>LNAC01000458.1:284380-318094 GCA_002007465.1 Ailurus styani | reverse complement strand
GCCCGAGGCCGCGCGGCTCCGGGAACTCGTCTCCGTCACACTTCCGGGAGAAAGGAGGCTTTTCTGCTCAGAAATCCACCAGACTCCTCTGATGCGCTTTGCTTTTATAGTGGAAAACTACAATAACAATTAAAAAAAAAAAGCATAGCCATGAAAGTAAGTGAAATTAGAACCTGCCGACTTCACATCCTGGAGGCTTTTTTGTTGGGTCTTGAAACTAGGAATCTTTGCGGGTCATTCTTGTAAGTGCCTTTTTCATCCGTTCACACTGATGCTCGTGCGTCTGTTCTGTGTTTAACATCATTAGACTGGTGACGCTGTGACATTGTATGAACTTGATTTAATGATGATTTTCTGCCTGGGTCGGTGAACATCGCCTCACTTGATAACCTGAAATAAATGCATACATGTTGGACCAAGGGAGAGGTATCTTTTTAACCCTGCCATAAAATAGATAAGAAAACATCCCCTAAGGCAATGCCAACATCGAAAGGGTGGAGTATTATTAAGACCTGGATATGTTAGAAAGGACAAAAACTCATCGGCTTGTTCATAATCTTTCTTAAATTAACATTATAAAATCATTGAATAGTAATAGGGACGAGAACTCTGTTGTTGTAAACTTGCTGCTTTAGAAAGTATATCCTATGTAGTAAATCACTCGTTATTAGGTCTCTGAGGGGGGAGAGAATTTCTGCTCCGAAACAACAGCTTCAGTGCATTGGTACTGGAGAAGTTTGGCTTAGGAAATCAATCAATGCAGTTATAAAGCAGATGCAGTATGGGGTCCTTACTAAAACTGAAGGTCCTTCCCTCAAAGTTTACTGCATTTTCCTTTAAAATGAGCCAAAAAACCAGGGGATCACAAATTTAAAATTGGCCAGTGCCAATCGATGGTCACTCCCAAACCAGGATGATAAGGCTATCAACCCTAGGATGGTAGGTTAATAGGTCCAATTCAGTTTACAAAAATTTGGCCTTTGGGCCACATCTGATATGCCCACATAAAATCAAAAGATGATGCAATGCAGGTTTTATCAAATTAAACCAGCGGTAGTGATAGTCAGGATACAGCTTCTCGTAAGCAGAAGACACGCACACATCTCTGTACTAAACCATTTCACACTAAACGGTATCCCGGTCACTCTATGTAGCTTAACTCCCTGGGATTTGTATACTCCAGAGCAGAGATTTTGTTTTCCATACCTGTTTGTTTGACTTCTGAGGTGTATTTTAAACATTTCAGTTCGTTATCTATATTTAAAAATCAGGATGATTTACATGCAAAGCTGGACTTTTTGGCTTTTCTTTGAAATACGAGACAGGGCGGCTGGGGAGAGTCTATTGGCTGGAGCCCAGTGGTATGTAAGATGGGACAGTCTGCGCCTGCCATCCATCCCTCCTCACCCCTGCCTTCCCTCTTCAGGTACTCTCTGCCTTGTGTACCTGAGTTCCGTTCCGGTTCTTCCCCAGACAAACCACTTTACCCAGTGCTCAACTTTTTCTTAGGATTATTAAAGTAATAGATGATTTAGACATGCCTTGAGCTTGTATAAATTAAAACCTCAAATCTTTTTTTTTTAAATATTTTATTTATTTATTTGACAGAGAGAGAGAGAGATCACAAGTAGGCAGAGAGGCAGGCAGAGAGATAGGAGGAAGCAGACTCCTTGCTGAGCAGGGAGCCCGATGCGGGCCTCGATCCCAGGACCCTGAGATCATGACCTGAGCCGAAAGCAGAGGCTTTAACCCACTGAGCCACTTAGGCGCCCTAAAACCTCAAATCTTGATGTCCAGAGATTCACCTTGACAGATTCATCTGATCAGTAACTGATTCTATGTACATTTCTTGAAGACAAGCCCCACAGAAGTCCCCGTTCCCTTGACTCTGCATTTCCAAAAGATGCAGCAAGACGTCAGGGAGCATGTGATCTCAGGAATTAAACCTGGTCTGGATTCCCACAGGTATTTGTGCAACGTTAGGAAAGTAATTTATTGTCCTTGAGGTGGTTTCTTTAAAAATAGATGTAATAACACTACTGCTACTGCCTTGGACTTTTGAATATTAAATTATACTATGTGACAGCATCTTGAATAGTACCTGGTCCACAGTAGCCACCCAAAATACTAGTTTTCCTTGCCCTTGGGATTTCAGTTACTAATGTGGGTACTTGAGAGAGAATTCTTATTAGATCTTTTTACTTGTCTACAAAATCCTACTTCAGTAGAATCCAGCCTTCAACACGCGGGAGACTTACCTGGATCCTTGGTTAAAAATGCTAGTTTCTGGGTCCCCCACCCAGGATTTTGATTCAGGAAGTCTTAAATGGAACCGTGGGTTTCACATTTTGATATTAATTCTGGAACTGGAGTTCTCAGACTTCACTCTGACTGTGAGATCCGGACTGGCTATGGTCATTCCAGTGAAGGAGGTGGAGGGAGAAAGGATGGAACCCTGGGCCGACTCCCTGGCTGGGCCTGGCCAACATGCTGACCCTGCAGCTAGATCGCATGCCCCCCTGGGTCCCTACCGCCTGCCCAATCAATGCACAGACATTGACCGAGCACCTGCTAGAAGAACACTGAGCTAGCACTAGGTATGTAACAGTGGATTCGGTGGATGCTGTGGTTTCTGTGCAGGGGCCAGAGCTCGGGGAACTGAGCACTGAGCCTGGGTTCTGGCATAGGTTTCAGCCTTTCCTACCAATGCCATTCTGTCCCAAGACACTCCTTGATGCCATCACCAGCCTATCTTCCTCCTCCCCCCACCTCACTGTGCATTGTCATGTCTTATCACAGTGCTGCGTGTCAGTTACCACACACGGACACGTAATATCGCGCTGCTTAGGTACTCACTAGGTATTTGTGGAATTTAATTTCCTTTGACAAATCTATCTTCTGCAACTGAGTTGATGTTCATTCAATCATCAGATATTTGAGCCAGGAACTGTTCCAGAAGCTGGGGGTACGATTGTGAACAAAATTTAAAAATCACTGCGTACATTGGGAAAGAGAGGCCATATAAGCAACCTGTTTGGACTTCTTGTGTATTTGATGGCTGTCTGTAGCCTGAAATTTGCTGCAATCTTGTTTGTTCTGACTCCTACCTACCTTAGTTCCCTGCCAGATGGACTTCTTGCCCAACCCTGGTCTGTCTACACAAGCCTTGCTCTGTGGCATTTCTCTCTGTGACTGGAGCGCTCTCCGACACCCTATTGCATTTTGAATCAAAGTGTCTGCATCTCCTCTAGGCTTTAACCAAGATTGACCATTCATTTCTAAACACCAGAAATTTCCAAGACAGGCTAATTTTTTTTTTTTAATGCAGCTTGTATATTCTCTTCTCAGGAAATATTAAGGAAAGACTTGACAGAAGCTAAGTGAGTCCGCAGTCTCTCATTTGTTTTGCTCTGTTGCAATATTGCTTTCCTTTTAAGCTTCTTATACCAAATATAAAAATAACTCTACTTTGTATGCATACTCCATAACTTATTTGGAGTAGTACTTTTAATAATTTATCAGTAAAAGATAATCTTACCTTTAAATATGTGATGTAGGGGGACATATGTTTTGCTGCATTCTTCCTGAGCTCTTTTTGCTTCTCTGGGTCTAATACTTGTTTTAGAGAAGTGTAAGTCCATTTATCAAAAAAATGAGAGGGGATTTCAGTTTTCCAAATACTCTGTGAAGCGCATTATATCTGAAAATTCAGGTAATTTTAATGTCTTCTCTAAAGAGGCAACTTTTTGTGAAAATGCCTTCAAATATCTTATTCCTATCTCTTTGTGTGGGTAGATGTGTATATTTGACCTCTGTCTGTTCTCATCTTTGGCTCTGTGTTGCATGTCTTTAGTCATTTTTCAAGTCTGTATGGCTACCTGTTGAGAACTATGAACTGGGTTAATGGAAATTCTTTGAGGAAGAATTTCAGACACCGAGGATTTCACTTTTGGCTGTGAAGTACAAGATAAGCGATTTAATTTGGACATAGCATTAGTCTTCAGTCATGCAACTGGTGAATATGCAGGTAGTGTTAAAACGCGATCAACCACGGATGGTCACTCTAAAAAGCAGGCAAGTGGCTGTGCTGAGCACAAGTTCAAATTGCTACGTTAGAACTTAAAATTGAAAGTCTGTGTATATGCACCACTGAAAGTGGCCATTACTAGATGGAACTATCCATTAGAGCAGTTAGAGTTTTAAAAACCTTAAGATCAGGGTGCCTGGGTGGCTCAGTCGGTTAAGTGGCTGCCTCCAGCGCAGGTCATAATTCCAGGGTCCTGGGATCGAGCCCCACGTCAAGGTCTCTGCTCGTGGGGAGCCTCCTTCTCCCTCTCCTCCCTGCTCATGTTCGCTCTCTCTCTCTCTCTCTCTCAAATAGATAAATAAAATCTTAAAAAAAAAAAAGAAATAAAACTGTTAAGATCTGGCTACTCTGATACAATGAGAATTCAGACATCATGATACTGACATTACGTCCAACCAGAACCCAGGGTTTACTTAGAGAACCTGAAAGAAAAGAAATTATGTGCTCCATTCCTTTCTATTCCTACCTTCCCACCCCGGAGTGAGGGTTGAGAGGGGATGTGGGGTAAGGGTTAAAACCTGAACTTGGATCTGTGCCAGCCACAATAATGTTGAAATCCACTTTTGTTTTAACTGGATGTTTCCCACTGCTGAACTGACATTTAGTGATCGAGATACCTGGAATGCACACTGTAACTTGGGTGTCTATTTTAGGCCAAAGATGGAGCCAGCAGGTTGAGGTGCAAGGGGCTCAGACGGCTCTAGTAAAGGGAATGGAACAAATGCAAACTTCACGGACCAAAAAAAAAAAAAAAAAGTAGCGTCTCCAGCTCCAGGTTTTGCTAGGCTGCTCTGAAATGTTGTGTGTGTGTTTTTTTTTAATCAAGCGTAGGCTTTCATTTTCCTTAATGACATTTTCATGCCACCCCCTCCTCCCCAGTACCTCTCCTGTAAGATCTTTAACAGGCACGCTGGGACTCCTGCCCTTCCCTTTAGTAATTGGTGATAAGATTTCTCCTGTAGTCCAGATACATACAGATTTGTTCCCTCTCCTGCTTTTATGACACTATTTTAGAAACTGAGCTGTTAAAGGTTGTGTTTGAACACATTTTCTGAACAAGAACTTTAATTAAAGGATCAAAGGCTTAAGCTCATGCTTTTTAATAACTGAAACCAGTATCTATAATTTTTCTTATCTAAAATCTATGGAAATTGTTATCAGCCTAGCATGTTTTACTTTCAACTTATAAAGAAACTTTTCCTTCAAGTTCCTTTTTTTTTTTTTTTTTTTTTACATCCAGTAGAATCAGCTCCTGTGATAATCATCAGCTAGAGGAAACCCATACATCTCAGTGAGCAACATTAAATTGCTAACGTTTCCAGGGACTCCAGAGATTTCTTCTCTGGTCATTGTCACAGCCAATTTCTTCTCGAAAGGCATGTTTTCATTTCATTGCCAGATTCAGTGGCTATAAGTTTTCTGGTTACATTACTAAACTTTTGACTATCTTAGACTTTAGTTTGGTCAATAAGATGGGCAAAGAAAGCCACAGATGACTGGGATCATGTGCTAATACATATGAAATAAATGACACATGCCAACCGGGAAAGGTGAGCCACTCCTCCTGTTAGTCTGAGAGAATGTGTGTGTTGCTATGTTTTTGTTTTGGAGGGTGCAGGCCACTGGTGTGGGTAGATTTCCGAACCACCCAAGAACCTAGTCGGGAAGCTCACAGCAGTCCCAGAGCTAGGAAAAGATTGGATAGTTACAGCGACTGGGATTGTTTGGCATGCAAAGAGCAAAGTAGAGACAAGAGAATTGTGCCCCACTTGAAGTGCAAATTCAGAGAAAACAGGAATTTCAACCACAGCTGAACATAAAAGGGGAAACTTTAAATTTAGAACCAGTAATTGCCATGAGTTGATTTATTGACAAAAACTGGTCTAAAGGTGGTATCTCAAACTACTGGAATGTGAAAGGAGGGTGTTAACTTGCCTTATGTGGGGGCCCCTCGGTGGCTCAGTCAGTTAAGCATCTGCCTTATGCTCTGGTGGTGGTCTCGGGGTCCTGGAATCAAGTTCCACATCAGGGTCTCTGCTTGGTGGCAAGTCTGCTTCTCCCTCTTCCTCCGGGAACTCTCTCACTGTCCCTGAAATTAAAAAAAAAACAAAACAAAACAAAAAAAAAACTTTAAAAATAAATAAATAAATAGCCTTTTTGGTCTCTTAATTCTCTAACATTTTGTCCATAGTACAAGCATCTAGGTAAATGCCAAAAAAAGTGACTACCAGATACTTGGAAAGTCAGCTTTTGCCCAATCGTAAGAAAAAT
Organism: Ailurus styani; assembly: GCA_002007465.1. Classification (NCBI taxonomy): domain Eukaryota; kingdom Metazoa; phylum Chordata; class Mammalia; order Carnivora; family Ailuridae; genus Ailurus; species Ailurus styani. The sequence goes on along the minus strand of LNAC01000458.1, from coordinate 311,736 downwards.
TGTAAAATGTCAGGTGGGCTCAGATGTGGATCTTACCGTTCAGGGTGTATTGCTCACAGTGGAGCTTTTGGGATGGGGATCGAGTCAGTCTTGAGCGTGCAGACCTACTCCATGAAATCAACCTGTAAAGCTTGCAACATCTTTCCAATAGACTTTTCTAGCTTCATCACAACCGACGATAGACTTACCATGAGAGAACCTTTCTACTAACTTTTTCGAATATATTTTTAGTTTCACTTTGTTGACTTGGGATAGTGAGTAAAAATGAAGTTAAACTAGATGGTGACCATTTAGAAACACAGCCTGAGAGGCTTCCAGAATGAGTAAATATCTCCTGCTGTTTAAATAGCCAGGCTGCAGACTGATTCCGAGAGTGCCCAGGCAGGTATTCTGAGTCACTGTGTGATTCCGGACATGTCTGCTGACCTCTCTCCAGGCTTCAGTGAAGTTAATGTCGTCCCCCCCACCCCCCCTCCGCCACCAACTCACTCTGGTGCCTTCGGGATGGAAAAAATGAATGTGGCAAAGTCCAGGGCAGATTTTTTAAATGCCACAGGAAAAATCAGGTAAAAAAAAACACTTCTTTTTTGTGAAATGCAGCTGCCGTGTGACAGATACAGGGCACACAGGCTTCTTGGTTCAGGAACAAAAATACCCACCTTTCTCTAACTCCAAACCAAAGGTAGAAAAACACGGCGGAAGGTTTTAAGAGAGGAAGCGGAGTATTCTTTTTAGGCCTATGAGCCAAGTCCTTCTTTCGCATGTCTCTGGGAAAGAAAATGTGGTCAACATAAAGATGTTTTATTGCTGATGCTTAGGTAAAGAGACCTCAGTGTTCAAAATCTCAAAAACACCTTCTTCAGATGCCAATTTCACCTCTCTGAAAATGAGCAGGACTGAGCTTTCCCTAAAGGCGGCTTAGTGGTGTAATTATAGGCGTTGGGAGGGTGCCCAGGCTAAGTCTTTCGTCCGTTCTCAACTGTTGCTCCTTCCTTAAAACATACATATTCATGGCCCGGCGTGGTCTCTTGCCAGCGCTGACACACACATAGTCTGTGCTGGAATGCCTTTCCCGACGAGCCGGCCGCATGCACAAAATAGTTTCACAACACATGGTTGTCTGAATGGCCGTCTTTCAAGCAGCATACACTGGGAAGCGTCTTCCACCCCTTCACGGAGAAATTTAATCAGAAGTCAGGCTGGCTGGGATTCTAATGACAGAGAGGCAGAGACTTCATTAAAGAGGAATTGTTTAATTCTTTCTTTAAAAAAGATTTGTTTATTTTGAGAGGGAGAGAGAGAGAGCGTGCGCACAGGGGGAGGGGCAGAAGGAGAGAGAGTCCCAAGCAGACTCTGCGCCAAGCATGGAACCCATGACACGGAGATCAAGACCCAGGCCGAAACTAAGAGTTGACACCTTAACCAGCTGAGCCACCCAGGTGCCCCAAAGAGGAATTGTTTAAAATGTCAGTAAGGAAAGAAGTGTTCACTTCTTCATGGGAATACCATACTACTCACACTAAGGTGAGAAACTTGGATGTGGCCTTTGCCATAGTTCGGCCTGAAAAAGGTAGGGCACTACCAGCAGCTGGCCAACTGGTCTCCATCATGAACAGAAGACGGTGGTCAGCTTTTTGGAATAGCAAGGCATTCTGAAGGAGGTAGAGGGGTGATGGGGTCCATTCCCAGGTCATTAGGCATGGAAACATGTCTTCAGTGCCTTCCAGATGCAGATGGAAAAGTCTTGAAAGAGTGTTTGGTTTTCTGGTGGTCTGGTTGGTTGGTTTTCTGGTCTCACCAAAGTAGCCCCTAGCCCATCAAGCTTGGGAAACGAAACTTCAGAAAGCACAAATGCCTGCCTCCAGGTGAAGCTACTTTTCTATTGCCATGGAAAGTTTGGAGAACCAGAAATATAATTTGCTTCTTCGTTCATTAATTTGTCCAACAAACTTTATTGCGCACCTACAGTGTGCCAAGCACTGTGCATAGTGCTGGAGATGTAAACATGAAGGAGACCCAAATCCTGCCTTCAGGAACCTCCAACCCTTACTCCATTGTGGATTCTGCAAGTGATTTTAAGCTAATTTCCCCAATGGGACCATGCGTTCCAAACATTGGAATCAGGTATAGTGATCTCTTCAGTACATCAATAATTCTCACCAAAAACATTGTGTTTAGGTGTGCCTCGGTGGCTCGGTCAGTTAAGCTTCTGACTCTTGATCTCAGCTCAGGTGTTGATCTCAGAGTCGGAGTTCAGGCCCCACAACAGGCTTTGTGCTGGGTGTGGAGCCTACTAATAAAATAAAATAAATTAATTAAATATTTTTAAAATGCCTTGTCTAGATATAAGAAAGAGATTCCCGTGACCTAATTCAAAGACGTTTTAATTCTAAAGTGAGATGATGTTACTGTGCACCCATATATTCTGGATATCGACAATAGCAGATCAGAAAAGGGTGGGGGATGGGCTAGATGGGCGATGGGCCTTCAGGAGGGCACTCGGGTGTTCTATGCAAATGATGAACCACCAGAAAAGGTGAGGTTAAAGGGATGCTTGTTGGGGCCCCTTCGGTTCAATGATCTTAAATCATAATCCATCTTTTCCGTATCTGAGAGGCTTCTAAGGCCGTCACCCACAAGAGGCCAAGAAGGCAAATCCAGCTGTAATGGCTTCACACAGACTCAGTGTAATCAGATAGACATGTGTGTGTGTGTGTGTGTGTGTGTGTGTGTTTAGAGGGGAAGAAATGCCTTACAGATAATGAGACCCAGCAAAGCCTGGATAGGGAAGTGGGAGTGCAGTGTTGGAATGACGCCTCTGATACTGACCACGTGCTCTGGCCAGTCACCCTACCTCTTTGGGCCGGGGATTTCTCTCTTGTAAGAGGAAGGCATTGTGCTGGATGACATCTGATGGCCCTTCTTTTTTTTTTTTTTTTTTTTTAATTTAAATTCTAGTTAGTTGATATACAGTTCCATGTTGGTTTCAGGAGTGGAGTTCAGTGGTTCATCATTTACATAGAACACCCGAGTGCCCTCCTGAAGGCCCATCGCCCATCTAGCCCATCCCCCACCCACATCGCTCCATCCACCCAGTCTGCTCTACAATTCTCTACTGTGCTCTACAGCGTTTCATGATCTGTTTCCGAAGGCCTTCCTGATCCTATGTTTTATTATTCTGTGATAAAGGTGGCATTGGCCAGCATGTTTTGTGATTTTAATTCATTGATTAGGTATTTCCTCAATGGCCGGAGTAGTTTCAATGCTCTGATTATAATAACTGTGACTAGGCTTCTGGGTTAATAATTCATTTAAATAAATGAGCCATTTCACACCTCCTCTTGTGTTCTCCTTTCCAACTCTCAACAGCAAAACAAACAGCAAACAGCAATGAATTAATTCACAAGCAAAGATTATTTTTGGCAATTGAAAAGCTAGGCACTTCTCTGTTTGTACATACCCATTATATACATAAATCCATGCATACGTGTATAAATATGTATAGACATGCTACCATTTTTCATTAATTGTGAATATCCTAAATAATAAAGTTACAACAGCTAACAGTATATTTATTGAGCACATATTATGTGCCAAGCACTGATGAAGGCTTTATTTACATGATCAGTAACTTCTTTCCATTAATTTCTTCTATTTCCATCTTAACACCCACAACTGAGTTCTCAAAATATGGAAGTTTATAAAGTTTATTGCGAACATCTTGTCTGGTAGGCATAACTGTTAGAGTGTGGGAAATAATATTTCAAAAAAAGCACCCTCAATGTTTCTGATCTTTGGTTAAAGACCTCTCTAGAAATGCCTACATTTGATCATGTTCATATCTAGGGGTAGGGGTTTTGTCTCCAAAAAACTCTCCTCTTTTGAAGTGGGAGGAAAAATCTTGGAGTTTATAGACAGTGGGAGACGTGGCCATCTCTAGTGAGATCAGAAAAAATATGTCCATAAGGCTCAAGGCAGATCTTCCTGGCAATGAGGGTTATATTTGATAAGCCACTATGATATTTGAATCACATGTTCTGGAAACAGCTACAGAATAAATTTTCACATACCAAGACAATTCAGGTGTACTTCTTCTAGTCTGGGCCCTGCCAAAATCTGCACGAGTACTGAAATGTCATAGGATTCCTAATTTTCACATGCTTTGCTCATGCGCCACTCCCAGTTATGAAACATTAAGTAGCAGAAGGGACGTGGTTATGATGATTAAAATTCTACATGTTTCCCCGAAATGTACAAATACAAAATATGCTGGGTTCTACTCATATGCTTGTATATGGAAAACAAATAAAAACTGTTTACTTTGGCTACAACAAATGTCCTTTTCTTGCCTGGTGGCTTTGGATATTCTTCAGCCAAACCAAACATGCGGCTTCTCACGATACCAGGATCTGTATTTAATGCAATAATGCGTTTCTCGTTCCTATCCTCCCTTCTCGCTCTCTTTTTTTAATGACTCCATTGTTAAATAAGAAATGGATAATGTCAGCCTTCCCAATAGCACCAGTACTATTTGTTGCTGTTTCATAAGTAATTTAGGAAAGCGACTGAAGCATAAAGAAGCTAAATTATTTATTACTGTATTCTCCTCTACTGGATATCACTATAATCTTCAATATTAATGCCTTCCTTACAATTGTAAGGTTGGAAAATTGAAGTCAGGGGGTTAAATTGATAAACTAAACAATTATGAAGTATTTTCAGGTTCATAGTTGATTATGCTTTTATCATTAAATCGAAATAGTGCTTTGCACTATAATGCATGCATTATCTAAATATTTGTCTAATATGCGTTTATGTATTCTTTGTGTGTGTGTGTATATGTATTCTTAATCATTGTAATACCATCTTTAAATGTTTCTCGTTTAGGGTCAGAAGCACCTTGATTCAGTTGTCCTGAGTCAAGTGCAAGCTTACTGATCACAAATTCAGTGACTACTGTGGCCAGGATTGAGCAATGCCCAAGTAATGAAAACCAGTTGTCAGAATCCACCCTCACCAGAACTGGTGATTCAGGCAGTTTACAGGTTAATTCCAAAGCCATGATTTGGAGAACCCATCGTTTAGCTCGTGGAGAAGTGTCCCATGTGGATGTTGTCTGCAAGTCGTGTATGGGAGGAAGTCAGAGGACACAATGGTTCTAATGCATTTCTTTCTGGCCAAACACGAAAGAGTTTAGGCAGGGACCATTAAGGAAATAAATGGAAAAAAAAAAAAAAAAGCATAGGGAAGCTCTTGCCTGGCTCAGCCATCATCTCTGTAGACTTCTACATAAAATCTTTCCACGGTGCTCACTTTGCCAGCACCTACATGAAAATCAGAATGATACAGGGAAGATTAGCATGTCCCCTACACAAGGATGATATGCAAATTCATGATGCATTCTTTTTTTTAGAGCTTACTTTAAAAAACAAATCTGCACAGGAAGCCCTGGTCTCTCACCTGCTTGCCCAGAGAAGAGTTGTATTTAAGAGGCATGAAAATATTGCAGGTTTTCAAGCTAAAACTTGAGCATCCCCTCTTCCCCATTTTTCTGGAATTAGCCACACTACAATCATCCTCCTGGTTCCTGGGGAATGTTTGGGACCCTGCCCCTTACTGTCCATTTCCACGGCCACACTCTGCCCCGGTCTCCTGGCTCCAGCTGTCCGGACACCAGTGGGACACCCTGCCTACAGCGGTATTTTAATCACTGTCTGTGGGTCTCCCGCTTGAGAACACACAGTGGCTTCTGCCTCCTTTAACAATTATTTCCTCCTCGTGACCCCTGACTGTCTCCAAAGGCTGAGTGCCTGCCTCTTCTCTTGCTGAGCTAATCCATGTAGCAGCCACCTCTCGGTATGGCTTATCCTGAGTCCAAGCCTTCCCAGTTGCTATTTGCCCCCCAAATTTACATCTCTTCCCCATCCTGCCCCCGTCCTCAAGCCATGCCCGCTATTCCTTTTGCATTTGAGGATATGTTGGTTATACACTTCTCCTCTTTGGGGCATAGCTGTGTTTAGGGCATGGGGTCTCGAACGATCTCATAATATTTTCCCAGCTCACGTTAAAAAGAAAATGCTATAGTGAAGCAAATGAGCATATAAACGGTGTTTGGAAATAGAAGCTGAAAAGGCAACAGAGAAAGGAACGTGACAAGGAAGGGATATAAATCTGTGATGGGAGGGGCACCTGGGGGGCTCAGTTGGTTAAGCATCTGCCTTCGGCTTAGGTCATTAATTCAGGGTCGTGGGATCGAATCCCTTGTCTTGCTCAGTGGGGAGCCTGCTTCTCCCTCTGCCTCTCCTTGCCCCTCATGCGCTCTCTCTCTCTCTCTCTCTCTGATAAATAAATAAATAAATAAAATCTTAAAAAAATAAAAAATAAAAGATACCATACTGCTCCTTCCCACAGCCACGTGCTTCTGGAGTAGGATCAGAAAAGTCAAATTTGATCACCAGCAAACAGGTACAGCTAACTGCCCAATAGACAAGTCCAAAGACAGCTCCCAACAGTCTGCTGGCCCTACCCCAATTAAAGTAACTTCCAGAAATAATTCTTCTTCAAAAATGCATTATGTCTGCAAAAGATTCTTTACAAATAATCTACATCAGGGTTGGACAAACTGTCCACTGGCTAAATCCTGCCCACCCCTGATTTCAGTAACTAAAGTTTTCTTGGAAAGTTCGGCCTGTCTGTGTTTGTACCATCTGTGACCGCTCCCCGCTACAATGGCGGAGTTGAGTGGTTGTGACAGAGATCCTGTGACCCACAAAATTTTTTTAAAAAGCCCTTTAGGAGGAACGTTTGCTAACCCTTCACCTACATGATCTAAGGATATAGTAATTTGTCTAGAAGTGCCATTAACTTGGAAATATATTGTAGTCGGATGTATTATTTTCTGAAATAAGGGAGGGAGCCCTGGTGCTCCCAGGGGCAAGGGCAGACTGATCTAGTCTGAGGGGTGGTTTTAAGGATTAAAGGAGATTATGTACACAAAGAGCCCAGCACGTAATAGGCACTTACTAAATGCTCTTTCCATCCTACCCTTTTGACCACTATGAATTTTCTTTTATTTACTCTTTAGCCAAAATTCCTTTTTTCATAAAACTATCAGAAAGGAAATTTTATTATTTATTTATTTATTTTTATTTTTAAAATATTTTATTTATTTATTTGACAGAGCGAGCACAAGCAGGCGGAGCTGCAGAGGGAGAGGGAGAAGCAGCCTCCTGCCCTCCCTCCCCCACTCCCCAACTAGCAGGGCGTCCCATGCAGGGCATGGGGCTCAATCCCAGCACCCAGGGATCATGACCTAAACCAAAGGCAGACACTTAACCGACTGAGCCACCCAGGGCCCCCAAGAAAGGAAATTTTAAAAGACTTTTCTTGTGTCCTTCATTTTCTAGTGACGTCATTCTTGAGTGCCTTACCAATAAATGCTGTAACAAACAAATAACTTGTCCTGTGGTGCGGGAAGTAGCCCATACACAAAAAATTGCCTGTTTTTTAACTTAATTGTTTTCTCTTTTAAATATAAACACTTGGAGACAAGTGGTTGTTGAATTTGGTTTCGTCCGTCTGTGGGTACATCCCAGAGAGGTTTGGTCTGCCTAGCTAGTTTGAGAGATCATGATAACCCAGGTTCACGGCCAGATGCAAAAGTTCTGGGGTGTGAGATTCAGGGGCTTTTTTGAATCTAGCATTTGGTGCCTATAACGGAAAACGTTGACAGGATGTTGACAGAGGCTGCGAGCACTGCCCCATTCATGATTCATCTGATGGATCAGTGTGACCAAAGCACTAAGTGGACCAACACGCTCATTAATTTTTTAAAGAGGTTAATAATACACAGACAGCAGTGTACAAATCTAATAGCAACCTACCTGTCTTCAAAGACCCCCAGGACGAGATCAAAGGGATGAGACAACATTAATCTCGTTCCAACTATCAGCATTTTGATTTAACATCCAGTTGGTTAGCAAATGTGCAGGATGGAATTAAATAATGTGTACTCCTGTAGTGATTTATATTCTAAATTACACTTAAATTCCTAGCTCGTCCCCAACAAATCCAATTTTCTTTAGGCTACGGCTACAGAAGTTTGAAAAATCAAATTTTTATTAAATGAATTGGTCAAATTGATCCAGAACTATCAGCATTTTTATTTACTACCCAGTATCTTAGCAAATGTATAGGATGGAATTAAATAATGTGAACTTCTATGGTGATGTATCATCTAAAAGTTTCCAAATATCCACTCAATCATAGCTGATTCCCAGAAAATTCGATTTACTCGAGGCTATGGCCATATAATTATAGCGAATCAAACTTTTTACTGAATTAATTGGTCAAATCAGTCAAAACTTATGAATTCAGTGAAAAAATAAGTCAGATTGATGGGCTGATTTGAATGGCTAATGCAGCAAAATGAGTCACATTATTAGCTCAGAAAACATGCTGCTTTAATTTGATTTAGACTATGCACATCTGTTTGCCTTTTTGAGTACAACCACACCAAAAAGCACTGGTTTCCAAACTTGGCTGTTCATTAGAGTCCCCTGGGGGAGTTTCCAAAACTTCCAAAGCCCAGGCCACACCCAAGATCAATTAAGTCAGAATCTTGGGGGTGAGCCACAGGTATCCATACCTTTGTAAGCAACCCAGGTGATTGGGAAGGCCTGACATCAAGTTCAAATAATTAGGAATGAAGCCACCACACTATGTTTGACCTCAGGGTGAAGCCCAAGCTGGAGAAGGAGAAAAGAATGGGACTAGGTAGTAATATAATAGTATTTATTATAAGCAAATAATTTGTTATTATTTTTTAAATGCTATTATTTATTATTGTTATATCATTTGTTATTCTTATTTATTATATCATTTGTTATTTATTATATCATTGTTATTATTAAATATTTGTGTTATTATTATTATTAAATAGCTAATTATTCACTGAGTTCTAACTAAGTGCCAAGCACCGTGCTAGGCATATTACATGGACTCTTTTTTGTTGTTGTTGTCAGAGAGAGTGTGCCAGCACGAGCACAAGCAGGGGGAGCAGCAGGCAGAAGGAGAAGCAGGCTACGTGCTGGGTAAGGAGCCTGATGGGGGCTCGATTTTAGGATTCTGGGATTATGACTAGAGCCGAAGGCAGATGCGTAACCGACTGAGCCACCCAGACGCCCCCTACATGGATTCTTTCACCAAATTTTCACCTGTGCCAGTGAAGCCTTGTGAAACCGATACGATTATTATGCCCATTTTACAAATGGGGAAACTGAGGCACAGGAGGTCGAATATTTGCCAGGGATACCCAACTAGCACGTGGCCACGTGCAGGCCAGCACCGCGCAGCATGTGACTCTGCCTGAATTGTTTGTTGTTTTTTTTTTAAACAGAGACACTTAAAACTCTCCTTCTCGAGGTCTTTGGACGTGGCTATCTTCTCTCTTTAGGGCAGGGGGTTATTTCACTTCTCTTTGCTTCTGGATGCGAGGCCTCTCCAAGGAGCGCACCAGAGCAGTTTCTGGCGGCCCTGGGAAAGAGGTGGGTAGGCCTGGCTGTAGGAATACAGCAGGCAGAAGAGCTCACATTCCACATCGCGGCCTCCCGCTCTCCCAGCGGAGCTCCGGGCAGACTTCAGGGACTCAGGCAGCCTGCTGAAACTTGAAACAAAACTCCCACCTGGAGGAAACAGACATGTTTCCTAAAGTGTGTTTAAAATTTAATTGAGGGCGCCTGGGTGGCTCAGTGGGTTAAAGCCTCTGCTTTCGGCTCAGGTCATGATCTCAGGGTCCTGGGATCGAGGCCCGCATCGGGCTCCCTGCTCAGCGGGGAGCCTGCTTCCCCCCCCCCTCTGCCTGCCTCTCTGCCTCCTTGTGATCTCTTTCCCTCTGTGAAATAAATAAATAAAATCTTTTAAATAAATAAATAAATAAATAAAATTTAATTGAAAAAGAATCCGAATGTAATGGGACTTCCCATTCATGGCCAATCTCGTTATTTCATAGAAGCTTCCGTGGTGACCGCTCAACCGGCATGGGTTTGTTTAAAAAGTTGTTTGGGGTTTTGTTTTGCTTTGCTTTGCTTTGTTTTTGAGGTAGGTGCCCTAAGGAACGTGTATTAAGTACCAGCATCTAAATGCTTAACGTTTAGATGACAAACATCAGTGTCTTTTGTTGCATAATGAAAAATAAAACAAAAGGAAGAAAGAAAGATGAAAATAAAACACAACGTCGCAGTCATTCGCGGCAGTTTCCTGTGACAATTACAGGGCTGTACTCTCATTTCTGAATTATGTCTTATTTCTCCTTTTCACATCGAAGCAGAAAGAGGAGCTAAAACGGCCCTGAGAAGCTCCCCCAGGACCAAGGCCGACCGTCAGAGCAGAATCTGGGCCAATCTCGGTCCTGGTGCTTTTCCTTCAGCCCAACTGACCTCAGGAGAGCAGGATTTCTCCTTCGGAGGCGGCCTGCACCCCGCCGGGCCACTGCCCAAACCGGGCTGGGTGGACAGCACACACCCGGGCCTCCTGCCACCCCACCAAGGCTCCTGGGCCTCCAAAGGGCCTGGCGCTCCCCTCCAGCACCAGGCAGGGCCTCAGAGGAAGCAGTCCATAGCCTCCTGGAAGGGTGGGTGCCACATGGGTCAAGCAGGCTTCCGCTCCGTGCTGCTAGGGGGCCTCCTGTTTTGGAGCAGAGCTACACACCCATGCCCATGTGCACCAGCCTTGGAGAAGGTCAAGCTCCTGGGTACCTATGATGCTCTGCTTCCCGAATGTCCCCTCTCCCACTTTCCTGTGGGGCAGGCCAACTGGGGCTGTGCACGACGGGGCCCATCTCTGCTCTGACTGTGTGTGGCTCACCAAGTGGGTCTGTTTTCATTCCCTTTTACACTTGCTTCTTTAAGGACAAATTTCCCATGATGCCTTATAAATCATAATTAGATTTTTGAGTTTGGGAATATGGCGAGAGGAGAATGTGAGTCTTAAAACTCATGGAAAACTCAGGTGGAAAATGTTTTAAGGTGATAATGTAAACGGACTGGACGAATCCTGAGGACAAGACCATGCACCAAGAACACAGAGGGTTGGATTTGACCCCCAGTTCCCTGTGAATTGGCTCTCCTCAGACCTGTCCCCCTTCACCTTGTACAAAAGCAGTCATCATTGGGGCTAAGCGACCTCTGAGTCTGTGCTGAGATAAACAGAAATCGTTTCAGGGCACACGTTCCTTTTCTTCTTCGCCTGCCTTCCATCATCATGCGTGCACCAATCAGAAAATAAAAGCCATAATCTGCACTAGTGGGTTGGCCTCAATCCTGGCGGGTTCTGCTAGGCTGCCCGCAAGGGCAGGAGAGGCCCTTGGCCAGCCTAGCTGTCTTCCTGGCAGCTACCTCCAGCTGCCACTGTGCATGCTATTTGCAGCTGTCCACATCCTGAGAGCTGGATACCGAGGCCTCTCCTCTGAGGGAGTAAGACGCACAAGCAGACAGTGGGGGGGGGGGGGCTGGGAAAACTGGGAGGACGGGTAGGGCCCTTCTAGGCCAGGGAAAGGCCGGGGGAAGTTGGGAACCAGGGACCTGAGGGGTCCTGAGGGCCTGCCCCTGGGGGCCACTGAGCACCACCGGCCAACTGAAGAACTACTAATGAGGTTTGGAAAATAAATGAACTGACCTCCTGCTACCATCTCCTGAGAGACCTTTCCAGACTTTCTAGGTAACCCCGCTCTCTCATTCACCCTCTGCCACGGTCCCCTGTTTTACTATCTTCATGGCCCTTAGTAGCACCTGAAATTATCTTTCTTATCTATTAGAGTTTGTTTGTCGGTTGTCTGTCTTCTCCATGAAACTCTAAGCTCTTAGACACGTGGTGAGGGAGGCCCTGGGTCTGTTTCTCTCCTGCCAAGCACGGTTTGTAAATGAATGAACAGGGCCAGAAGGAGCCAGCTGCCTACTAATCCAACAAGGAGTTGGATTTCTCCACTTCACCTCAAGAGGACGTGCTGTCAGAAACCTCGGGAGAGAAACTGGATTTAATGGGGGGTAAAAAAATTCATTCTTTGTGGGCTTCTCTATTTTCCAACCCACTGAGTGGGACCAGACTAAATATTAGTGGTCTTTCCTGTGTCTTTATGTGATGGGTGCCACTTGTCACTATTTTATGTAATCTCGTGTCGTTTTAAAAAGGTTACATTCTAAGTAACTAGAAAGTGACACTAATATAATCTTAAAGCTTTTTTTTTTTTTTTAAAGATTTTATTTATTTATTTGACACAGAGAGAGAGAGAGATTACAAGTAGGCAGAGAGGCAGAGGCAGGCAGAGAGACAAGGAGAGGAGGAAGCAGGCTCCCTGCCGAGCAGAGAGCCCGATGCGGGCCTCGATCCCAGGACCCTGAGATCATGACCTGAGCCGAAAGCAGAGGCTTTAACCCACTGAGCCACCCAGGAGCCCTTAAAGCTTTTTTTTAGAGTCCGTAAACAGATACTTTATTGATGTAGTTAGACAAGTGGAACTGGAAGGGACAGGGATGTGCCCCTCATGACCCCTGGTAACCCACAGGGAGTAGAAAATTACATATATAATTTTTTTTTGCATATACACAATCATTGAGAGGAAAACTTTCACCTAAAACTTGATTGAAATAAATTTGAGAACGACTCAGTTCAATTCAATTCAACAAATTTGCCTTAGTGACAGATCTAACATTGTCTGTTGTATTTAACAAGAATTCAGTCCATGATGGAAGATTTAATGACATTAACGAAATTACCTTTATTCATTAATGGAACCGAAGGAGTCTTAACACTAAAAGCAAATGTTCTCTAAACTTAAATATTTTACACTCAAGAAGAAACTCAGCTGAAAAGAGAAGGCTTGTCAAAAGTGACAGGTACCTGGGATGATGATATCCACAGTCTGGAGACACTGTGAAAATTATATGCACCGGACGTGTTAGTGTCCTTTCTTCCCAAGACCTCAAACTTCACCACCTATTCCTCTATAATTACAATGAGTTGTCCCCATTTTTTCCTATCTCTTCCCAAATCCTTCTAGGCAACAGAATGATAGGGTATGTCCACCTGTTTCTAGAAGTGACTTGTGTCTTGTTCAGTATCAGCACCAAAATGTTAGAGTTTGTAGTTTGCCACAGAGTAGAAAATAGAGTTTATTCATGTAGGTGCTCTTATTTATGACCTACACAGGTAAGCCAGCCATCTGCAAGACAGGAACTGTTCCAGGCCTCCTAAAACTGACAGCCCTGCTTGAAAATGTTACCACACTTCTGAACAAAGTCCCAATCAACTAAGTATTGGAATTGCATTTTGACTCCCTCCCTGCTTTATTCATTAAAAACTGGAAAACAGAAATCTTGTGCACAAGGCCTTTGGCTTGAAGGTAATGTGCCTAGAGATAGGGAACTGGGAATCCAACACCACTGCCTACAGATTTTTGGACTCCAGAAGTCGGGGCAGGGCGGGGGAGTGTGGCTGCCACAGCTGTGGACGCCACTGGAGAAGTCTGTGGGATGTGCACAGGCCCTAGAGGTGCCTGAAGTTCTCACTAGATCCCTCAGTGGCCATGGACACCTGTTGCTCTGGAGATTTGTGTCAGGGGAGGAAGGATCTGGAGGGATCAGCAGAACCAAACTGAGTGGAAAGGAGAGTCGGGGGTCAGTCTCCTCAGAGAATTTACAGATCAGGGGACATTCTTTCATACCTCATACTTCCTCTGAAGGAAAAGACGTTTTTTGAGTGTTTGCCCTGTTTTGATCATATTTTGTTAGAAATCATGCTGGGCCCGTTCAAGTTAGCAAGAGGACACCAGCACAGAGTAAACTCATACATATGCTGAAGGTACCACAGCATGCACTTAAAGAGGCCATATTTTGTGAATAGAATTTTTAAATCTCTTTATGAGAAATGGAAAGACTTCTTCGTACTGGGTGTGAAGTTAGATTGCAACCATAATTTTGGTCAGCTTTATTATGAAGCTACTTTGCTAGTTAATCTCTTAAAAGTTCTCCTCAGGCTTTCTCCTCTTAACTCTCTGGAGTGATGCTAGATGGGTTTTTATTTTACACTTTAAGCTAAAATTGGGTCCTGGAAAAGAATCTAGGTAATGACAGTCATCTGACAATTTCTGTTACTTACCTGACTGCCTTCCTCCCTGGAATTAAAGAGACCAGAAACTTTATGGAGACCCACATTCCTAAGCCTTCAGGAAGAAGAATAACAGTTTTAGGAATTTCTTTGTATTCCTGAAAACCAATAGAAGCTACTCCTGGAAGTCTACTGTGGTGAAACCACAACGTACTGCACCTACCCGCAGGATGCCTAAGCCTACCTATAGCAAACATGATTCCAGATTTTCTTTCCCTGAAACGTGGTTCCAAAGGGGCTGTTCCGTCTTTTTTTTTTTTTTAAAGATTTTATTTATTTATTTGACAGAGAGACAGAGAGAGAGGGACCACAAGCAGAGGGAGTGGGAGAGGGAGAAGCAGACTTCCCGTTGAGCAGGGAGCCAGATGCAGGGCTGGATCCCAGGACCCTGAGATCATGACCGGAGCCAAAGGCAGAGGCTTAATGACTGAGCCACCCAGGCACTATGGGGCTGTTCCATCTTAAAGGAAGTGCTTTGACTGGACACTCAGTAAGTCTCATCCATCAAGGAAATGCTAACAGTTGTCCTAAAGGTGAGAAAAAATTAGATTTGGCGTAACAATGAAGACACAGCAAAAAAAATAATAGTAAAGAAACTGTCTCTCTCTCTCTCTCTCTTTTTTTCCCCTGGTTAGTTGATCTTAACTGCAATTCTTTAAAAACCCTCAGGACCTTAATGTTTAATTAAAAAAAAAACTTCCAGTATTATATTTACAATGGATGTACCGGACAATAAATAATATATCTCTAATTTCAAAAATAAAATCAATTTTATTTCTAATGGTCCATAATAATTACCTGTAGAAGCTCAGTGCATAGGGGCGCCTGGGTGGCTCAGTGGGTTAAGCCTCTGCCTTCGGCTCAGGTCATGATCTCAAGGACTGGAATGGAGCCCAGTATTGGGCTCTCTGCTCAGCAGGGAGCCTGCTTCCTCTCTCCCTCTGCCTGCCTCTCTGCCTACTTGTGACCTCTCTCTCTCTGTCAAATAAATAAATAAAATCTTAAAAAAAAAAAGAAGCTTAGTGCATAAAAATTTATGATATAAAGTTTTGGAATGTTGACCTCTAAAGTTTAGGTTCTTTTTTTTTTTTTAATAGTTTTTTTGTTATGTTAGTCACCACACAGCACATCATTAGTTTTTGACGTAGTGTTCCATGATTCATTTTTTGCGTATCACACCCAGTGCTCCATGCAGTACGTGCCCTCCTTAATACCCTTTTTTTTTTTAAAGATTTTATTTATTTATTTGACACAGAGAGAGAGAGCGAGATCACAAGTAGGCAGAGAGGCAGGCAGAGAGAGAAGAGGAAGCAGGCTCCCTGCCGAGCAGAGAGCCCGATGCGGGCCTCGATCCCAGGACCCTGAGATCATGACCTGAGCCAAAGGCAGAGGCTTTAACCCACTGAGCCACCCAGGCGCCCCCTCCTTAATACCCTTAAAAGAAACACGGAAATTATATTATTTTTCAGATTTGATCCATATAGTGTAAAGTCCAATACTCCTCAGTGTATGAAATGGATCCCTATGGGTTTGACTAGAAGATGCGCTTTTTATAATTAATCTAATTTCATGTTGACTTGTTGGCCATCATTCAGTAAGACATGTACTCCCCAGAAAAACTATTGATATATGCGTTGGTCTTAAATCACATGGGAAAATACAGTTTGCCTTCTTTAACAAAAAGAATTCTGATACAAATGATTAATTAATATGTGTGGAAATTATGTCAATTATGTTTAAGAACAGTGATACATTGAAATGAAAAGCAAGAAAGCTCTAGTGCTTTTGTAAAATTTTCAGTTTTTTCACATATTCCAATTGATCCACACATTCTCTTTTTGCAGTCTTGCAATTACTTGAATATAAAAGCTCTTTCTGTTAATCTTCAACCTGAAAAGTAGTAAAATAAGAGAAGTGTAAGGGGGAATGGACATTTCAACCCAATGGCTCGCCAGGCTTTTGAGGCGTTTCATCTGCTGGCTTTTGAAGATTTGCCCCTTTCACAGTTTTCCCCATTGCTGTAGGCTCAAACCTTTATGAAACCTTAGAAACCATGACCCTACTCTGTATCCCTTATATGTAAAAACTGTCTCAATAGCCTTTTAAAAAAGTTATTACATTTGGGTGAAAACTTCCCTGAGGCAGGTTGGTAAAGTCCCCCAAACTGGGCTCATGCTTTGATTCAGCAATTTCACTTTGAGGGATAGGTTTATAACCCACAAAATAATCAGGGGCACTAAGAGGTACAGGTATAAGGAAAGGATAGTCATCTTAGCCTTATTCAGGACAGTAAAAAATCAGAAATGACACAAAAGTCTAAGGATATGGGATGAACTGGATCATTTACGGTATTTTTCATTCAGTAGGACACCACGCAGCCATTACAATAATGCACTGCAAAATAAGAATATATGATATAAACTTTTGTTTGATAAGACTGTCACACAGAAAAAGTAGTTTATAAATAGAATGTTTGCAAACATATCACCATTCCTGTAAAACAAAAAAATATCTGTAACAACCAAAAGACAACCCGATATAAAAATGGGCAAGGGACTTGAATTAGACGGTTTTCCAAAGAAGGTATACAAATGGCCAACAAGCAATGAAGAGATGCTCAACATCATTAATATTTAGGGAAATAAGAATCAAAACCTTGATTGTATCACTTCACACCCACTAGGATGGTTATTAGGAAGGAAGGAAGAAGGGGGGGGGAGGAAGGAAGGGAGGAAGCAAGGACAGACGGATCAAACCAACCAAAACATAGGAAGTGTTGATGAGGTTATTTAGAAACTGGAACACTTACACATTGCTACAGAGAATGTAAAATGGCTCAGCTGATATGGAAGGTTTGGTGGTCCCTCTTTTTTTTTTTTTTTAAGATTTTATTTATTTATTTGACAGAGAGAGAGAGAGAGAGAGAGAGAGAGGGATATCACAAGTAGGCAGAGAGGCAGGCAGAGAGAGAGGGGGAAGCAGTCTCCCTGCTGAGCAGAGAGCCGGATTCGGGGCTTGATCCCAGGGCCCTGAGAGATCATGATCTGAGCCGAAAGCAGAGGCTTTTACCCACTGAGCCACCCAGGTGCCCTTGGTGGTCCCTCTTAAGAAGTTACGCCTAGAGTTACCATAGGATCCAACAGTTCCACTCCTACCTATATACCCCAAAGAGTTGAAAATAGGGATTCAAACAAATACATGTCCACGTATGTTCATAGCAGCACTAGTCACAATAGCTAAAAGGGAACAGGCCAAGTGTCCATCACTGGATGAACGGATAAATAAATTGTGGTACATGTACACCAGGGAATATTATCCAGCTGTAGAAAAGGAATGGAATATTAACACATACCACGATGTGGACAGACCTTGAAAACATTATGCTAAGTGACAGAAGCCAGACACAAAGGCCATGTATGATTGACTTTATATGATATATCCAGAATAGATAAATCCATAGGGACGATGAAGATCGGTTTCTGCCAAGGGCTCAAGGGGAGGGGGGGGATGAATAGGTAGATCTCCTTTTGGGGTGATGAAAATGTTGGGACCTAGACTCAGGTGGTGGTCTCACAATATTTTGAATGTACTAAATGCCACTGAATCATTCACTTCAAAAGGGTTAATTTTATGTTATGTAAATCTCACCTTAGTTTGTAAAATTACATATAATTATATATATTAAATCTATCCATACCGTGTGTGTGTGTGTGTGTATATATATATATATATATATATATATAGGCACACAGTATAATAGTCTGACTAGTAGAACTGTAGATTTTTCTTATTTGTCATCTTTCGATAAAGGCAAATTTCATTCAAAAGGGTAAACAGTTTTTCAGAAGTTATTGTCGTACATAATGTATTGCAATCCTTCCTTCTACATGTGTTTAAGTTCATGCTGTAATTTTAAAGACACAGCCGCAGCACACATTCTTCTGATGCTTCTCAGCTCTTTTGAATCAGGTAGCTTACAGCTTCCCATGATTGGCAATATTTTTGTTTCGTTTCGTGTGCAAGTAGTCTGAGTCCCAGTAAACAGGAGGCGGTCTTGAGAGGAACCATAGTGATGGCCAGATGTGCTCACTGTGCTTGCACATCAACTCTATCCACGGCAGGAGAACCCAGGCATGAAAGGAAGGGGTAGGGAGGAAGTCTTCCACCTCCTTCCTGTGGTTCTTAAAGGAAAGGGGAAGGAACTCACACCTTTTTTGCACCTATAGTGAACCTGGCACTGCTAGACTGTTTGGATGTCCTTGAGCAAGCCTGGGAATCTCTATGGGCCTCTTTGTCACTACTCTGCAAAAATGCCCAGGGACTGCAGAAACCCTTGGAACCTTTTACCACTGTGTGCTCTGAGCCTGTCCCGATGCTCTGCTTTATTCGGTTAAAGACCCCCAAAGCAAGGCAACTCTGGGTCCTCTTGTGATAAGGGGCTGTCTTCTCTGGTCTGCCTCCCTGCTTCTCAGCCTGAGTGTGTCTAGCCGTTCCCTGTGCTCAAATCCCAGGAAGGCTGACTCCAGATGGCAGAGCAAGACCTGAGTCTCCCTCAGGTTCAGGTTGGGGAGTGAGGAGGTCCCTGGATGTCCTGGCTCGGAGTAGCCTTTAATCTTAACACTTCAGCACCTTTCTGGGCACTATACTGGCCCTGAGGGTGTGTAGTAATTAAGCTTCCTGTTTTTCTTTAATTTTTTTTTTAAAGATTTTATTTATTTATTTCACAGAGGGAGAGAGATCACAAGGAGGCAGAGAGGCAGACAGAGAGAGGGGGAAGCAGGCTCCCCGCTGAGCAGAGAGCCCGATCCGGGCCTCGATCCCAGGACCCTGAGATCATGACCTGAGCCGAAAGCAGAGGCTTTAACCTACTGAGCCACCCAGGCGCCCTTAGTGGGAGTATTCTCTCATACCCAGCAATTGTTTCGTTTTAGGACTTTTATTCTCTTACCTGGTTTGGTTCAGAACCCTTTACAAGATGATCTCTAATTGACACCCAACAAACAAAAGTATGGTAAAGCCTGTAATGAGAGAGTCTATGTAACTCTAAGGGAGTAAGTTTAATCCCACTTTAAAGCCTCTTAATAAATACACTTGCATTATAAATGCCATCTGGAGTATGACCTTCTTCCTAAAGTACCCTCTCCAGCAAGGAGGTGAAGCAGTGGTCAAGTTTATTCCATTTAAGGCAGATTCTCCATATCCATTTCACTTTTCGAAATAACAGGTCATCCTTCTAATGCCCAGGATCTGGCCTACATGATCCTTGACTACAATTTGTACCAGACTCCTTGCTTCCCAAAACTGCTGGCTACAGCATCTGTAAAGACTGACGCACCAAAAAAAAAAAAAAAAAAAGCGCCGTAATCAAACTATCAGATACTTCCATTTAGGATGAAGGGCGCCAAAAATGGAAGGAAGTTTCTCACTCAACCAGTGGAGAACTTAATTACTTTTACAGTAACTTTTAAGAGAAATACTTTGCTCAGTAGTTTAATAACCAATCTCTAACCCAAGAGTCTTTCAGTTCTGATTCTGCCTTCTTGTATTTGGAGGACTCTGAATAAATGAAAATATTTCAGTATTTGAATTTCTCATCTTTAAAAGATGGCTAGTATTTCATGGACCCAAAGAATAACCAGTTAAAAATCTTAATTTATCACAAAAATTGTTAGAATGTTTCATGGTAAGTATAATTTTGGGGGGAGGCAATTTGTTAGTATCTGCCAAAAATTTTATTTTTTAACATTTTTATTTATTTGTCAAAGAGAGAGAGAGAGCGCGTGCACGCATAAGCAGGGGGGAGCAGCAGGCAGAGGGTGAAGCAGACTGCCTGCTGAGCAAGGAGACATGGGGGACTTGAGCTGAAGGCAGATGTTTCTCCCACTGAACCAAGGTGTCCCCTGCCAAAAATTTTAAAGACCTATCTTTCGAGTTAGCATTTCTTCTTAGAGGTGTCTACAGACTTACCCATGCCTAAGCGTAACCTACACAGATGCTCACTGCAGTGCTGTTAGAAACAGAAAAAGCTAAGAGACATGAATGACCATCAATAACGATCAAACAGATTATGGGGCATCATACTACACGATTGTCTGAATTGTGTGACTAAAGAGAAAAAAAAAAAAAGTACATCATAAACATTTACAAGTATCTCTTTAATCCCTTCACTGATTTTCTGGCTACTACTGGCTTTCAGCTTCCATACTGGGCCCCTGCTGACCATTCTTCCTGCCACCACTTAACAGGTCTATGGTGAGTCCTCATGTCACATCTCTATTAGTACTTCCTTTTTTTCAGTGGCTGACCAATAAATTCAGCTTACATAGATGGTCCAAACCAATGGACGTGCCTGAAGACCTAAGCAACTACACCTCCTCCTATCGCTTCTCGGCCTTTTGGCTAAGATCAAGTGACTACACCTCCTCCTAGTTGATATGATCTCCTTCAGACTGGGATATGGGCATCACATATTTGGTGTGGCATATATTTCTACACCATGGTACATGGTTAAACAACAGCATTCCTAGAACAGAGCATTATCTTTGCCTCTTAACTCCAGGGAACAACTTGGCTTACATCCAGGGAATTTCCCAAGTTGTGGCAAGTGTTAGCACTGCTGTTCAGTCTTTGCTGTTAGAAGACAAGAGAATGAACCAGCCTGCATCTTTTGTTGCATAGGTATCCAAACCATTTGCTGATTTTTATGTAGTTTTAAAGGGCATTTTAAAGGTGCTTCAAAAATGAAAAAAACAAAACCCAAAACACCAATGTGAATAAAGCTTTAACTTACTACGATCTCTTACTAACCAATTACCCTAATAACTAGCTAATGGGTCACACTTGAGCAAGAGGTAATGCCAGGGTATCAGCCTTATTTATGCACATTTGTAGTGATACCGTCATATGTAAAAAGCACCTGGCTGGTACTGAAAAAGAGCTACTTCAGGACCTTTCAGAAGGCGTTGTACCAAACTGACCTTTATCTGAACTTTCATCATAGACTGTGATGCCAAGCAAGGGAGTTGGCTGCATTTTTCATTCAAAAAAATTGCTATCTTGTCTTTCCAGTGTAGTTTTCAATATAGCTAGCTGCTGCCCTAACATGAGCAATACTTAAAATTCTCTAAGCAGTGAGGGAAATATTTGTCAAATGGCACTGTCACACAAGTATTTTTCATCTTCATAATTCTTCATCCCTGTGGCGCACAGGACACAAAAAATATTTCCTTTTTCAGATTTCACTCTAAGAAAATTAATAAATATGGCAAATATCAACACCTTGACAATTACCAGGATAATTACAGCAACTAACCTGCCATAGTGCCCAACCTTTTACAGGGGAAAAGTTAGGCAACTGAGATTAGCTAGGTTTTAATGCATACTTATTTTCTAAGGGCCCAAATTTTAATACTAAAATTTATACTGGTTTTCTTAAGAAAATCTTTATGCCCATAGTGCTGTAACAATCTCTAAGCATTAAGGTAGTTCTTATCCATTAACTTTAAAACAAATCATCCCACTTATACCAAGGCTTTACACTAAACTACCTAAAATTTCAAGCCCTAGGGATACTGCTGAAACACTAAACAGAACTTTATTAGCTTCACCAGATTGTAGTTTTTGTTTTTTTCCTGTCAAGATCTGAAGACAGTTACACACAAAAAAACTTGTTCCCATTCTCAACATCTTATGAAACTGGTAGTTGTCATGACACACCCACTAAAGTTACAAGTTTCCTTGAGGCAGAATTCACTTTTAATTCGATCACTTACTAGCAACAGATGTTGACAGTTGTCGTGCTATAGCTATAAGCAGAAACATCCATGTAAAGATACTGACTTGTTCCTCTTAACTAAAAACTTAAATTTTTACAATCATGGCCTTTCTACTGAGGTCCTCCATCTGACTTAGAAAACTGATAAATGTAGATTTATAATCACTTTAATTGCATGTGCCTTGCTTTGAAAAACTATCACGTTTAATCCAACATTCTCAAAGTAAACTTAATTCTTCTGCATTTATATATACAGCATCCCCTGAGAACACTGTTTGACACAAACTTGTTTTTATCGAATCATTAACCTATTTATAAACAAAGTATTTTTAAAGGGAAAAACTTTGCCAGACTTTAGACTTGTTTAAATGGTGTTGCTAAGAGTTACTACTGGAAAGATTAAAATATGTATATAACAAAATCTTAAATCTTAAGTGAAAGCCATTTAACTAATATTTAAAACCTCTGCAATTATTAGTTTATTAGTATCATCCAGGACTCAGATGTTCAGTATTCCTCCTGAAATTACATAAACAAATGCAAATGGAAAGAATCCAAGTCAAAATTATATAACAAAACAGCACTCCATCACAAAAGCGTGTAAAATTACAAGAACGCTATTTTAAAACACTGGCACTTTAAGAGAACGATAATCTCAAAAAACCACAAAATTGCCAAATTGTTCCCTAAACTGCTAAGTAGATAAACATGAATCTAATGAAGGAGTTAGGGTTTTGTAAAGAAAAATCATATTCAAATTAGGTAACTCATACTGAAATACAAAGTTTTAAGTGTCTTCTTCCTTCTGGTCTATTTGACTTATATAAAGGAGCAAACGATAATATAGGAAAATACACCTGATTTTAAGTGTGGCATACATTTTAGAAGTTGGCCCAATTAATTAAAAATACCTTTAATGGAAAGTTAAGTTTCCTAAGAAATCGTATTCAGATATAGGAGAAGACATTTACAGCCAGCCCCGCCCCCCTCAGCCTTTTTTTTTTTTCAGAGCCTTTGCTGGGACTAATGTCAACAAAAAATTTAATATGGCAGTCTTGTATTTTAAGCTCACGCTTTTGGGGATACATTCTCAGGTCTTCTTTAATGTGGGAACTGCAAATATAACTGCCATTACATGGTAATGGGAGTTAAAGAATGTAGTCCTCATGTAAAGATTAGAACATACTTTTCTCTCAGTCCTTCAAGGACAGACTTTTCAAAATGTTTGATTCTACTAATCCCATGCGGTGACTAGACTGGTTACTCTTCACTTTATAAACATGACTGGGCTATGTGAGATCTGGTATCAATCGATCAAGATTTGAGTTTCAGTTATGGATGAAAACTGTCTCAATTCAACTTTTATTACCCTCATCATGAGTATGCAGGGTGCAGACAAAAGCTTTTTGTCAGCTAACTATATGAAAAGATAAACACTGTAATAATCCATGTGATCCAAAATGGGCAAAAGCAAAAGACTAGCTTCCCCTCAAGAAGAAAAATTTCAGACCTATGAAAAGGACAACAATACTAATAAAAAAAATTGTATTTACTTAGAAGCATTCAGAATGTCAACAAAAACAGCTGCAACTTTTTTTTTTTGCAATTACAGAGTGGTATTCAGTTAACAGAACAACAATTATTTCGTAGAAGCTGCATCAGAGACAACTGAAGATGAAAAACTACCATCCCCATATATAACTAATTTGTGCTGTGCACCAACAAGAACCTGCTTTAAGTTTCCATGCCAATTTACAACCCCCATACTGTACCAGGCAAGGTTAGTGGCTATTGAAAATACCACCAGGACAGGGCTATCTAAAGACACATTCGGTAGTGTGTTAACTATACAAAAAAAGACACTGTACAGTTTAAAAACAAATCTTACACAGCCTTACATTTCAATTTTTTTCTTTAAAAGGAGTGAGTTGTGTACAGGGGGGTTAAATGCTTTATAGACAAGAAAAAAAAACTGCGCTAGAACCAACTTATTCATCATCATCATCTTCTTCTTCATCTTCATCTTCTTCATCTTCCTCCTCCTCCTCATCCTCTTCATCTTCCTCATCTTCCTCCTCTTCCTTCTTTTTCTTGCTCTTTTCAGCCTTGACAACTCCCTTTTTTGCTGCATCAGGCTTTCCTTTAGCTCGGTATGCAGCAATATCCTTCCAAAATAACAGCAAGAGAAAGTGGAAGGAAAGACGGAATAGTTAAGTAAAGGGAGAACTAAAAGTAACACCGAACTTGACCAAAACTTGATGAAAACATCAAGATCCCAATCACATGAAAACACCACATATCTATAGACACACCCCAACTCCATAAATAAGTAGGACTGAAGAATGCATATAAAAACCCTAGGAAATAACTGCAATTAATAATCCATAGAATGACATGGTCTAATAGAATGACATGGTCTAGTATTTGCAACGTTATGCCTCACTGAAGTACAATTATGTACCGCATCCTAACCTTAGTTTATTAAAACTAGAACGTAGAGTCTTTGATTAAAGGGTAGACACTGCCACCTTCTGAATGCAAAACAGCATTCTACAGGTTTATATCAGACCCTAATCCACAATAGACAATTTTGTCTTAAAAACAACAAAAAAAGGTAATTTGCCAGTAAGCATGCAATCAGGTTAAGAAACACCTAGAAACCAACATTTTCCCAGATGCCTAAATAAGCTAAAATTCAACCTAATATTCCAATTCAAAATATAGAAGCCACAGCCTTTTCTTTATCAGCTTATACAGATCAACAGACTTACAACNCTGCTTCCTCCTCTCTCCTCTCTCTCTGCCTGCCTCTCTGCCTACTTGTAATCTCTCTCTGTGTGTCAAATGAATAAATAAAATCTTAAAAAAAAAAAAATAAAAATAAAGAGGCAACATAAATATTTCAGGGTAGCTTTACGAAGGACACAGTCTTTATTACTTTGCTCAGGCTATTTTAATAATATGTGTCTGGTCACTTAAAGCAATCATTTAACTCAAAGTGACTACCAAAATCTTAACAAATTTGGAAGGATTAGAGAATAACAAAAGCAGCTTAAGTGTATGGCCTTTGCACCTGGTGTTAAAAACAAAAACAATTTATTTGATTTTCTGTACTCTTTGAATGATGGAAAAGAATTAAGACTATAGCCAGCCGATGGGACACTGAATGTAGCTGTTAATCTAAAAACTGCATTAGACCCCAAACTTTTAGAAAAATCACAAGAAAATAGTAAACTGAGATGAGGTACCACGTATAATCTAACATCTGGCATAACCTTTCATCATTACACTGAGCAAATCCATACTTCTATCCTTTTCATATTTTTCCTTCAGCTTAGCAGCCTTCTTTTCATAAGGCTGCTTGTCATCTGCAGCAGTGTTATTCCACATTTCTCCCAGTTTCTTTGCAACATCACCAATGGATAGGCCGGGATGTTCTCCTTTGATTTTTGGGCGATACTCAGAACAAAACAAGAAAAAGGCCGAACTAAAAAGAGAAATTTAATTTTAGGTTTTTAAGTTTACCATCGAATGTGTATTGTACTATNTGTATTGTACATAAAAGCTGCTTCTAATTTCTACCAGATACTGGACAGGGTGCAGATATTATATCTAAATATCCTTCATAACCAAAGCTTAACTTAGTGCTATTTAACTTATGGCACTACTAGTTGAAGATGTACTAAATCACTCTGAAGTATTTCAGATAGTTGATTATTTCTCAAAAAATAAAATAAAGTTACTTACATTTAGGAGATGTATCAAGTGAAGAAGGGAAGTGTCTTAATTCAAATGCTCTGGCTAAACCTCCCATTCAATAGGAATTTTACTTACACTATTCAAATATACCCATCTGAGTCACTTACCAGCTAAGAAACTTTGATCATACACTCCAAACCCACAAGGTGGCCTGCTAAATTTCCATCTGAGTCTACTGCAAAACCCTCCCTGAAAATAAAAACAGGCAAAGATACTTACGGAGGCCTCTTGGGTGCATTGGGATCCTTGAACTTCTTTTTTGTTTCCCCTTTAGGGGGAATATAAGTTTTCATTTCTCTTTCGTAACGGGCCTTGTCCGCCTTTGCCATGTCTTCAAATTTTCCTTTCTCTTTAGCAGACATGGTCTACAAAAGAATTATTTGTAAACTTAAGCCGATAGTGAATTTTAATAAATTGCCCTCAAAGTATTAAAATGACTAAAATCAGTATCCTCTGCTATTTATTCAGCAGCCTGTTCTAACATCACTACTCATGCAAACGGCACCTAGGTTTTTAAAATCTTAATTTGGATCTGACCTTTAAAAAATTACCTCCTTAGTAACTTCCAAGCCCCCTTATCTTCCACCTTTCTGAGCACTTCTTAGAAAACTCTGAGAAGTTGACTGAAGCATCTGGGTGCTTCTTCTTGTGCTCCTCTCGGCAGGTTTGCACAAAGAATGCATATGATGACATTTTGCCTCTCGGCTTCTTAGGATCTCCTTTGCCCATGTTTAATTATTTTCTAAACAGAGATAAAGTAAATGTTTCATGTTAGCAATGAAATTATAGCATTTTAAGAGCACTTTAACTTCGTGGGGGATGAATGAAAACCCAAGTATTGGTTATTTAATGCTAGTAACATTAACCTCCTATAACACTCAACAAGAAAATGGCAGTGATAGCCAATTCCCAGAAGAGGCTATGCCATGCAAAAAAAACCCCAAAATAGAACAAAAAACCCCAACAAACACCCAAAACGGTCCCTCAGTGAACTCAAAAAAAGGGTAGACACAATGGTATCCTTATACAGCATTTGTTACTCATCTGCCTGTATCTGCTCTGAATGAGTACCTAACCGGTCATTTAAAAACTTTTTAAATGTACAAAACCATTTTTAATCAACAAAACCAAAGACCACAAAACTAATGCTGCCGATTCGTGGATCTGCACCACATAAGGAATAAGTAGGTAAGAGCCCAAGTGAGCAGACTCTTTCCAAATTACGGGCCTAAATCACCGTCTACCTGAAGTTTTTCCCAATGAGGACTTTAAAAATACTCTCTCTGCACAAAACTTTGCTGGGAGGAGGGAGGCGCAGAAAGCTCCAGCGCTCGGACCCAGGCTGGGGGGTGGCGGTGGTATCTGTACGGCTGCCACCGCGAGGCAGCCTCGTTTCCTATCGGTTTGGCCCAGAGATGTATTTCAGTTCTGACTAAACACGTCCGGTCTGAAGTTTCTTCGAGTAAACAAGGATGAGGGACAAAAGCCACTCCTGCTCGGTGCTCTGCCTGCCCCCCCCCACCAGGGGAGTATTTTTTTTTTTAATCTGTGAAAGACGGGGCGCCGCGCGAGGCGGGCTCCGCACACCTTCCCGCCACCCGGCCCCCACCCCCAGAACTTCGGTGGCAGCGGGGCGGCCGAGGAAACGCGGGACCGCGGCCCG
>LNAC01000458.1:121273-283678 GCA_002007465.1 Ailurus styani | reverse complement strand
CCGCCCGAACACTCGGCCCGGGGGCTGAAAACACGTTAAAAAATTTTTTTTAATTAAAAAAAAAATTTTTTTTGCGCCAGTCAGCGTGGACGCCGCCGGGGGTGGAAACTCGCGGGGCTCGGGGTTCGCAGCGCCTCAGGCAGCCTGTGGGCCGGGGTTCCGGCGCGGGGCAGGGCTCCCGGCGCCCGAGAAGAGGCTCGCTCCGTGCGCAGTTCCCCCCACGGTCCCCCCTCATTTGCCTTTGTGTGGATCCTGACCCGCCGGCTCCCGGCCGCGGGGATCCGGCCACCGCGCGGGGTGGGGAGCTGCCGGAGGCGCTCTCCCCGCCGCGGCGCTGCCCCAGACTCACCCTCAGCGAGGCACAGAGTCGCCCAGTGCCCGTCTGGCTCTCACTTGCCCCGGCGCTGTCTCTATGGAGCTCAATGTACTGCAATGGCTGTGAGAGCGGGAGCCAGACGCAGCCTCCTCACTCTCTCCGCTCTGTAACATTACTCTCCAGCCAGCGCGGCTCCTATTGGCTACCGCCAACTCACGGGGCTCGCTCATTGGCCCGATACCTCCCATTGTCCTGACCAGAGCCCGTCTGCTATTGGCTGTCTCCGGGGACACGTCATCAAGGATTGAAACAGCGCGCAAATCTGAATGTGTGTGTATGCCGGGCAAAGAGGCTGAGGCGGGAGAGGCAGAGGCAGAGGCAGCAGCTGCTACGGGAAAGCAGAGCTCTATGGTGTATGTGTGCATGTGTCTAACCCAAGCCAGCCCCACACCGGAGCGGCCGCCGGAGCGAAAAGGGCCTGACTTTTCCACAAGTGTCTCCAACTCCTCAGGCAAAAGAGACACTCACAGGCCTCCCCCCCCCTTCTTACCCCAAACTCACTTCCAAAGCCATTGAGATAAGAGACCCCAGAATTTTAACAGATCTTCAAAAGTGAGGGCGACAGTATGAGATCACGTCCCCTGAAAATTGGGGTATCGGCTAGCGCAGAGGGGCGAAGGCAGCCAAGATTCGAGCCCCTCAACAGCGTATGGTTGCATTACATTTTAGATCTCTGGAAAGGCAGGGCTTTTCCTATAACAAAGTGACACGGTCCAGTCAGCCGGTTTTAAAATACCCCTTTTCTGGGCTCATAAGCCGTAACGTCAAGCTTGCTGAGCAGCTGAAATCTTGACGCACTGAACAGGCATTCAGTTTCACTCTTTTTCTTGGTTTGATCGAGTTTCACAGCATGTCTAGAACTTTTTATTTAAATACAAAGCACTGTCTTAACTTCCTGGAAATCAAATAATTATTCCATGTAATTAAAGCACAGCTACTTCGTCTTGATATGGGGTACTGTAGCAGGAAATGTTTGTGAGGGCCTGCTAGAATTAGCAAATTCATTAGAGACCACATTTTTAACTGTTTGGCTATTTTATTTGACTTGGTGTGGATTACTGTTATAATCAAACGAATCCTTGTGATGCTATCTTTCCCTCCCATCACACCACTTAGTGCATCCATGTAACTGCTCTAGGATTACAGCAGTTGTAGGTATATTGTTACCCTGAGGATTAGATGTAGGCAGAGTGCGCATATGCCCCAATCCACAGGCTGTGGTTTCTCTAACTCACCAAGCTGGCTGGTATTAATAGACATACTTATTAGGTCTGTAAAGAAAATGTACTAGCTACAATGGCCAGTTCAGAAGACAATAATTCTATCAGTCTTTTATGAAACTATTATCTATTCCTCCTTAGCCTAAGCAGACCACACCCCTATTCAGTTATAACAGACTTCCCCTTTTTCACTCTCTAATGGTGTGTTTATACATTTCTAAATCCACCAGCCAATTCCTCCCAATGTCATAGATCAAAGTTAAAATAAATCATTTTATTATGTTAATTTCATTTCTTATAGCCATTCCAAGCATCCATAACCAAATGTATTTGCTCCCATTTATTAAGCTGTTTGAGAATAGGCTTAGATAATCTTTCCTGACCTATGGTTTTATTGCTTACTCCTTTTTTAAAAAAAATACGCGACTGGTTTTAGGGATTATGGTCCCATTAAATGGACAGTGCATGACACCTGCATGTGAAAATGAGTATAATATTAAAGACTATATAAACTAGTATAACATACGTGCAGTATTTAAAAAGTAAATATCTAAAGGTAACTTTTATATTGTTACCTTCACACATATTTACTCTTGTCAAAGTAGACAAGAGTAATCTCTGTGAATCAAAATTTGCACTCTATTCAAATCTAGACATTTATTTCAACTGTGCTTTACATTCTCAGTGCCTATATTGCAATACACTCATAAAAATCATTGACATTTTAAATGGCATCCACAATATCAAAATTTGACTATTATTTGAAGATAGCACCATCAATATTTTTCAGGAGCAATACTGGATTTGCACTGTCCCAACCACACACTTTTACCAGTTTTCTAAAACAGCTTACCCCTACCAGACTAAGTTCATGCTCACAGAACCACAGGAAAGCAATGGGCCTACACAGGTTTCTATTTAAGCAGAATGGTATGGTGAGTAATAGGCACTGGATTTAAATAGTTCTGGGTTCAAATCCCAGCTATGCTACTTAGCCGTATAATCTTAGGTTTTTTAACCACTTTGTGCTTCAAGTCTTTCAACTGTAAAATGGAGGTGATCACTGGGTTGTTGTAAAGATTAAACTTTTTTTCAAAGGTTTCAAATTATGTCATGTTGATCCCTTCAAACCCATGACTTAGAAAACACCAAGTGCAATTAAACTTGAGTTTTTCTTGATTATTTTAATTTTATATGAGGGCAGTGGTTACAATTCTAATTAGGCTTTTTTTAAAAAAAATCCTAGACTCAACACTAATTTTCATCCATTCTAGTGATGATGCCTTTATATACTCCCAAGTGTAACAAAGGCCGTGTCAGAGAGAAGAATATGAAAAGCTCCACTTATAGGCACAGCATGTCTCATATTTGTTTTTCCATGACTTAGGCAGGGAAAAGCATAAAAAGGAAGGAAACCTTTAAATAAATTGTACAAACTTCTACCTCTAGTTCTGCAACCTTGATGTTCACTTATTCATGTTAGACCCCTTCCTTCTTCAACATGAGTCATTGGCCAGAAATTGGCATATATTTTACTTTCGAGTTACTGGGTATTTTATTCTAAATTAAAAAGATAACTAATTCAAAAATCCTGAAAACTCTCTCCCCACCTGATTTAGCTAACTGCTTTACAGATTTTCATTAATATAGTTTACATCCTTCCTGAAGCCTGCCTCGATCTCCTCTAGGACAGATAAAATGCTTCCTTTCTGTGATCCCATACTATTCTGTACATTAATTACCATACTCACAAGTGTACTTATCCAGTTCTGTGTCTGCTTGTCCTACCGTACCGCATCCCTTAAAGGCAGGGACCAAAGCTTATCTTTGTATCCCCAGCACGTAGCAGGGTGCCTGGCATCTAGCAAGTACTAAATAAAGTCTGTTGAATAAATGAATTAACAGCTGAAAGAGTACTTACTGCAAATTATTGTTTTAATCTTCCTCTTCCATCTTTGGAGATAAGCACTTGGGTCTCTCTAAATCAGAAGGCAGGAAAATAGAATAATAAGGAATAAGTAAATGTTAGGATACTAAGTTGAGGGCAGATGCCAATTGCATATTATACCTTGAAAAGGGGAAGCTGGGGTTGGGTGTCTGGAGGGGATCACGAATTTAGACAGACACATAGATTTTTAGCATTTATAGCAATTTCCAACTAGGCGAAGGTTATTCTTCGTTAGATACCATGAACTATGGCAAGCCAAAAAAGACTTTATCACAGAAAACTGCAAGAATGTCTACCCAAAGGTTGTTTCTAACAGGCCTTTGAAACTTAACTCTAGTGTAAAAAATATATATAAAATGCAGGTGAGGCTGTTAAGTCTTTGGCTGAAGGATACTGGTTCCTCCCCAGTGCAATGAGTCCTAAAGTCAAGCTATATGAATTCTCTTGTCTCTCCTTCTTGAAAAGGGTCAGGTTCTGAAAAAGAGTAGAAACAGTAAACCAAAATGTCTGATGAGGTCAACCATACTACAGATCATACATACTTAAAGCCTTTCCCCCTCCCCCTGCCGAGGGTGCTGAAAATAAAGGAGAGAGGAATTCAGGAAAAGAAGAGACAGGTTTGTGAAGTCTGGACCACAAGCTAGGACACTGAGTTCCAAGCCTCCCAAACCCCAACGCAGGCGCTTCTAGGTAGCCCCTAAGGTCTGTGCTCCGTTTCCCCAACTCTTACTTGGGACTAGTGATACCTTATCTAAGTTGAAAGGGTGTTACAGGATAGGCACAAAGCAAGACCAGAGGTGGAGGGCAGAGAGGTGGTGTTATATCTATCAATCAGTGTGTGGAGAAGGGGAACCTGGTCTGGAGTTGCTTAAGTGCTTCTGTCCCCAGCCTGAGTTTTGTCTGAATGTGGCTTGCAGATGGGCAAACAATGGCTTCAGCTGTGGGCACTGAGGGCCGAGGCAGAGAAAACAGTCCTGAAGCTGATGAGATAGAGATAGAGATATACCAATAATATCTCTAGAATTGGAATATTTCACTGGTGAATAAGGAAAGACATCATAGCTTTTCTTAGTAAGATGCCTGTTCTCCGCCTAGTGAAAGAACGATATACTAGAGGAGGGGAAAACTTATTAGTAAAACTTTATATGAAATGATGATCTAAGTTCAAAAAAGATCACTATTGGAGATCTTGCTCTCAAGAACCACATCCACAGACCAAATTCAGCTGCTGTATTGAAAGCGTCATAAACTTTAAGAACAAATGTTTTAGCACACCTACGAGGACGACTATAAGCAAAAAGAGGGATGACAGCAAGTGTGGGTGAGGATGTGGGGAAATTGGAAATGTCATACACGGCTGGGATGAGCATGTAAAATGGTGCAGCTGCCTCAGAAAACAGTCGGACAGGCCTTCCAAAGGTGAAACATAGAATTGCCATATGACCCAGCAATCCCCACTCCTAGATATGTATCCAAGAGAAACAAAAACACATCCACACAAAAATTTGCACAGGAACATTCATAGCAGCCTTATTTGTAATAGTCAAAAAGTAGAAACAACCAAATGGCCTTCAACTGGTGAGTGGATAAGTGAAATGTGGTCATCTATATGGCTGGATATTCTTGGCAATAGAGGGGAACGAAGGAACTAATTCGTGCTACAGCATGGAGGAGCCTTGGAAACATGAGGCTAAGTGAAAAAAGCTAGTGACAAAAGGCCACATATTGTACTACGACTCCAATCACATGAAACATCCAGAATGCAGAAATTTATAAAGACGGAAAGTAGATTAGTGGTTGCCAGGAGTTGGGAGTCAAGGGGGAAAGGGAGTGACTGCTGATGGTTATGGGGACAAAAGATGTTCTAAAATCAGCTTATAGTAATGGTTGCATAACCCCGTGAATATACCAGCAATCACTGAATTGTATGTGAGTTATAGCTCAATAAAGCTATTTTTTTTAAAAAAAGGAATAAACGCTTTAGGAGTGGTTTTGGGTTAACCAAACACAGAAGGGGATGACAGAACACTACCTACTAGTTAATTTTGTCCAGTCCTTTCCCACTGCTGCTCCCACTATTGAACACCTTGTGAAATGGTGGCCTTCCTCTTCAGTAGGTGGAAATTTCATCTATTATTGAAGTTACAGATTATGTGCTTACAGTGTATTCTTGCTACAAAAGAATGTTAAGAGCACTTTCCATGGGGTACCTTGGGAGGTTTTTGTAGAGAGCCTGGGGTGACTGAAATAAATCAGTTGAACCATAAAGGTTAGGTCGGAGTGCAAACTGGTAGACCTCTGGCCCTATCTGATACACGGACGTTTCAGTCGGCCAACACAGTGTTTATTAAGAGTTGGATTTTTTCCACATTAAAGAAATCCAGATATTTGGCTTCTTTTGAAAAATCAGTTCCGATAAGCTTGCATCCACACTTTGACAGGGTGATAGTCTTGCTGCACGAATCATGGCTGCCGCCCTCAAAGGGGGTGCACGTCCTGTGGCTGGGCCAAAGTCCCCACCACTACCTAAGCTTTCTTTCTTTCTTATTTTAAGATTTTATATATTTATTTGACAGAGAGAGAGGGAACACAAGCAGGGGGAGTGGGAGAGGGAGAAGCAGGTTTCCCACTGAGTGGGGAGCCCGATGTGGGGCTCGATGTGGGGCTCGATCCCAGGACCCTAGGATCATGACCTGAGCCAAAGGCAGCTGCTTAACAACTAAGCCACCCAGGCGCCCCAATACCTAAGCTTTCTACTTGACTTCTCATCCACTCATGCTACCTGCCTGGCCGGTCTACAGGAGCTAGACACTTGAGCTTTTAAGTACTGAGTTGCGTCCTTATTATTTTATGGCTAGGAGCTGTGATTCTGAAATTTTCCTGAGGAGAAATTCCTTTCAGAGGACACACTTACTATCGTGACAGAGAACACAGAGAGCAGGAGACTAAAGCAGGTCCCTCGGGTGAGAAACAGATCCATTTTTGGTGATGTCACAGGTAGCATGTCTTCTTGTCGAGGAATGAGGAGTCTGACTGTGCTGTACAGGATGATGTCTTATAACCCAGATGAAAGACTAGAAAAATAAGCTTTGTTTATCATGTGTCTCCTATGCACTGAGCACTATATATCCATCACTTCATTTAATCATCCACAGTGATCCTATAGGTCAGGATGCTTATTGCTTTTTTACAAATCATGCCAAGGAGGTTCAGAGAGATCTCTTAAGTTGCCCAAGGTCACACAGCTATTGAGAAAGGAACAATATTGACCCAGTTCTGACCCCAAAGCTCAAGTTTTCTCCATCAAGCCAAATGACCTTCCAGTTATTAGCTTAGCTAATAAAATTTTTAAAAAGATCACATTTTCCCACTTAAGTATACCTCATAACCTCATGGGAATCCCAACTTGAGTTTACAGCCTTAGCTTTCAAGGTTTTTGAATAGGACCAATACAGTTTGTATATATAACATTTGAGAAAAGGTTTCATGAGACAATACCTACCACTGCTGTGATAGAGTCTGATTTTTTTTTCTAAAATCCTAAATTTATTTCCCAGCCCACCAATGGGCCCCACAGTTTATAAAACCCTGCATTAGAGCTACAGTCAATGAGCCCTGTTCCCTATGAAGGTACCAGCAGTTCTAGGTGACACACGCAGGTGCTGCAGGATGACTCAACAGGGACTGAAGAGGGGGGCAGACCAGGAGACATGCCCAGAATCCACTACCTGCAGCCAGAGTCACCCCCACCCCCTGGCACAGCAAACAAGTTTGGCGCCAAGACTGTGGGACTGTCCCAAGCCCAGAGAAGGACTCTGGGACAGGAAAGGGGAGTGCTTTGCTCTGCCAGGGAGGCCAAAGACAAAAACTAGTGCTCCAGGCCAGAGGCCTCTGGGAAATGCAAAGAAGATGCCCGCACATCACCAAGGCCTAGAAGAGCCATCCCAGCAGCCCCGATAAATGTCATCCTCATCTGGGGGAGGTTCCCCACCTTGGATTTGCCTCTAATGAAAATCAGAGGCCAGAAGCACAGGAGTCCCTCTGCTCAGGAGCTGGACTGAGTGGAAAGATGGTCTCATCTCCCCAGGGAACCGGGCCTTTTTGTTTAAAAAACAATGAGCGCCCAGAATGGCTTGTGGGGCTAAATAGAAGGTGATTGCTGACCCACACCTGTTGCTCATGAAGATGTTAATTTAAAAAAATGATCGACAAAAATACACGTATGCTTTTTCTGAAAGGTTGCTGTTGATCTTTGTTCTAAGGTTCTGTTTTGATCTGCAAGAATGGGAATAAGGAAGTAGGAAGGAGATAACCTGATTTAGCATATTCTAACGTAAGTACTACCAGCAAATTGATACCACGCTCAGAAGTGGAACTGATTTGGAAACATTCATGGTTTATGACCAGTGATTTCACTTCTAGGAAATATTTAGAAAATAATCAGAAAGAAGTAAAAAGCACAAAGTTTGATTAAGAATATTAACTGCAGCATTATTTACAATGTGGAAACAACCTACATACCCAATGACAGGGGCTTGGTGAAATAAATTCTGGTCCACCCTTATGACAGATTATCATGATGCCACTTTCCAACTGTTATGAATACTAAATTCAATGCCATGGAGAAGTATTCATAATAGGAAGGATCCCTCATTTGGGAAAAAAGGGTGTATGTAAATCCAAAAAAGAACAGAAGAATATACTAAAAACTGGTGAAAAGTTATCTTTGTTTCCTTCTTACACCCTCCAGCATTTCCCAGTTTTCTACAATTTCTATATGTTCTGTAATTAGTAATAAAAGCCCCAGTTTTTTAAAAGAAGAAATTTGCTAATAAAGGACTCAAAGATTCAGATCATTTTGAAAAATTCAGACTCTCATAACTCATTACTCATTCCCTATAAGAAAATACACTATATATATACACATATACACTATATATAATACACTATATATATATATAATGTACTATATATACATAAGTCATGCACATTTATCATGGCCTTGAAGTAAAGGCATCTCCATTGTGATCATAAGGTGACCATCCTGATAACGCAAATCAGAATTAGGTAACTTGGAAAGAAAAGTTATCAGCATCTACTTGAAAGAGATTTTACATCTCATCTCTACTGATATGTCTTCTTTAGTGGATATTCCTTCTTTCCCCTTAAGTCAGTCGGCTTTTTGCATCTCTGCTNCCCCCCCCCCCCCCCGCCCCGTTGAGTCCTAAGCTCCATCTCTATGTAAATGACCCTAAATTTCCCTTTCAGCCTAAGGCTATCTCCCGGACCCCACCACCTACCAGTTTCTCAGGTTCACCTGTCAAAGGCTCTCTAGAGCACGCCTCTTTCAGACTTCCCCACTCACTCCAACTTCCCATGTTGGCTCCAGCTCTGGGAATCTGTGATTTCCCCTGCTAGCTCTTCCTCCACATTAAAGTCTGTAATATCTATGTCACAATGCTTTAAATAATTTCCTTTTCTTTTTTTCTTCCCTTTATCTCGGCCCCAACTCTAGTTCTGGCATTTGCTATCTTGTGGTTCAGAAAAGAGAGTTTAGAACCAGACCCCAGAGTTTAAAATCCCAGCCCTGGCACTAACTAGCTGCGTCACCTTGGTGCAAGTGAATTAACCTCTCTGAGCCTCAATACTTCTGTAAAATGGATAATACTCCCCTTTCCAAAGGGGAATTGTGAGTTTAAATGAGCTCATATACAGAAAGAGCTAAGCCTAGTATGTAAATTGCTTAGAACACCGTAGATAATCAACAGATGTTGGCTGTTTATTTGAGATCAATTTAAAAACTGGTATTATTAGTATTTCCCTAATTCGTAGAACTCCACTGCTTAAAACCTTCCACTAAATTACAACATTTTCATCCAAATTAACTACACAATCCTCACCTGACCTCCCTATTAAGGCACATTTCTCTCTGCTTCCCCTCCCACTGCTTGCCTATTTTCCAATCCACCTGGACCTTGTACTCTCCTACCTTGGAGCTTCTAATCACGTTGTTTCTTTTGCTGGTAGTGTCCTTCCCCCACCTCTACTGCTACAATCCAACCTGTCCTTTAAAACTTTCCCAACCTCTTGTAATTTCTCAATTCTCGGTGGAGCTTTCTTTCATTTTTGAGTTCTGCCTTTCCAATGGTTCTACAGTGTTGTACATAGCACAACATATGATCATGTATTATGTAACCTATATATTACATATTCTGCTCTTTTCANCTTTCCAATGGTTCTACAGTGTTGTACATAGCACAACATATGATCATGTATTATGTAACCTACATATTACATATTCTGCTCTTTTCATCTGTTTCTCCGGCACTTTGTTCGTCACAGGCACTCAGTGTCCGCTAAATGTAAAGGTGAGGTTTGACTTTCTGTCCACACCTATCATGTTGTTGATACTCAATTTTAAGAAACCGTGTCTAGGGCGCCTGGGTGGCTCAGTGGGTTAAAGCCTCTGCGTTCGGCTCAGGTCATGATCTCAGGGTCCTGGGATTGAGCACCGCATCAGGCTCCCTGCTCAGCCGGGAGCCTGCTTCCTCCTCTCTCTCTGCCTGCCTCTCAGCCTACTTGTGATATCTCTTTCTCTCTCTCTCTCTCTCTCTCTCTCTCTCTCTGTGTCAAATAAATAAATAAAATCTTAAAAGAAAAAGAAAAAGAAAAAGAAACCGTGTCTAGAATTCCCTTCCCTTCATAGATTACATTCTAGTATGTTGACTTTAGGGACGTGCAGCAAAATCTATTGTCGTGTTGTCATTTTTGTTGGTCAAAATCCATTGATATTGGCAGCTTTGTGTTCAATTCTGTTTAGCATGGCCTCTACCTTGATCATTTGGGCAATGTTTTTATGAACCGCTGTTTTAACAGATTTTCTATCCTGCTTTTTACTGTGTGAGGTGTTGTTATAGTTCGTAAGCTCGTAAACCTATTCATATTTTGATTCACGTAGTTTATTAAAAATCTTTAAAGTCAAACTGTAATGCCAGGTTTCGAAATGGTTGTGCCTGTGTGGCAACAAAGATGCTTTTGAGGTTAACACAAATTTTTTTCCTCACACTGTGCCAGGTATCACAAAAGTTCATCAACTCCCTTAAAGTGTTATCACTGTTCTTGTGTAGAAAATCTACTTTGACACCAAAGTGTGTGCTCGATGAATTCAAGGAATTCAATCTCGATTTTAGGTTTGGAACAACAGCAACAACAAACCAGTTTCGATTTGCCTGAAAGTACCCAGATGTCACAGGAGTAGTGGATTACCCGGCTGACGCTGGTGGTGGTAGGAAGAGGGCTTTGAGTTCTTTGTAAGGACCTACTCTCCCGGGATTTTGGTCACCCCCACCCACTGCTGTGTTCCCTGTACTGTCACTCTCCCCCCACCACCTCCCCCTCCCTGCCTTCTCTCCTCTGCCCCCACCCACCCCCTGCTTCTCTCCCAATAATAGCTGCTGCTTCACAAACACAGTGCTTGAAGCACCTAGTTCCTGGGATTTATACTTGCCAAGTGGGTTTGGGGAACAAGCTTTTTTCAAGCCTAGGCATCAAAAGGCACTTATTTCAACACTTCAGGGAAAAATAGTAACTAAGGAAATTAATAATCTCATCCCACGCAGAAGAATAGATGTTGGAGAGGCTACCTCTCTGGTTTCCAGCTTCTCTTTTAAAAGTAGAATACTAGTCTCTTCAATCTTTTTCCTTTTGTGTTTTCTTACCTTACCTACAGAAATGCAGACTTCTGGTAGTTAGAAACCATGTCCTGACATAAGCAGTATATGGTGGCAAATGGTCTTCATAAGCTATATGTTTATTAATGATAAGACTCAAAGAACATTTTATGTATCTCTTAAAATCTTCAGTGGCTGAAAGCGCAGTTCTTATCTTTCTCAAAGGTTTTTTTTTTTTTGAGCAAAATAATACAAATGGGATTAGAAGAGGAACCAGTAGAACAACAAAAGAAGAGAATGCCACGAAGGGGTAGGGGAAGGCTGTGGATGGGGAAGCCAGTGCCAGAGTTCCACTCAGAAATGTTCCCTAAATCCATCCAACATCTAAGAAAGGTGGCCTGAGGGAGTCTGTGAGCCATAAATGCTAGGGGTAGATGCTATCTATATCCAGGAAGAGCAATAAGAAAGAATTTCCATCCATATCTCCAAAAGCTGAAACATTTGGAGTGGACTCAAGGCAGAAGACCTGCATTTTTCTAGAGAGAGATGCCAATCGCAACACAGCCTCAGAGTGGTGGGGCAGAGTCAGCCTCCGAACGGAAAGAAGCTACCATCTTACCCATGAACAGAACATTCCAGCTCCATGCAAGTATTCTTAATCTTGAATGTGCTCCATAGACACCCATGCTTGTCACAAGCCGCAGGTTAACTGATGTCAGGCACTGGAAGGAACTCTTTCAGGCAAAACTTCCACCCACTTAGAGAAGTTGCTAAATTGGATTTGGATCCCTTCCCCTTTTCTCTCTTCTCTCTCTTTCTCTTCATTGTCTAAGAAATTAAAAGCAAGGCCAACAGCAAACCAGTTATCAGCACAATGGTAAAGCAAAGAGCAGCATGGAGCTTCCTTGATCCGAGTGGGAAGGCCATGCTGTTGGGAGTGTAAGCGCCCAGGATGGGGTGGTGGAGGCAGAAACTAAGATTTATTTATGAGGCATTTACCATCCGCTGGGCACCATGCATACTGGATTTCCTGATAACTCTTGCAGCAAGTCCTTGGAATTGAGGCGACTTTCCCTTTTTTTTTTTTTAAGATTGATTTTATTTATTTGACAGAGAGAGAGATCACAAGTAGGCGGAGAGGCAGGCAGAGAGAGGAGGAAGCAGACTCCCTGCCGAGCAGAGAGCCCGATGCGGGGCTTGATCCCAGGACCCTGAGATCATGACCTGAGCTGAAAGTAGAGGCTTTAACCCACTGAGCCACCCAGGTTCCCCTACTTTCCTTGTTTGACAGAGGAAGGAATTAGGGTTGCTGAGGGCTTACCCAGTTTCGTCTGTCCGGCTCCCAAGCCATGACACCCTGTAGGAGTGTATCCTTATATTTTCTTCTGTGGCACTAGAATCCAACAATCACAAAGAGAGATGTCCCAAAGGTAGCAAGATGACAGCTGTTGCAAAAGTGGAACTGCACTGCCTCCTCCTAGGGTCTCTGTGGAACACAGGGAATCCGACGTTCTTTACCAGCTATTGAGGAGGAAGCATAATGGGCCAGAGGAGGGTGGATCAGAGCCAGGGGTAGCACCTGGCATGCTGGACCCCAAAGTAAGTGGGCCAAGTAGCACAGAAAACCCACTTCATTCTTAGAATCTTCCCCCATCCTTCCAGGTCCGCCATGACTTAGAAACTTCATAATGCTTTAGGGGAGCCCTGAGAGTCGGGACTTCACTCACCTCTGTGCTCCCTGCGAACACCCTCTCATGGTGCTTTCCAGCTCAGTCGCCCTGGCCCCCAAGCCCACTCATTTCATCACTGATTTGTCCCTTTCCTTAACTCCCAACCATCAACAAACCATCCACTTCCCTCCATTTCAAAGGCCACCCTCCTAGCTGACGCCACTGTCTCTTGCTTGGTCTACTTTAACAACTTCAAACTATTTCTTTTTTAAAGATTTTATTTATCCATTTGAGAGAAAGAGAGAGGGCCTGAGTGGGGGGAGGGGCAGAGGCAGAAGGACAGAATCTTTTTTATTTTTTAAGATTTATTTGAGAGAGAGACAGAGAGAGTACAAAGCAGGGAGGGGCAGAGGGAGACAGAGAAGCAGACTTCCTGCTGAGCTGGGAGCCAGATGCTGGGCCCAGTGAGGGGCTGGATCCCAAGACCCTGGCTTGGATCATGGCCTGAGTCAAAGGTAAGCAGACCCTTGACCAACTGAGCCACCCAGGTGCCCAGAATCTTTTTTTTTTAAATTTAATTTATTTATTTGAGAGAGAGAGCACGAGGGGAGGAGCAGAGAGGAAGGGAGAGGGATAAGCAGTCTGCACTGAACATGGAGCCTGACTTGGAGCTCGATCTCATGATCATAGTCATGATCATGGTCAGGATCATGACCTGAGCTGAAATCAAAAGTCGGAGGCTTAACCAACTGAGCCACCCAGGAGCCCCAAGAGTTTATTGTTTTGATTTCCTCCTCCTCCCCCACCCCCCAGCATTTAAGAAAATGACATGCAAGTGGCAATACACAGGGCAGTCTTCAGTTCTGTCGATGATTCTTCTTCAAGGTGATGAAGGGCCAAGGGGATAAACAACCAAGAGATCTCTCAAAGCTCTGGGAACGGGCAAAAAGTGGAAGATAACTATTCACGCGGCAAAGAGTAAAGTGTCTGGCCAACAAGATTTCAGATGTACTTAGAAGATGATGGACAGCAAGCTCCTATGGATAATACAAGAAAGGCATCTTGGGGGACGCCGTGGGTAGCCCCAAAAGGCACCTCACCTCAGGGCGCTGCTGCCATCACAGGACCACCAGACTGGAGTACCATGAGGAAAGAAATGGAAAACACCGTTAACCTGGCCTTCATTTTATACTGCTTTCTTCAGGGCTGGGGTGTCTCTAGAGATGAGTAGCAAAGACAATCAAGCATTCTGAGACTTTGTAAAAAAAAGTCAATTTACAAAGAGGGGGAAAAAAAGACCATAGATCTGCAATCAGTAAAGCTGAAGAAAAAGAGGGAACTGGAGGAAGTTAATTCAGTCATGAACAGACTGAACCAGGCAGGTGAACCTGGAAGACTAGAAATCGCATTGCTCCTCAGAGTGTGACCAAAGTACCTGAGGGACAGTGGGGGAGGGGGGCGGAATACTATCTTACAGGAGTGTTTTAAACACTCTTGTCCATTTACTATACTATTAAGTAGCAGTTTGAAGAAGGTTCGTGGACTTTTAGAACATGGTTATAATCAAATGCAGCTGCTCGCCCCACCCCCCACCCCGCAATCATGTTCTAGATGAAGGAAGTAGGCCCAGGGAACTCGGAACCAGGCCTTGCCAGGGGTCACCCTCTGGCAGAGCGACAGATCAAACCCAAGGCTTCTCACCCTTCACCTAATTAATGCTCTTTCCTTTCGATTATTTAATATAAAAACGCAGCGACGGTTGATTGAGACCCAAAACAGAAAAGCTGGAGGAAAGGCCAGAGAATTAGTATATCAGGAAGGAGAGCCAGAATGTTGTGTGCAGTAACCTTAAAAGTTTGAGGCTGGCATGGGAGAGAGCAACAGAGTTTTCTCTCGAAATAGCCCTTCACACCAGGGTCAGAGGCAGGAGACTAGCCTGGGTGACCTGCGGATGTCTAAACCGATCTGAGTTTCTTCCTCAGGGTGCCTATTCCCTAGACTCCAACGACCGCACTCTCCACTGGGGCAGAGCATGACAGGCTGGTTCACTGGGCTGCATTCCCTTCAAGGTTGGATGTCCAAGCCAACTGCAGCCACTCTAGGAATGTTGAGGTCAATGGAATTCTACCAACACTTGCAGGGTGGGGAAGGGAGACAGCTGCCCACGCCAGTGTATGTTGGATGGGAGGGCCGTCCATCCCAGAAAATGCTGCTGTGCCTCTGCCCGGAGTCTGGCTGTCAGAATGCTTAGTACCCAGGGAGACTGGGAGTGGGAAATATCTTAAGTATTCCAGTCCTCCCCTCTTGGCACTGTAGAAGCAAGAGAGAATGAAGCAGAGGAACCTGTTGGACGAGATGGTCAAGGCCGCTCTCTTGTTGTTGGAAGCCTCCACCTGCTAGAGGAGGACCGAAGAGAAGAGTAGGAGAGAAGTGAGCCTGGGCTGGAGAGACCTGAGTGAACGGGATGCCATTTGTCAAGATCTCCAAGGAAGGGCTGGGAAACACTGTCGAGCATGCTTGAGCTTCGCATTCTGTGCTGGGGGGCTGGGGGGTGGAGCACAGGTGCCTCAACAACGTGATCATGGGGAGAAAAGGAGGCCGATCAGACAGACACGGGCTGCCACGAGGTGTGCAGCTGAGGCCTCTAGTTCCCAAGTTTGGCCCTGGAGGGAAACGGAGCCCAGTTTCCCCTTCTTCTTCATGCTGGCTCATTTCCTTTCCATGAAGAGATGATTGTAATGGAGGAAAAAGGGATATGAGGACTATGAGAGTGAGAGAGCCCGGCCTGGAGCTTGAAGGGCAGAGGTAAGTGCAGGTGAGTGGGGATGTGTGTGTGTCTGTTTGGGGAACAGGTCTTGGTGTCCTTCCCTGGACACAATGAGAAGGGCTGTTTTCTTTTCTTTCTTTCTTTCTTTTTTTTTTTTTGAAGATTTTATTTATTTATTTGACAGAGAGAGAGAGCACAAGTAGGCAGAGAGGCAGGCAGAGGTGGGGGGGAAGCAGGATCCCCGATGAACAGAGAGCCTGATGCGGGGTTCGATCTCAGAACCCTGAGATTATGGCCTGAGCTGAAGGCAGAGGCTTAACTCACTGAGCCACCCAGGCGCCCCATGGGGGGCTGTTTTCAACTGTCAACAGCGTCTCTACACCATTAGCCTTGACTCAGAGGTGGCCTGGGACTGCCTGCGTGCTGTGCCCGGAGGGTTCTGCCTTGAGCATTTTGCCTGGTGTCCCT
Organism: Ailurus styani; assembly: GCA_002007465.1. NCBI lineage: Eukaryota > Metazoa > Chordata > Mammalia > Carnivora > Ailuridae > Ailurus > Ailurus styani. The sequence goes on along the minus strand of LNAC01000458.1, from coordinate 267,559 downwards.
ATCTGCAAGGAGAGTGATTAAGTGTTTGGCACAGAGAAGACCACAGGAGATGGCTTCGTAGGACACACTTCTTTAAGTGGTGACCGAATGCGATGCTCTTTCCCACGTTTTTCTCAGGAAGGGGCTGGGACTCATTTGTCTATATGCAGAAATACGCAGGAAAGAGGAGTATCTGAATTGAATTCTGACTTGGTGATTTCGACCAACCTATACATAACCTATACATAAACCTCATATAACTCAGTATCTAAGACAGATGCTATTTATCTTTTCGTTGAAAGGAAGAAGCTAAATGACTACCCCTCCCTTACCACTCTCCCTTCTCTTTCAAAAAGCTGCCATATCTAGTTTATTTTACAGTCTAAAAAAGGTTGCATCACATTTGGTATTCCCTAAAAGGGAAATGGGAAAAAATTATTAAAAAGTGAAGAAAACAGTACTTGCTTGCTTAGAAAATAAGATGTATGAACCCTTAAGAATGGGAAAACACCAGCTACGATGGCAGGGAGAAGACATTTTGCCAAATTTAGAACCCACTTGAAAATCACGGGTTCTAAGTTTAGAACTGAACTAAAAAACTTGAGCTCACATTGCATTTGGCATTGGTTAAAAAAAAATCTAAGATACTAATTAAAGGGGGAAAAATTTATACTCTTAGTAGTTCTAAAAGCTGGGAATTATTTTCAAACAAATTCTTTATTGGCTCAATGGAGGGGCCTGCACTTAGAAGGAACCATTTTTTTTCTAATTAGATTTCCTCACAAAATAATGATTTACAATTGAGGGAAAAAATATGTTGCCAAAGTCTTTCAAGAGTTACAGAATTGTTGTGTAACCTTTGGATCCCACCAAATCCACCAGGTGGTCTCCAAACTTGATGTTTAATACATTAAATGGTGTCCAAAATGGAAGTAATTATATCCTACTACTGGCAAACTTGAAATAATAAAAATGCAACTGGAAACTATCATTCTAAACAAAACAAAAACAAACTACTACCAGCATTAGTTTTATTTTCTAATTTAGATGCTAAGATAGTTATTGCAACATCATGAAGAAATGGATCAAAATTGCTATGGAGATAAACTACAAAAAGTTTCAGATTCAGGATATGCAAAGTAGGAAATCAAGAACTAGTCGTGAACAAACAGTGCTTAAAAAGCATCCATTGGCTCACTGTGATTCAAGGCAGCTAACAACTTTTGCAATTATAGAAACTTAAAGATACCTCATGACATCCTCCACACACCTAACACATATACATATACGTACACACACATATGATAGCCTAAGAAGAGGACCTGAATTCAAATAATTAGACAAAAGGTTAAACATGAACATTCAGTGCAAATATTCACCTCAGCCAGTACTCAAAAACATAAACGTTGGGGAAAAAATTGTTTTTTCCTTTCTTTTTATGGCCTAGGAGTTTTACTACATTTTCGAGCACCTTTAAGGGATCAGGCTTAGCAAGTGGTGGATTTGACCCTCTTCGGAAAATCATTAACAGTTCTAAACCCTGTAACTTTAATTTCCAGGCACTTTCAAAACCTCTTGCTGAAGGCTATAAAATTAATTCCTAAGTTGACTGACTTTTTCTACCAAGAAGATGTAATTGTAGTCGTGGAAAGAGGGTCAAAATTTAAAGTGTGAAAGCAAAAAAACACTGCATGTGTAAGTGGAAAAGGATTTGTCTAGAATATATTTCTAAATTTACTTGCCATTAAATAAGCATAGTGAAGAATCATCATGTCCTGCTCCTAATAGCATGTGTAGCTCTCATTAAGAGAAGGGAGAGAGGTTAATCTTTCTAAGATGGGTGCCCAAATCAGAATACAAACTTAGACTCTCTGGGTCCCCAGGCCCCATGCTTCTGAACACATGTTCTTCAACATATTCCTCTATCCTTTTAAATGATCCACTAAAATTGAACTTCAAATTTAGTCTCTTCCACCCTTATGTCCTCAAAACTGCTCTCATATTTATTTCAAAGTCTGACTTATAATAAATTGGACTAGTGTCCTTCTCTCCTCAGGCCATTATACCTAGACAAATGGAGGGAAATAAGGAGACCTTTGATGGGAACAAAAAGTATTTCTCGAACCCCCATGACATGGGATGAGCACTATTCTTGGATGGTGGTTGAATTCACTTCTGCCAAGCACTTGCTTCTCTTGGGCTCTAGAGATAGAAAGGCCCACACATCTACACCAACGCCAGGGAAACACGGCCAGGGATCCTGGTGCCCTGAAAGACGACTTTTTGAGGCATGAGTTGGAATAAGAAAAGGCTGGGTAGTTTGCCAACGTCCAGATTCCTGATTGTCTTTGAAGAGAAAGTTCCTAGATCCTTAAGCTGTCTTCAGGCATTTTCAGTTCTTTAACCTGTAAATTTGTCCACAAAAATAATACATGAATAAATTTAGTGTTGTAAACAATGAGGTCCCCCAAATACTTTGTGACATGGTGCATTTGACCAAGTCTACATCCAAGTTTTCATAGTTTCCTTTGCCTTATATTTGTAGATCTTACCCCTAATGTTATGAAATATGTATTTCACTCAAGAATTTAAGAACTGATAAGCAAACTTGACAGTGGTAAATAAAGATGCTTTTCTCCAGGGGCTGGGCAGAGATACATGGCTAATATTCGGCAAAAGAAGTATCTCTAATTCCTTATTGCAATTGTCTTATTAGATACCTCCACATGGAACAGAATAGGGACTCCAGAAATAGACTCACACATAAATGGTCAACTGATTTTCAACAAAGGTGGCTAGACAATTCAGTGGGGAAAAGGAAAATCTTTTTTTTTTAAAGACATTTTATTTTTATTATTTTTTAAGATTATTTATTTATTTATTTGACACACAGAGAGAGATCAGATTACAAGTAGGCAAAGAGGCAGGCAGAGAGAGAGAGAGAGAGAGGAGGAAGCAGGCTCCCCGCTGAGCAGGGAGCCCGATGTGGGCCTCGATCCCAGGACCCTGAGATCATGACCTGAGCCGAAGGCAGAGGCTTTAACCCACTGAGCCACCCAGGCGCCCGAAAAGGAAAATCTTTTTAATAATTTCTGCTGAACAACTACATAGCCATATGGGGGAGGGTAGGATGAACACTGACCCTTACTTCATACTATACAGAAGAATTAGCTAATAATTTTTTAAAAAGATTTTATTTATTTGAGAGAGAGACAGAACATGAGCCGGGGAAGGGGGAGAAGGAGAGGGAGAAGCAGACTCCCTGCTGAGCAGGGAGCCCAACGCAGGGCTCAATTCCAGGACCCTGGGATCATGACCTGAGCTGAATTCAGAGGCTTAACCAACTGAGCCAGCTAGGCACCCCTAACTAAAAATTAATGACAGACCTAAATGCAAAACCTGAAACTAGATAGCCCCTAGGGCTAAACAGAGGAGAAAATCTATTCAATATTGAAGGAGACAAAAAACCAAATTTTCATAAAGGAGAAAATTGATAAACTGAACTTCATCAAAATTTTAAAATTTGTTTTTAGAAAGAATCTCTTAAGAAAATGAAAAGATAGGCATAGAATGGGAAAAGATTTGCAATACATAAAGGTGATAAAGGACTGGTTTCCAGAATATATAAAGATCATAGCTCAATAGGAGGGAGACAACCCATGCAATGTCTTAAGTGGGCAAAGATCTGAAGAGACACTTCACAAAATAAAGTTACACGAGTGGCTGATAGGCACATGAAAAGATAGTCAATATCATTAGTATAGGGAAAGTTGTAAATTAAGACCACAACGAGATACCAACACATACCAATTAGAATGGCTAAAGTTAAAAAGCTGATAATACCAAGCGTTGATGAAGGTAGGGAATGACTGCTGGTAAGAACGTAAAATAGTACAAACACTTTGGAAAACTAACAGTTGCTTAAAAAGTGAAAGGTACACCTGCTATTCAACCTGGTCTTTCTACTCCTGGGTATTTACCCAAGAGAAATGAACATGGGACATCCATCCACGCAAACACATTACAGGAATGTTCATAGTAGCTTTATTTATAATAGCCCCAAACTAGAAATAAACCAAATGCCCAACAAGAGACAGATGCATGGACAAACCAGTCATGCATATCTATACAGCAGACTATCAATCAGTAATAAAAAGGACTGAAGCACTGATAGGCATAACAACATGATGGTTGTTGAAATCATTATGCTGAATGAAGTCAGTCACACAAAAAGTAGGTGTTGTATGATTGATTCCATTCATATAAAATTCTAAAGAAATGCAATCTAATCTATAAATGGCAGAAAGCAGATCAGTCATTGTTGGGGCAGGAATGGAAGGGGGATTAGGGGGGCCAGAAAACCTCTGGGATGATAAAAATGTTAGGTGTCTTGGTTGTGACAGATACAGCATCCATGCATTCATCCAAAGTCTTTGAGTTGTACGCTCTAGAGGCAATTTATATTGTATACAACTCCACAAACTATTTTAAAAATCTCCACCTGAATGATCTTCAGGCCACTCCAATTTCATATTTCTAAAACCAAGCTCATAAGCCCCTCCCAAGCCTCCTCTCTCTCTCTCTCTCTCTCTCTCTCTCTCTCTCTCTCTCTCTCTTTTGGCTAATGCTCTCTTTCTTGACTAATGGCCCCATCCTGTACCCAGTCAGCTCAGCTAGAGAGCTTGGCAACCACATTCATTCCTCCCTCACACCGTTACTGCCTTTCTCAAATGTATCTCTCTTTTAAAATAATTCAGAACAGTGTATTTTAAAAACTCTGTATAACATAAAATTGACGATTTTAACCATTTTGAAGTGTACAGCTCGGTAACATGAAGTACACTCACATTCTTAGGCAACCATCACCACCATCCACCTCCAGAGCTTTTTCATCTCCCCAAATTGAAACTCTGTCCCCATTAAACAAGGACACGCCATTCTCTTCCCTCCCCCAGACCCTGGCAACTCCCATTCTTTCTGTCTATATGAATTTGACTCCTCAAGATACCTGAATAACACTGAGTGATAACACTTCCCTCTTCCCCATGGCAGACAACTCATGAGATGCCTGAAGATGGCCACCTGGGCCCTCCTTATCCAAGCCTTTGCTCATTCCTCAGATAACATGACGGCCCTAGTGATTCTTCTCTGACTGTGACCCACATTTTTAGGGTCCCTCTCAAAACGGGATGCCTAAGACAATATAATCCTATAGATGGAAGGTAGGACCACCGTCTCCTTTCTTCTGCTGCTCTAGTACTGAAATGCGCCTAACATGCCATGAGCATTTTTTACCTCCAAAGGTGATCAATATACTATCCTGCAGTAAATTCAAACACTTAGGCTTTTTTTTTTTTACCCCCAAACAAATTCTGATGGTGCCGTTGGGCACCTGAAGAAAGGGGTGGCCAAAGGAAGGAAGAAAGTGAGAGCTGAGATAGGAGAGAATTTTGTCCTTACCAGCTTTGCCTATTTATTAAGTGTTTACTGCACCTGATAGCAAGTGCGGGTCACCACCACACCCTTCAGGGCTCCCTTCAGGCCCCCTATCGGTTCCTTACCAAACTCTAGCCCCTAGTAACTGTCTTTTCGACAATCTGCCAAGACACACAATCTGACACATGGGCCTCCTGCTCACACCGTCAGTGCTATCCCTGATAGCTACTGGGCACTTGTGGCAAGTGATTAGAAGCAGAAATTGGTTGGCAATGGCCATAAAACACACATATCCAGGAAACGCATTTATGCAAAATACCAGCAGTTCAGACACTGCACGTCCAATAAAGGCCTTACCAAAAAATGTGCAGGGGGATGGACCAATCAACCAGTGTCCTGGCTTGTTTTCTCTCTGTAGCTAAAAAGCTAGGCTATCAGGGGGAGAAGTTTCTTTGGGAGCATTTGTCGGAGAGAGAGAGTGTGCATGCACACAAGCAGGGGAGCGGCAGACAGAGGGAGAGGGAGAAGCAGGTTCCCCGCTGAGCAGGGAGCCCAATGTGGGACTCGATCCCAGGACCCTGGGATCATGACCTGAGCCAAAGGCAGCCACTTAACCGACTGAGCCACCCAGGTGTCCCAGCATTGCTTATTTTTGTTCGATTTTCAAAAGTACAATATATTCAACAGGCAAAAAGAAGGCTTGCTTTTCCAGGCAATTGCCTTGAAACTTTGAGTTAAGAGGAAAGGCAATGGAACAAAGTTTTAGCACTTTTTCCCTTTATGGTCAACTTCAGGCTGATGGTTATTTGTTCTTCCACCAGATCAGCCAGCTCCACTCTCCTCACACACACACACCACCAACGATGAATATTATTCATCATTCCCTGAGTCTTGCATGTAATATCTCTTCTACTCTTAGAAATTTAGTGCTAATACTCCCCTATATAGGAAAACCATTCCCTCCCCTCCTCAGCCTTCCTTCCTTTCAATCCTAAAGAGAGACCATAAGGTCCTCAGTTACCTGTTCTTTTTCCAAAATTATCCCCTAGCTCTTTCCATTGGCTCTTTCCTCTTCCTCTTTAAATATAACCAGGACTCTCCCAACGTGGAAGACATATTCCAATTCAAAACCACTCCACCAACCCATCTCTCTCTTTCATTTGAAGAACACTTCAAATGATTATCCAACATTTATTCCCACCTTGGATTCACCACCTACTTCATTTTCACTAACCTACAAAAACAGATTTCCTAAGGTCAATAAGGACCTTTCGTTGGACCAAGTCAATGGTCTTTTGGAATTTATCTTCTCATATACTTTTACTTATCCTGTTAGGATCCAGCAGGAGTGGGAGAGACTTGAGAAGAGTAATAGCTGCTGGGGGTATGAATTTGTTATCCTCTGAAGATTATCATTACTCACTCTATCCCCTTAGAGTCCCTCTCCCTTCATGTGTCGTTATGGAGCAGGATACAATTCCAATAATTTTGCTTCAAATATCACAAATCTAGACAGGTTTTTTAGTGTAGGAACTCAGCAAATTGTTTGTCCTGAAGACGGTGTCAGTAATCACCCAATCCCTTCCATTCCTCGCTAACAGAAGAAATGAGACCTGTGCTTGGGGCTGTGATGGGCCCACTGAATCTCTCATCTCTAGATTGGGTGGCTCTTCACCAGAATGTCTCTGGATCATCAGTTCAAGAATTGCTGCTCTCACCCATCCTTAACCCTTAATCCAGTGCCTTCTCTGGTTTTCTTTTTTCTTGTTCTGAACTGCGTTTCTCTCTGTATCATTGTCTTTCATGAAACCTCGTGGTCAGTCCCAACACGGATCTTACCATTATCATGAACATTCCCCAAACCACTTTTAAAAGCCACAATATCCTTCTCTTGTTCTCACAGGAGCACAAAGTATGAGAAATAACCCTTCATTAATGGTAGATTCCCTCTTCTTTCAAAACTAGAGTTGCTAGTCTTGAACTTCTTAGAATCCTAAGACCAAAAAAGGAATCTTGAGAAGCCAAGTCTTTAGTTATACTACCACCTTTAAATAATTATGTAATGACTATCCGAAGAGTTCAGAAAACTGCTGAATTCACTTAAACAAAATTAAATTCTGTCCCAAGCCACTGGGGTTTGGTTAATGTGAATATGAAGTCCATCTGCTAATCATCCTCAAGTCACCTGAGTAGCTCATATCTGGAGAAGTGAGTATGATATTCTAATCAAGGAATTTGCTAGCTTGAAGAGGCCCAGGTTAAAGACGACAGTCGCCATCGATACAAAAGCTAGAAGCCTTGGTCAAATTACATGCTTTTAAGTTAAATGTACATATAAATGTATTAATGGAAACTATGGGTGTGAAGATATCTATGGAAACTTCTTCGCATTTTAATGATTTAGAACAGAATTATTAACCTGGGGTGTGGACCATCCTCAAACGTGTACATTTTTCTACTGTAAAAATTCATCACTTCTCTCAGATCCTTAAGGGGTTTAAGGCCTCCAAAAGCTTTAAGAACTTCTGTGTTTAGAGAAAAGGTAAGGTTAAAATCAAGACATTATTTTATATACTTACAAATGCATTAAGATAGCAAAAAACTTCCATTTCAGCAAACAAGATAAAACATGTCAGATACTGTAAATAATCATAACATCATCAGGGACCATGTTTAAAAACTAATACAGACATATTATTCCAGCATTTCTGGTACCTATCCACAAGTATTTACCTTAATATACATAAAACAAATTTATCTGGAAAGGGAAAGTTCAAATACATATTTTAGCCTAGACTGAAAACTACTGATAGATGTACTTCCACTATTGCCTAATGTCTAAGAAATACTTTAATCAACTAATTCAAAGGTAGTACTTCACACAAATACAATCACATCTTTTCCCTCATTTTCTTGTATTAGATAAGAAAAATAAATTATTTTTCATGCTTTATAACAGATTGATTAAAAGACATACTGTGGAAACTCCTTTCATAGCCAAATTTTGCAGCCAAAAATCAAATTCAGAGCCTGAATTTTTTAAACCAGGATCCATTCAGAGTATTCCAAGAATAGTTCTCAAATTGCTGGAAAGCATCACTTCCATAAATCTTGGAAATGGATCTTAAAAATTAGCAAGTTTGAGTCAGCCATACACAAACCTATCAAGTTATTGTGCACACTATTTGGTTTTTACATTCACAATGTAATTACTTATCCATTCATTTGACAAATATTTATTGATCCTCTGCTATATACAGGCACTGATCTAGGTGCTAGAGTAACAGCAGTGAAAAAAACACAAGAACAATATATAAAAATAAATAAATACAGGCTCATTATGAAACATTTAGATACAGAAATGTATAGAATAAAAAATCAAAGTTGTCCTCCTGAAGGCCTACCCAATCTCAGGTCTTCCCTTTATAACTGTTATAATAATATACATAAATAATACTGTTAACAGTTCAATGCATTTGCTGCCATTTTGTTTCTTTACACAGAATATCTTATATAGGATTTTAAGACCAGCTTTATTTTGATGCAACATAAGTACTGTATATATGTATACACATACTGTAAAATTCACTTGCGTTGAGTGTACAATTCAATGATTTTCAGTAAATCTGCGGATCTGTGCAACCATCATCAAGATCTGGTAAGTGGATTTAAAAATTTTAAATATAAAAATTTTAAATTATAAATATATATAATATTGTATATATAATTTATTAAAAATGCAGTTATCTAGATTATGGTAATATGTGGATCTACAGGGATACATAACTTTGATTTTCCAGTTAGTACTAAACCTTGAAGATGTTCTCTCAATGTCGGCATGGATAGATTTGTGATTACTTTCTAAAAAGAAAGGCTATCTTCCTTGTCAGTTTCCTTAGAAAAAGAATGCTCGAAGACTGCAATTAGATAGGATTGCTTTTGGCAATCCTATGATTTCAAAAGACAGAGAAGTCAGTTGATTTACAAATTCTTGAGTCCAAAAATGAACTGGGCAAATGGGGAAAAAAAAGGGCCAGAGAATATATTTTAAAACACACACACACACACACACACACACACACACACACACACACACACACAATAGCAATTTTGAGTATGTATCTTGAAACAATAATATGAATATATTATTCATATTATAATATAAACAGTTGTACAACTTTGTGGGCAAGACACTGTTCTAAAACCTTAACGTATAGGTTCTGACAACTGTTAAAGTTCTCACAATTCCATTAAATATTTACTGTTATTGCACCCATTTTTATAGATGTGGAAAGTAAGGCACAAGAGGTCAGGTAATTTGTTCGCTAAAGTAATAAGCTAGAAAGAGGCAGAGTGGGCTTCAAACCCAGGTGCACTGTCTTCAGAGCCCACACTCTTAACTGACTGGCTGGAATGTGGGGGTGCAGGTGGATGGAGGAGAGGGAGTAGTTTAGGATAAAAGTACTTGAGGTAAAGTAGGCTGTGTTTCACACAACGGCTGGCTCCGAGTAAGCACACCATAAAAGTGAACGAATAAACAAAACAAAACAAATATATTCTGTCGTATATTTGAGGGTGAATGTTCTTCTACTACTAGAAAAATAATATTTGTTTCTACCCTAATGGTTTGTTTAATGAGCTGTCTTCATTTGGAGCTACCTTTCTGTAGAGTAACTGATGGTACTATAAGCTTTTTGGGGGAAACCTGGTAGGTGACAAACACGGGTACTATGAAGGTAACCAAGACTAAACCTGAGGCCAAAAAACTTGTAGCGGGGAAAAGAATCATGAAGGTGTGATATAGATCAAAGCTTTGGAAGCACCAACGGAGAAATCAGTATGATTTCAGGGTGGTCAAGTAAAGTTTCAGGAAGGAAAGCTAGAGATGCAAGGGGAGACATATGTAGAGTCAGATCTCGATGAATTTGATATGCCCTTTAAGCAACTGGGTTTTATCATGAAGAAAATGCAGAGCCATTTAGGAGGTGGAATGGCATAGGGTAGTCTTGGAGGGAAGGACAGTTAGAGAAGGCTGAATGTGAATGACTCTGCCCCAGCCAGTGACACAGGCTCCACCCAAAACATCTGCTGTTCTTGCTAGTCGGTTCCTTATCTTTTGACTCATAAAGTTACTTGTCTTCAAGTTTCTCAATCACAATGTGGTCTCAACTGAAAATTATCTTTTATATCTGAAATTTGTTTTGCATGCTTAATATCGTTAAGCATCCTTCCAGTGCGGGAGAACTTCTAGACACTTCTTTTTTAAAACACCAGAGACCCGTGAAAACGCTGGCCAAATAAGGTTTAATTTCGAGATGCCCAAGGGGGCAGTCACTGAAAAACAAATAGAACAACCAGCAACTCCCCATCACTCGATTACGTGGCTGACGAAGCAAACGTTTATTGAAACTTTATCACCAACCCTTCTTTAAACCAATCCATAGTCACATCCACCCTCATCTATCCTCCACCCTCACCAGAGGATGTGCTCCTCTTTGCTCCTGGCATGTCTACTTTTGGCTCTCCGGGTGCCCTCCCACCTCCTCCAGGGCTCTGCTCCCGGGTCCACCCTGCACTCGCTCCACCACACACCTTGAGGGCCACGCATGCGCGTGCACTCCGGCTCCTGTCCTCCTTCCCCTTGCCGTTCCCGCCTTTCTCCTCTCCCCCAATGCTCCCCCCCTTCTCCTTTGCCCCGCTGGACTGCTCATTCTCCAAAGCCTCACCTTCTGCAGGAGACCCATGACTCACCGCCTTTCTCAGGGAGAGTCGGGGGCGCTCTCCCCGGCCCCTGCCACAGCCGAGTGCCTGGGATTTGAACCTCTAACCCACCAACCACGTCCTGCTGATCCTCGAAGCCTAGGATTTCATGTTAACCACTTGTGTGTATGTGCTGCCAAAGAGAGCACTCATGTTAACCACTTGTGTGAAGTGTGCCCTGATCCTAACCCTGGCATTGTCTTCCCCTCTAGCCTGGAAGGTTCCTAAAAGCACAGACTTCACCTGTGTGTTTTGAGCACTCAGCACGATGTCTGGACATACAAACACCTCAGTAGATGTTGGAGGAGGAAATCAAGTATTTGGTTCCTTCACTTTCTGTCACTGCAGAAACACAAATAAACCGACACTTTTATGCTAATTTCTGTGGTCTGAGGAAGACGAACATCACAGTTTGAGTATCTGAGGTCTCAAAAATGAAAATCTCAGGAAACTACCCACGGTGATTTGGTGGCAGTAGAGTACATTTCTAGTACACGGTGCCCTGTCTTCCTTCCCCTCAGAGCTTCAGAGACGGAGTGCTAGCTGCACAGTAGACCCACGTACCGAGGCCCTTGGTCATCAGTCAACAAAAGCCGGAAAACTCAATGGTACTGAGCCACTGCTCTCATATCACACCGTATAAAAAATTAAGAACTAGGTTTTAATGTGTTCCTAAATATTTCTGGTCAGGTTCTAACCCATAAAGTTAGTTGTAGTAACATCATCTGAAAAATGATGATTCATCTAAGAAAGCTGTTTTTAAACTGTAGTCTTACAGGGCTGAAAATGGCAAATAAATAAATAAAAATAATAAATAAATAAATAAAAATAAAAAGATCTTTAAAAAACCAAACCCTCTTTATCACCTATTTCATCCTTGCACTCAATCAGAACAGACCTCCTAAATTTAGTCTCCTCCAAATTTGCTTTGACTATTTTTCTAGAGGTATCCTGGCTTTCCCCCTGGCTTTCACTTTGACGGTCAGGGGGTTTCCTGATCATTACTTGAATTTTCCTCTCAAATTTCTCTAAATTTCCCCTGTTCCTTGCTCTTCGATAGTCAGAATATCTGAGAGTATTTCTTGCCTATTAATTATTCATTAGTTGTGTTTTTAGAAATCCAGCTAAATAAAAGTACAACTTTCTACTTTGCATTATCTTCCTGTCTTGGTTCCTCATCAGACTCATCTCTCATCTCTAGAATATATTTATGAATTAGTCTAGTATTCTTAACTTCCATTCAAAACCAAAATATCCAGACCTGTTCATATTTAGCTCTTGACCTCTGCCTGGAGGTGTGATGATAATAAGATAACAGGGGGCTTAGTGCAAAGTTTGGTCTTTTCTTTTTTTAATTTAAAAGATTTATTTATTTATTTGACAGAGAGAGCTAGCGAAACTGGGGGAGTGGCAGGCAGAGTGAGAAGCAGACCCCTTGCTGAGCAGGGAGCCCAATTCCAGACTCTACCCCAGGACCTGGGATCAGGACCTGAGCTGAAGGCAGACACTACTTATGCCACCCAGGCGTCCCAAAATTTGGTTTTCTTGAGGGGATTTGCTCAACTGTTTGATTAGAGAAGGTGCTGATATTATAGTAATGAACTATCAGTGATAATATCTTCAGTGTCTATAGTGCTTTGCTATTTTCCAGGCCCATTCACGTTCATCTGATCGAAGATGCTCCTGTGATGGGAGTATTGTCTCCATTTCCCACAGGAGGAAACTGAAAGCTTAGAATCATTAAATATCTTAACCAACATCTCCCTAGGTTACCTAACCGACTCAGTTTTAACGCTCACCTAGAGGCTAATGATTTCCAAATCTGTATCACGTCCCAGACCTCTTTCCTGAAAAAGCCAAACTTTTCTGTAAAATCACCTACTTGCCAATTTCACGTGGCTGTCCCATGGGCAGCCTGAATTCACAGGATGGAAATCTGAAGGACAATGGGGATCAGGCAGTCCCTCTCCACTGTGGCCTGCGGCAGGCAATGGCTCTATAATGCACCTGGTAACCCAGCCAGGAATCTGGAAACCCAGCATGAGAGTGTAGAGCAGACACGTAATCGACCCCTGGAAGTACCTGTACGACTGACCTAAGGAATAAATGAGTGAGTGGGTAGGGGCGGGTTATCCTCGGCTTGTCCTTCACCCTCAACCCGAAGATTAATTGGTCATAAAATCCTGCTGTTTCTACAGCATAAATCTCTCCCAAATCCTTCCCCCCTTTATAATTCCTACCTTGCATCCCTTGCTGGATTGTGTCGAGGCTAAAATGAGATTAATACACATAAAAGTGTTCTGCAAAGAACAAACCTCTGGGAAGGTGATTTGTGGGGGTGGGGTGGGGGAGGATAAATCCCTCTGGAATCTGTTACTAAACTTACCAGCCCTAGTTTGCCTATTCCTTTCAAGCTATGATTTTTTGTCCTCCTAACCTTGTTGTTTTCTCTGCTATGGCTTCCAGAGGCCCGTCACTCAGTCTGCACGTAAATACTGCTAATCTCTATGCACGGCTTAGGGGCTCAGTTACAGACTCTTATGTTGCTTGCTTCTGGTTATTTCTTACAGTAGGATCTGGCTCCGGAGAAGGCATTAAGCTCTTAAGACAAGGAGCTGTTAGTAGCCTCCACAGCACCTCATGCCACCTCAGGCATCTAGTAAATGCCTAAAAAACACTGACTGAATGATTCTCCCTCCCCCCCCATTCCCTTCTCCACTAGCCTGAGTTTCTCTCAGAATTCTATCCTTATTCTTCCAAACTTACTGCTTATGCTCAGCAACATTTCCTCCTAAGAGACCTGAGAAAGGAAAACAGTCTAGATTAGCCTACAGGTTGGAATTTTTCTTTAAGTTGCTCATTCTGTTCAATGTCCTAAGTAAACCAGGGAGGGGTATGAGACTCTGACAGACTGTTTGTCACACTGAAAGCACAGTTTTTCATACACAGTGCTTATAAACATACACCTCAAACACGTAAAGTACCCGTAATACTGCCAGTAACAATCATACAATTCAAGAAAGATAGTATTACCAATGAAAAGGAAAAAATGGTTCCTCTTTTTTATTCTCCCTAGCCCTTCGGTCCCCAAGTCTTGTTGCTTCTGTCTTTGGAATGACAACTCAGTGTGGGATTTCCTTTCCATACCTTGTCGCCGTTTTAGTCCTGGCCTTGGATGTTTCATCTAAGTGCATTGTCTCGGCTTCCTAGCTGGGCTCTCGGCTTTTGGTTTCTCCTTATCTGAATGTAGTTTACCCCCAGCCCCAGATTAACTTCCCTCCAACATAGATTTCATCAACCCATCCAAGTGTCCGCACCCACATCTCCAGGGGCTCCCTTGTGTTCCAGAGGACAAGGGACACATTCCTTAGCCAGATATTCAAGGATTTTTCAATCTAAGCCTGCGCTCGTGGTCTAAGCTCTCTGACTCTTCTTTACAGGAGGGTGACTATGGACTGCCCCATGAGCCCTGGGAAGTTGTCATCCTGATTTACCTGGGTAAAGCTCCACACAGGGGATATAACCAGCAGGCGTGCATCGAAAGAATGCCTGCTCCGTAAATGAGTGACTGCAGAGCTGGGGAGAATGCCAAACTCCAATCAAAACCTGAGAGTAATACCCGGGAAGTAGGATGAAAAAGTGATTGTCACTTGGCAAGCAGAAGCAAACAACGAACCTGGGTTAGAGAGAGAGTGTGACTAGAAGGGCTGGCAAAGGAAGCCTAAGGAGTAAGAAGTGCGCAACACCTGTTAGGTTAACTAGAACGTCTACCCATGCCTGTTGAGGGAGAACGTGGTAACTCAGGCTCTGACACTAGTGAACACCGGAGTCACCTAGCAATCGCCTTCAATAGCCCACCATCCCAGAGCAAGCTCCTAGTTGACTGGCTTCCCACGGACTGGGTCCTGTTGGCCCGGCAGACAGCTGCTTATAGCTCCCCCTGCAAGTAGCCACTTCCACTCCAACAATACTGATAATTCACAAATAAACCCAATTTCTGAGCCCAAGGAAGAGCTCCAGGACCACAGGGAACTGACCACTGTAAATGCGTTCAGGGAAGACCTCAGAGCGGAGAGTCTGCTCACCATCCGGGCAGTGTCTGCATCGCTCCATGCTGAGTGGCACCCTGGGAAAACCACACCATGAAACACGGACCTGTCTTCATCAGGATCCCAATTTCTCTCCAGTTACCCCCATTTTTGCTTTTCACTAGCTCTGCAGAAGATCCCTGCTACTATTCTCTCCTGGTTTTACTTCTGTCTCCTTGGAATCACCTTTTTTAGGAAGTCACTCCCCATGAATGTTCTCGTAGGCTGTGCACGTGCCTATCTGGACGCTGCACATCCACACGTGTGTTTGGACATATCTGCCTGGATGCGATACAGATAACCCAGCCTTACTTGAGCCAATGCTGAATTTACTTTTCCCTCCTTATGCCAGTTAATGGTACCATGATCCAAAGAATGTGCTAAATCAGACCCAGGAGTCATCCTAAATCCCCTTTCTTGTTCATGCCCCACATCTCATCAGCCACTAAATCTCATCTATCCATTGTCCTTTCACATACCTCTGTTCTGCCTCTTAATCTCAGGCCCTTGATGTTGCTCATCGAGACTGTGACGGTAATCTTCTAACTGGTTTCCCGGCTCTACTCTTGTTCTTAAATACGTCCTCCACGTGAATGCTAAAATTATCATTTTGGGGTACAACTCTATCCATGTTACTCTCCTATTTAAAACAACTCAACAGATTCCCTACCTATGGGGTAAACAGTGATTATGGCATGCAAGTCCCTGTATGATCGGACTCCTGGCCTCTTTTCCAGTCTCATCTGTCTTTCCCAGTTCCCCAAGATCAGGCCATACAGAACCACCAGGTACATGAGCATTTCCCTAAATGGGCCACATGGTTTCATTCTTCCTTGCCTTTGCTCCTATCTGGAATTTTTCCTCCTCCAACCCAATGCTCCACATTCTCCCAAACTGTTCATCTTTGGATGTAGCTCAAGAGTCACCCTTCTGAGAAGCCCTTGGTGACCCATTCAAGCAGAGTTGATCATTCCTTGTTTTGTGACGCCACTGGTACTTGATACATGCTCTCTCACGGTGCTTACTGTACTCTAGGGTGATGATTTGTCTCCCTGACCCTCTCTCTTACTGTGAGTGAAGTCCTGAAGACAAGAAGTGTAGTTTACTTCTGTATTAAGGGCCCTAGTAGAGTGCCTAGCATGGGGTGTAAAGACCTACCAAAGGTCTGTCACACTGGTGACAAGGAGCAACTGACTTGGCACTGTTCCTGGTTCTGCCACTTGTCGGTGCTTTTGCCTCCCTAAGCTTCTGGTTCTTTGACTTTAAAACAGGAATCATTGTAGTTGGACTTTGTAAAGATCAAATGAGATAATACACATAAACAGCACAGTACCCAGGGCTCATAACTCAATAAATGTTGGCCATTACAACTATTATCCTGTAGGGTCGAGTGTAATTTCTTTTTAAACTCTATCTGACCTTTCTAACCAACTGATTTCACTGATGTTGCCCCTCTATGAACTACTGCTGCACTAACTGTACGATTTATTTAAAAATGTATGTTCTGTTCATGATTGTGTATCTACCCACTGACTGATTTTTAAATGTTGGACAACTAGCATGTGTCTCCTACTTTGTGGTAGGCAGAATTCTATGATGACCCCATATCACCCCTCTTACTGGTAGAAGCCCCTCCCCTTTCAAGAAAGGGAGATTACCCAGGTGGGCCAGATCTAAGTACGTGAGATCATTAAAAGTAAAGAGTTTTCTCTGGCTAGAGGCAGTAGAGGAAGTCAGAGATTCAAAGGACAGGAAAGATTTGGGTATGCTCTTGCGAGCTTGAAGGTGGAGGGGGCCACACAGAAAGGACTGGAAGCAGCCTTTAGGACCAGAGAGCCATGCCCTAAAACAATCAGCAAGAAAATGGTAACCTCAGTTATAGAGGGGCAAGGAACCAGAATCTGACAATAACCTGAATAAGCTTGGAAATGGATTTTTCCCATGGCCTCCAGGCAAGAGCTCAGTTTGGCCAACATCTTGATTTCAGCTTCCTGATATCATGAGCAGAGAACCTGGCTATGCCTAGCTGGATTTAACACCTGCAGAACTTCGAACTGATCCATGGGGGTCGTTTGAAGTTTCTATTTGCGACAATTTTTGTTATGTAGCAATAGAAGACTAATACTTCTTTTTTAATATCTTAATTATTAACATATTATTTAACAATACACTCAATACATATTCATTGAGAAAACATTAATAGCTGAAATAACTTTACCTTATCACCAGTAATGTCAAAATGTCAACTAGTCTTCTCTATTAAAATTTTTTTTAAAATGTAGTGACGATTTTAATTTGAGCAATATATGTCATGCTCATTTTATATTTATTAAATTGCTTAAGACACATTATTCAAGAAGTGATGTTTTTATAAAACATAGAAAGGAATTACTCAGAGTGATGATGGCACCTAGATATACATTTCATATGATCAGGGGCTATATTTTAGTTTCAGGACACCAAGAATCAGCTAGCAAAATATTTTACAAACCAAGGTAATCATCCAAGGAATTTATAGGTAAAATTTCTTTGCATAAATTACCATTACAAAGAAGGATTCCATGTAACAATTCTATTGCCATGTCAAGTGCAGAAGATCCTTAGAAACAATGCTTTGTTGGTTTGTTTCCAAAAATTTTTATTTGAAAAAATCTGGGGGCGCCTGGATGGCTCGGTTGTTAAGCGTCTGCCTTTGGCTCAAGTCATGATCTCAGGGTCCTGGGATCGAGCCCCACATTGGGCTCCCTGCTCAGTGGGAAAGCCTGCTTCTCCCTCCACTCCCCCCTGCTTGTATTCCCTCTCTCACTGTGTCTCTCTCTCTGTCAAATCAACAAATAAAGTCTTAAAAAAAAAAATCTGGCAAGTGCTGTGTACTACATACCCCTTTGGAGAGTCACACTGCATATTACCATACTAAGAATTCAAAGAAGTCATGAAGTGAATCTACTTAATTTTTTTTAACAGCATTTCCTATATGTATTTACCACAGAATCTTTGCTTTGAAACATGACTTGACATCTTGTAGGAACACCATTCGGGAAATGCTGACCTAAACAAATTCCTCACTTCCCCAGACCAAATATCAAATCAAAATATTAGTAGGGAAAGAAATGTTTCAGAAACTGAACTGATTAAAGATATTCAGGGGTTAGGAAAGTGTCCTCCCTTCTTTCCCTATTATTGGCTATAGCAACTTTTCACTATTTTTCTTCCTGAGGTCAACAAATTGGAAAAATGATTTTTAACAACTATATGAATAAAATACCTATATAGCCAAATGGATTTCCCAAGGAATTTTTCTAGAATAGTTTTAGTGGTATCATACCTATTTGTGCATCTCTGAAATGGGTATGTTTCAAATATAAGTGGAACAAGGTGCTTTCTGTCATCTAATACTTTATAATTGAATGCAGAAAACACATCAGACTACAGAACTTTTTAAGAAAAGGTACGTTTAGTGTTAATTGTCAAGTTGAGTGAGGCCCCAAGGAGAAGAGTAGGAGAATAAGATCAGAATTTTAGGCTAGGATTCTTGTGCTTTTAAATACTCCAAATTCTAAAAGAGATTTCATGTATAAAATATGAAAACAAATATTTTTTTAAATTGAATTTGAAATAGAGCCGCAACGTACTTCAAAAAGGATAAAATAATACATTATATGTTAATTTTTTTAAAAAAGAATGACCTTAGAATCCTACCCACATTTCTGCTCTAGGTCAGTGGTTCTCACACTTTAGGGGGCTTCAGGAACTACTGGAAGACTTCGTAAAGCACCGATCATTGGGCCACAGCCCCAGAGTCTCTGATCCATAGTTCTGGCGTGGGACCCAAGAATTTGCATTTCTTTTTTTTTTTTAATTTATTCGACAGAGAGAGAGAGATTACAAGTAGGCGGAGAGGCAGACAGAGAGAGAGCTCCTTGCTGAGCAGAGACCCGATGCAGGGCTCGATCCCAGGACCCTGAGATCATGACCTGAGCCGAAGGCAGAGGCTTTAACACACTGAGCCACCCAGGCACGCCAGAATCTGCATTTCTAACAGGTTCCTAGGTGATGCTGCAGTTGCTGATCCAGGAACCTTATTTTGAGAACCACTGAGAATCTAGTTCTTATCCCAATTCCCTTGAGATTCTCACTCAACAGGTCTGAGAAAAGCTGCATAGATGGTTTTGATGTGTGCCAATCTCAGATACCATTTAGTTCTAAATGTTTAAAAATCAAAGTTTGAAAGAGCAGCTTCATAACCCCTGTTTGGGGATTTTGTTATAAGATATCCTTGCTAGGCTCCGCATCTCAAATCCTTTGCAGTTCTCTCCATGGGTGTTTCAGCACACAAAAGCAAAGCCACAATGTTCAGAGAATGAAGGTGGAAGACAGAAACTTAATTAGTTTTAACAGGTGATCGGCAGAACTTACAGAAAGAGTAAGGTGGAGCCTTAACTACAGATTCTCACTTCTCTTGCTCCAACTTTCTTCTACAACATGGGATATGCAGTGTTGCCTCCCGACCATTAGCGTAATTAGAGAATGCCCAGAAGTCTGCAACTACCGTATAACTTCTATGTCCATTTGTTTCCTTGTCTGTAATTTTAAGATTCAATTTAGAATCAGCCACAAATGTGTTCTGGCAGAGCCATCAAGAGCATGATCTTTTTGGTCAGATGGATTCAAGTCCTAGCTCTGTCACCTGTTGCCGAATGACAACAAATAAATAATAATAATGATAATGATAATAGTATTGCCAAACCTCAGTTTCTTTTACTATAAAATAGGTAATAGTACCACCTTCTAAATATCATTGTTGTTAGGCACCAATGAGAAAATGCATGAAAAGCATACAGCATAGCATCTGGCAGAGTAAGGGGTTGTAAACAGCAAACAACACTTACTACTAATAAAAATTCTATGAAATTCCTAGAATAGGTGTCCATTTTAATGCTTGAGAAGCGAGACTTATACTAAGTATTTATGTTTGTTTTATCTTTTTTTTCAAAGATTTCATTTATTTATTTGAAAGAGAGAGAGAGAGAAAGCGCGCTCATATGAGAGGGGGGAGGGGCAGAGGGAGAGGGAGAAGCAGGCTTCCCGCTGAGCTGAGCCCGGAGCCAGATGGGCTGGATCCCAGGACCCCAGGATCATGACCTGAGCCAAAGGCAGGTCACCGAGCCACCCAGGTGCCCCTTGTTTTCTCTTCTTGATGGATGCCCAGGTGGGCAGGGCTGGCCCTGGTACCACTATAATATTTTTCAGTGCAACAGCTAGAGATGTTACCTTCAACTTAGAGGTCCCCATCATCCTCATGAACTACCTTTGGTAAGTACCAAATATTATCAAATATAAGACCTCTGATTCTAAGATGCAACATTATATTATGTAGCACTTAGAAAAAATGTTGCCAATTAAACTATCAGATAATGCTTTCTTATCACTTACGGTTTTCATTGCATACGTTATGAAGCTGCTCTTTCAAACTTTGATTTTTAAAAAGGAAAACAAAAAGGAAAGCGCAGGTAAAATAAACTGATTTAACATATTCCTATGGGTGCATGGGGGGGTGGGGTAACTGGGTGACAGGTATTAGGGAGGGCACGGGATGTGGTGAGCACTGGGTGTTATATGCAACTAGTGAACCACTGAACACTACACCGAAAACTAATGATATACTGTATGTTGGCTAATTCAATTTAAATAAATAAAATAAAAGAGAAAAAAATTTCCTATGTTGTCTTCACTTTCAGAGCCCCTGTCTGGCAGATCATTTGATTCTCAGAGTCCGTGTCCCTGTTTATTCACTCAGTGTCACCCTCGGTACCATTAGGGGCATTGGCGAGGCAGCATTTCTTAAGAGAATCCTAAAGTACGAAAGCTCTTGGGGCTGGGCTCTTTGCTTGCCTATTTTTGATTCCTGCTTCAAGAATACTGCCAAGCATGTGATGACTTATCGTTTTCCCCACTCCCTCTCCCATAAACATTTGGTTCTTGGGACTTAAAGAGTGTTTCACTCTTCCTTCTGGGAGTTTACTGCAAGCAACGGACACCCATTTCCCAAGTTTGGACACTGGTGCATTTGAAGTTCACGGAAGTGTAGGTAATGACAACTGTGGCCTGGCCAACACACTGGGAGGCATCTTTGATTATAAGATGCATCTTGACCTCACAGATGTCGGTAATAAGTCAACAAGGCCCTGAACAGATCCTCGCTGAGGTTCCGCTCTGTTTGGTAATTGCAGAAAACACAGTATTACTATTAATGGCCTTTGCATTGCACTTATTTTTTTTTCCATAACAGCTTTATTGAGCTAAAGTTCACATGCTGTACAAAATTCTATGGTTTTTAGTATATCTGTAGTGTATACCAACACACTGATTTTAGAACAACTTCATCACCCCAAAGAGAAATCCTGGACCCATTAGTAGCTGCTACCCATTCTTCCCCCAACTCCCAGCCTTCCAATAATTCATCTACTTTTCACCTCTATGGATTTGCTTATTCTGGATATTTTACGTAAATGGAATCACAATATGTGGCCTTCTGTGACTGGCTTCTTTCACTTTGCATAATGTCGAGATCATCCGTGCTGTAGCACATGCCAGTTCTGCATACCCTTCCCTCGTTGAACAACACGCAATTGTATGGATATACTACATTTGATTCATCCACTCGTGAGCTGATGGACACGTGCGTTGTTTCCACTTCTGGACTAGGACGAATAACGTTGCTACGAACGTTCACGTGCCAAGTTTTTGTGTAGATGTCTGTTTTCATTTCTCCTGGGCACATCCCCAGGAGTTGGACTGCTGGGTCTTACGGTGACTCTGTGTTTAACTGTTTGAGGAACTGCCAGACTGTTTTCCAAAGCAGCTGTACCATTTCACAATCCAGCTGGCAAAATATGAGGGTTCCAATTTCCCCACATTCTTGTCAACATTTGTTATTATCTTGCCTTGTCGCTTACTGCCTTCCTAGTGGGTGTGAATGAGTATCTCACTGTGGCCACTGCATTTATTTTTAAAAGCATTTTCACTTGCATTTTCCCATTTGATCTGCAGAACATCTGTCACCATTCCTTACCCAGAGTCAAGGAAGTAAACACTAAGACTGATTCACTGACTTGCTCAAGATAGCTCAGTTTGGGACAGCACGTGAACTAACACACTTCTAGATTCTGGGACCATCGCTCCTCCTTCACACCCGGCTATTGGAACTTCGGGATAGCTACCTGCTATAGAGCACAGGCAAGAGTGACGATGGATCCCAGGTGAGCTGGGGAGGGTGGGCGGTTGGGGCAGGACACAGTTCTGCGCCACCTGGAGAGAAGCTGTGATGTCGCCGCTGGCTTTCACAGGACAACAACAGCTAGTAAACCATATGGGCCAGCAACAGCTCACGAACAGGAGTCTGATTTGGGGAAATGGTCCAGTTGCGGCTTGGGAGGTCTAGAGGCAAAGAGAGTCTACAATTTGCAACAAACGTCTCTGTTGTGGCCTTCACAACTTGTACTAAAAGGCTGTACAGTCCAGGTTAGTCTCTTCAGGGTACATCTGTTCTTGAACTTACGACATTGAGGAAGAATACTATTCAAGCTCTGCCCACCCCCCAGTAGGAAGAGCAGATGTCAGCCTCCGTTGGTAAAGCTGGATTCATTACTTTTCGTGTTCACGAACTGAGAGAACGAAAGAATTTTTGCTTATGCTTACATTTTCTATTCATGAACTATCTCCTTTATGTGCAAAAAAAATCAATATTTTATGAAATAATCTCCTTGGAGGTTAAGCATTACAGCACCACTCTTCCCTAGTCAAAGAAAATCCGCATGTTACTAAAGCCCGGCTGAGCAAGGGAAAAGGCCTTTAAACAGAGAGCTTCCTTACCTCCCTAGGAAATTCAACTTCTCACCATTGGACCATGACATTTTATGGGGTTTATGGAGTCCAACAGGTTGATTAGCATGTGGTGCAGATCTACTGAAACCAAAATAAACCTTTTTTCAGGATTCGTCCCAAAGATGTGTTCCGTTCTTAGTGTAAGAACAACAAAGCGATGTTACTGATGGGGTGCAGTCTCTGTATATGCTGGTGTGGTGAAAAGGACTAGAATCCTTTTCGTATCTGACACCTGCGAAGGTGATCACAATCATGCTGACAGCAGCTGCTACTTGTAGCCCCTGGCACGGCCTTTGTTTTGTTTTGTTTTTTAATTGGAAGGCAGTATACAACAACATTAAAGAACCTATGACTAACAACTTTTAATTATTCCATTTTGTTTCCAAGTCCTTGCGTATGCTTTAATTTATATAGTTGCAATGAATATACATCTGCAAGTTTGCATTTTGCTTCATTGATCTGACATAATATCGTAAACACTCTCCGTTTTATATTTTCTCATAAATATTTTAGTGGCTGTGTAACATTCTGTCATAATCTGTTAAACCTTTTCCTATTTTTGGACGCGAAGGTGGCTTCCACCTATCTATATGTTGCCTACCAGAGACTCGCTTCGGATGTAAGGACACACACAGAGCGAAAGTGAGGGGACGGAAAAAGACGGTCCATGCAAATGGAAACCAAAAAGAGCTGGGGTAGCTACCCTTACATCAGACAAACTTGAAGACAAAGACTGTAATAAAAGACAAAGAAGGGCACTACATAATGACAAAGGGGTCAATCCAACAAGAGGATATAATGTCTGTAAATATTAATGCGTCTAACACGGGAGCACGTAAATATGTAAAGCAAATATTAACAGACCTAAAGAGAGACGGTGGCTTCCAGGTTATGTCCTTGTATATAAGGAAGATCTTCTGCTCCTTATTATTTCATTAGGATGTGTCCGCATAGAAGAAAGTTTACATTTACTGAACACCTCTTGTAGACCACCAACTAGAGGGAAACTATTCATTATTTCTCTAAGTCTACGAGATAGTATTTCTGTATTCCCATTTTGCAGATAAGAAGGTACCTAACACCGCTTGGCATGGACTAGGACTTCAATACTTGTACACGGCAAGAACTACGAATGCAGTCCTATCTCCGCCATCACTATTAAGGTGCTATTAAGGCACCTGTCCCAAAACAGAAACCCGAAGGGGGCCTGGTCTATCTGATGCTACAGAACCTGCTTTTCCCCACTGTAGCACTCTGCCTTCCTGTGGCGGGGCTTGGTCAAAGGACTAACCATCTTCATTCTCTTGCTATTTTTCACAATTGTCCTAGTGATTTAGAAATACCCAGCACTGTTTTGTCTCCGCTTCTCAGATCACAATCAGCCTGAGGTCTTTGCTCCCACGAGCCACTCATTTCTTATCTCAGTGTTTTCAACACATCCTGCTGATGGTCTTTTTCTTTGCATCCCACAGCCATGCAGGCTTCTGGGCCAGGTAAGTCAAGAAGGGGGCCGGAGCCTCCACTTCTAGCAAGTAGCTGGGTACTGGGCAGCTCAGGTATCCTCACCAGAGCAGGGGCTGCAGTGGCTATGGGTCAGGTCCTGAGCCTCCTCGCTCTCCCGGGAGGTAGGAGAGAAAGCTGGAAGGAGTACTTATTTCGGAAAAGCAACAGGACCCGGCCTGGGGAGGCAGTTGCTGAGACCAGGACATAGGTCCCTGGGTCCCTGTTTGCCAGGACTGAAACTTTAGTTCTGAGAGAGACTTCAGGGAGAGACGGCGCGGGCCACAGGCAGGATGATGGACAGAACCCTCAACCTACTCTCTCCTGGCCCTTCCGCTAATCCCGGGAAGCGTGGCTTCCCCTTCCCTACAGGGGATGACCACACCACACCTGAGCTGGGAGTGTGCCCCGGTGAGTCGAGCCTGAATACGGTGGGAGCTTCCCCCACTGAGCCTCTTCTGACCTTCCTCAGAGGTCCTCCAGTCTGCAGTGGTTCAGGGGACTTGTGTCTATGGGCATAAGAGCACTACCTGTCTGCTACCCACTCCTCCCCTCATGGACCGTCACTTCCTCAGTCAGCATCACCCCGCAACATCCAGGGTCCCTTAAATACACACAAAATAGAAGGCTCTGATTCCATGTGACATACAAAGAGGTGGGAAGGGAGACAGACAAGCGATCCCTCACTGAGCCCGTACCCATGCCAGGGACCAGGCTGGGCCGTTTCATATTTGTTATTTATTATTCACAACGAGACTGCGAGGAAGTAGTATTCCCACTTACAGAGAAGCAGATCAAGGCTTCGAAGTAACTTTCCCAAGGTCACATAGCCAAATACCTGGTGAAGCCAGGGTTCAAAGTCAAATATGCCTAATCACAAAAAAACTTGTGTTCTTTTCTTACGGTGTCTTCCAAACCCCTAAATCCATACCCTTCCCACACCCTACCTCACACGTCAAACTGTTAAAAAAGCGAACCAGGTGTTAATTATTTTTAAATTGTATTGAAAGTTGAGAACGGCTGTTTAAAGAAAACTGTCAGTGGATTTATGGACTCTGGTAAAACTGAACTGCAAAAGGCAGACACTTTTACAGCATCTCATCCTCGAGTGGTCTTAACAACCTGATCCCAGACAGGGAACCCCATGTGCTCCAGTGCCAGGGACTGGGCCACTCACTTCCGAGGCTCTGTTTTCTAGGTAAAACTTTCCACTCAGGCCTTCTGTTGCCGGCAAAATGTAAAATGTCTTTTTTCGGGTGCAGGGGTGAAGCGGGTGATCTTGAACCACATACCCTCTCACATGGCCAACCACAAACGACTTAGGAAAGTCAGAGGGGTGGGATAAAGGAAATTCGTACCATTTAGAAGGGATAACTTAAGGCGTTCTCAGCCCAGAATCTTTCCCTTTTTAGGGAAACAAAGAAGGTCACTACTGTGGTGGGGGGAGGGTAAAATCACATTTACCCACAAAAGTACTAACATAGCACCTTCCCTTGCCTTTGATTGAGTTTACAAAAACTCATGAGGTGACACTGGTCACCACAGGTAGACCAGATGTCTTATGTGCGGTTGTATACACATCTGCTTGACTTAAAAAAAAAAAATGAACTAGTTGTGAATGCAGTGTGTTTGGAAGACATGAAATCTCAAGACATGAAGTCCACAGGGGAAAAGCTGATAGGTGTGACATGGATGAGAACCACTGGGCTTACCTCGTGAAATCTACAAAAAAACAAAAACAAAAACAAAAAACCCCAAACGGGAAATTTCCTTACCTGAGAGTTGTGTGAGATTGAAATGCCTTTTTTTTTTCTTAAGAGAGAGAACTAGAGATCGAGTAGGGCTGTGGCAGGGCAGAGGGAGACAGAGAGACAGAGAATCCCAGGCAGTCTCCAGGCTCAGCTCAGAGCCTGACGCTGGGCTCCACTCCACGACCCTGGAATCATGACCTGAGCCCAAATAAAGAGTTGGACACAACCGACTGAGCCACTCAAGTGCCCCAAGGTTGAAATGCTTTTGGAGGTCTTGAGTATTCCGAAAGAATCATGACCTTTTATAAGTAGGTGTCTCTGGATCCTAAGATGGAGAAACCAATAAACATGTCCTAACTGGTGAACAAGATTGTGGTGGCCATGGGTTCCTTGTCTGGTCCCATCACAGTGTGCCCGGAGGCCAGTCTCCCTACCTGGCCCCCTCCCCTTAGTGACTGATGTCCCTGCT
This sequence comes from Ailurus styani, assembly GCA_002007465.1. NCBI lineage: Eukaryota > Metazoa > Chordata > Mammalia > Carnivora > Ailuridae > Ailurus > Ailurus styani. Next base: position 240,692 of record LNAC01000458.1, on the reverse strand, counting down.
CAGATAGGCTTTTGCTTGAACCAAGGCTGCTAGTTCTGGAAGGCGGAAATAACGTGTACAGGGACAAACGTAATAGTTGACCTCTACTGGGCAATACATGCCTTATCATCTACCACTGACAACTATGGAGATAAGAAATGACAGAGCTATCACCAAAAAACTGGTTGTAAAGATATCTGAAACTCTTTCTGCACTGAAGCCTCTGCCTACATTTTGCCACACTGACGAGGTTCTTTACAGAGGTTTAAAACATGACAATTTCAAAGCAGTAATTCTAATGAAGTCTCATGAAATCCCTTAGGCATATGAGGCACCGCTGGCTGAAGCATGCAGGCTTGATAAACTGGTATTGGCTCTTCCAGATGCTGAATCAATACCATGTCAGATTCTGTGGGAAAAAGTACATAGAGAATAACAGACAAGCTTTCCGTAGTTTCAGAAAATGTTGAACTAGAATAAGTGACCAATTTTCAGTTAGGTGAGGAACTCCTGAATCATCAGCCATACAATTATTGATTTCTATGCATAGAAACATGCCATCATCCAACCTGTCCCCCATCCCTGCCATGGATGTCCAAATACGAAACCATGACTATACTAGATTGTACTATCTGCTCTGTCTGCTCTTCCTAATGCTCTATCCTGGACCATGTTTCTAAGGATTCTTTTTCTTTCCTTTTTTTTTTTTTGATGGTGAAACAGGAAAGGAGTTTATTTCAATGAAGCCAACACCAGGAAGACTGCAGACTAGCGTCTCAAAGATTGTCTCTCCCCATTTCTAAGCATATTAATATATTCCAACCACCATTTAACCAAGATTGCAGGCCAACCTTCCTGCTGTGGACACGCATAACATTTCCAAACAGATGTGGCAACAAAGATGTTTATCTTCAAAGAAAATTCAAAATAAACGGTTGGATCTATTTTACATCTATCAGACTTTAAAATAATAATAATTACAATCTAGGTGTAGGGGTGGGGTATGGGGGAAAGGAATTGATACAGTCACTGCTGGTGGAAGTATAAATTAGTGTGACATGGTAATTATTATTCATGTAGGTATCTTTTGAACAACATTAATTTCACTTGTAAGAATTTATCCTACAGATGTGCTCACTGAAGTAGGCAATCATATGTGTAAAAATATTTTGGGGGCACTGCTAGCAAAAGCAAGAATTACAACAATAGAGGGAATGGTGAAATAAATTATGACACACCTACAAAATGGACTATTATGCAGTTCTTACAAAGGATGCACTATATCTAGATCTACAATATGGGAAGATATTTATTGGTATACATGATATGGTCTTATTTGTGTAACAGAAATAGACACACAGACACTTGCATATGCATAATACGTTTTGAAGACCATACACTGAACCGTCTCCATCCTTGGGTAGTGGGAATGAAGGGCAGGGTGAGAATGGGGACTTTCAGTTTTACCTGATAAACTTTGGTATCGTTTGAATATTTGAGAGGAGCTTAAATTGTTATTATAATTTTAAAAATTAAAATGAATGATGGCACATCCTGTGAAGGGTGCCCTGAGCCCACTGATTAAAGGGGAAAAGAGAACAGGCCTCAACTATAATAATTAGGAAAGAAAAATAAGTATATTTTTACACAGAAACCCCAGGCACAATGGTCCCACTGCCACAGAAATGGTCCATTTAAAGATGCAGACCACCCATGCTGAAAGTGAATACTTATAAATAACCACTCACTACCAAGAGGGTCTAACTGTCTGCCCAGAATTACAGTGCTAAGTAACACAAGCATGTACAAGCATATATGTATATCCAGCTAATTTTTTTCTGAATATAAAATTCACATATGTCCACCATAAAAACAGAAAAATCAACAAAACAGAAATTTAAAGTCCCCCGTAATTCTGACTTCCAGAGTTCACTACTATACCCGTCTTTAGGCTACTGTAACCTTTCTTTATGCATATCCAAAAAAATCTATGTATTTTTAAAAATGGAGGGGTGCGTGGGGTGGCTCAGTGTGTTAAGGGTCTGCCTTCTGCTCAGGTCATGACCTCAGGGTTCTGAGATTGAGTCCTATGTCATTGGGCTCCCTGCTCAGCGGGGAGTTGGCTTCTCCCTCCCCCTCTGGCCCTCCCTGCACTGGTGCGCCCGCAAGCTCTCTCTCTTTCTCTCTCAGAAATAGAATCTTTAAAAATGAATGAATGAATGAATGAATGAATGAATGAGTGATTAAATAAATAAATAAAATGGGATCATGGCTTTACAACTTGTTTCTTTTCCACTGAACAGTGTTGAAAATAGGAGGCACCTAGGTGGCTCAGTTAGTTAAGCGTCTGCCTTTGGCTCAGGTCATGATCCTAGGGTTCTGGCATCAAGCCCTGCTTCCAGGCTCCCTGCTCAGTGGGGAGTCTGTGACTGCCCCTCCCCCCTGCTCATGCGTGTGTGCGCGCACACGCTCTCTCTTTCTCTCTCTCTCTCTCGCTCTGTATCTTAAATAAATAAATAAAATCTTTAAAAAATGATGTTGTATGTATCTTTCCATATCAGTAGATCTAGGTACAACTCATTCTTTTTAATAGCTACATAGTATTGCAATCTACTAACATACTGTAATTTAAAAAAATCAATCCCCTATTAAGGGTTTACTTGCTTCTAAAGTTTTGGTTCTATAAGGAAGACTGCAACCAACCATCCATGTATGTGAATCTTGGCACATGAGTACTTACACAGAGATACTCCTAGCAGTGAAATATATATAGCTTGTTGAAGGGGACATTAAATTGTCACTATGACTTTATCTAGGTATTAATTCCCCCCATTCTGGGGCTCAGAATGTCTTCACCACTTTGTTAGTGAGTAACTGAAGTAGCTTCAAGCCCAGATCTATTGAGTCTAAAACAGGTACTCTTTCCGTTACATACTACGTGGATTCACGTTCAGGAGGTTAAAGTGAAGGATTCGTCAGAAGTGAGGAGTGGGGCTGAGCAAAGGGGCTTGAAGCCAGTACCCCTTGCAATGTTCCCTGCTGGGAGGAGCTGGGATTGGACAGATGGGTGGACATCTGTGTCACCACAGCACAGAGACTTCGCAGTACTGTGGTATGCTCTCACATGGCTCAATGCGAGGGCTTCCTATTTTAAATCTCTACCAGGAACACAGATTTTCTTCTACACCAGTGTCTTTCCAACTTTTTGATTGCATTTCACCCCATGACCCAGCACGTACACACACACACAATTGCAACAATACTTCTACTTGCTATCTGCAAAGCATGGTGAAATTTTCTCTTTCATAAAAACACAATGCTGATCAAGACCCCTAGTTTGAAAACTCTCCACTATACTCTGGAAGAGACCATCTTGATCTCCCCAGGTAGGTGGGCATGTGAAAAAGATGAAGGTCCATCCAAATTCCTCATTCTGGTTTTCTTTCACGAGCTGGTCCCTTTCCAATTCTCAGCCACTTCCCACATCCTCACTCAAGTCACATCCTCTGGCCCAGGCCAGGGTCAGTCCTGCCTGTCATTTTAGCCTTACAAGGTTCCCCCTTTTGAGGGAAAACTGTTTTATCTACCCTCTGTGGCTATCAATCCAAACAGTAACATTCCTTAGACGTCCAACCCAAGTACAACCCGCCCTGGACGTTCTGTCCCACGTTGTTCTCTTCCTTTTCTATCTTCCAGAGCTTAATACACGCTCCTGCACGTGGTGACACAGATTCTGTCTTGCATTGTTGCACGTGTGAGGCCATGCCTCTGCAACGAGATCGCCAGCATTCCAGTGGCTGTAAGTGATGGGCTGCCTTGTTCTATCCACAGAGGATACAGGGTCCTTCACGATAAGAGCATAGACCACAGTATACCAATAAAAAAGAAATAGGAATCAAGAATCTGGACCAGGAAAAACTTAAATAAGAGACAAAGTTCAAGGCCATGGCAAGAAAAAAAAGAGAACATCAACTTTCACATCATGAAGGGCCACATCAATGTTATCGTTGAGCTCTGAATTTAGCTGGAAAGCTTCCTGGCCATCAAAGGTAAAAGGGGATTAAAGATAGATAGACAGACCAATGGACTAGAATAGAGAGCCCAGAAATAAACCCTCGAATATATGGTCAAATGATTTTCAACAAGGGAGCCAAGATCATTCAATGGGGGAAAGTACAGTCTTTTCAACAAATAGTGCTGGGAACACTGGATATCCACATGCAAAAGAATGAAATTGGAAGTTACATTACACCATATACAAAAACTAAGTCCAAATGAATTAAATACCTAAAACTATAAAAATCCTAGAAAAAACAGAGGGGGAAAACTTTGCAACATTGGATTTGATAATTATTTCTTAGCTATGCCACCATAAAAAAAAAAAGCACAGGTAAAAAATCAAAATAGACAAAATGGGACCTAAAACATATCAAATTCTGTGCATCAAAGGATGAAATCAGCAGGGTGAAAAAGCAATCCACATAAGGGTGAAGATATTTGCAAATCATATCTGATAAGGGGTTAATATCCAGAATATATAAAGAACTCCTACAACTCAAGAACAACTAAAATCAGGGGCGCCTGAGTGGCTCAGTGGGTTAAACCCTTTGCCTTCGGCTCAGATCATGATCTCAGGGTCCTGGGATCAAGCCCCGAATCGGGCTCTCTGCTCAGCAGGGAGCCTGCTCCCTCCTCTCTCTCTGCCTGCCTCTCTGCCTACTTGTAATCTGATCTCTCTCTGTGTCAAATAATAAAAAAAAAAGAGCAACTAAAATAAAATAACCTGAATTAAAAATGGGCAAGAAACTTCAACAGATATTTCTCCAAAGATGATATACAAATGTCAAAAGCATATGGAAAGATGCTCAACATCACTCATCATCAAAGAAATGCAAATCAAAACCACAATGAGATTCTACCTCACACCAATTAAGATGGCTACTATAAAAAAAAACACAGAAAATAACAAGTGTTGGCAAGGATGTAGAGAAATTGCACCCCTGTGCATTGTTGATAGCCACCGTGGAAAACAATATAGTGGTTCCTCAAAAAACTAAAAATAAAATTACAAAAGAACCAAGCAATCCCACTCTGGATATATATCCAAAAGAATTGAAAGCAGTAACTCAAAGATATTTTTACACCATGTTCATAAAAGAATTCTTCATCTTAGTCGCAAGATGGAAGCAATCCAAATATCCAGAAATAAAAAGTGGTATATCCACACAACAGAATATTACTTAGCCTTAAAAAGGAAGGAAATTCTGTCACTTGCTACAACACAGATGAACCTTGGAGACATTATGATCGGTGAAATAAGCAGGTCCCCAAAAGACAACTAATTTAAGATTCCACTTATATGACGCATCTAAAGTAGTCAAACTCATAGAAACAGAAAGTAGAATGGTGGTTGCCAGGAGTAGGGGGCAGGGGGAAATGGCTGCTGTTGTTTACACAGAGTTTACTGAGTTTCAGTTTTGCAAAATGAGAAAGTTCTCGAGATCCACATCTTGAGATGCAATGTGAAATACTTAACACTAAAGTATACTTGTACTTTATTAGTACTAAATTGTACGTTTAAAAATGGTTAAGATGATACATTTTATGTACACTTTACCACAGTTTAAGACAAAAGGTAAAAGGGGAGACAATTAGAAAATTTGATGATTAGAGAAAAATTCTACACTTACCCTGGGGATCTAGGGTTTTGCCTATGTTCTTAAAGAATCTTAAGCAGTGAGCTCTATTCCCTTCCCATCTAGTGTAGGACCACGGCTATCCCTAGTAAAAACAACTGCACTTACCCTCCTTGGCTGAGAAAATTGCTTTAGTTTCTGCTTCCAACCCTTTGTGAAACCTTTTTACTCTTCTTTGGGCCTCCTCATCTGTCCCCTTGGCTCTGTAGTGCATTCACCCTTCTCTCTGGGCACCAGAGCCTGTGACATTCACCCCTGCATTCAACCCAAGCTTTCCAGTTAGTGCACCTCAGGGCAAGGTGCCTACATCAGGGGCCCTACCTAAACAGGGTGTGGGGGGGTTGGGGATAGGGAGTAGATTTCACAAAAATCATGGAGAAATCAATGCTCTAAACTGTCTTCCTATAGCAAATGCAGTTAGAATTTCATTATATATGTATGTGTGTAAATATATATATATATATATATAATTTATTTCTTACAATGCCATTTAATAAAAGCATTTCATTAAAGGGGAGAACAACAAAATGCAAATCAGTGAAGACAAAATAATATCCAAAGATTTGTATTTTGAAGCTCCACTTTTTTTTTTTTTTAAGATTTTATTTATTCATTTGACACACAGAGAGAGATTACAAGTAGGCAGAGAGGCAGGCAGAGAGAGAAGAGGGAGGAGGAAGCAGGCTCCCTGCTGAGCAGAGAGCCCGACGTGGGCCTCGATCCCAGGACCCCTGGGATCATGACCTGAGCCGAAGGCAGCGGCTTTAACCCACTGAGCCACCCAGGCGCCCAACTTTTTTTTTTTTTTAAGATTTTATTTATTTGAGACAGAGAGAGCCCACTAGCAGTGGGGAAGGAACAGAGGGAGAGAGAGAAGCAGACTTTCCACTGAGCACAGAGTCTGAAGCAGGGCTCCATCCTGGGACCCTGAGATCACCACGCAAGCTGAAGGCAGAGGCTTAACCAACTGAGCCACCCAGGTGCCCTGAAGCCCCTCTCTTCTAAAAAAAAATACTTCCTTTGTGCACTCAGATAATCTCTTCTTCTGTGCTATTTATGTACCTTTTACCAAGTGCTTGCATTGTGGTTATTTGTATCATTTTGTTTTCCCTGGTAGACTGTGAGCTGTATGAAGGCAGGAAATACATCTTATTCATCTCTGCATCTCTCATGTTAAGTACAAAACTATGCTGTGTTGGCTGTGCTTTAATATATGGGAAGGTGTTAAATATCATAGGCTATACTACATTTTCTTTAAACACACACATTAATCAATAAGAAAAATAAAAGAAACACCTACAAAATAACACATTTAAAAAGTACTCTAGGAGATCCTTATATACAAAAAAACAGACACCTGAAAAGTTCACATAGATGAATTCACTTAGCGGCACCTGGGTGGCTCAGTTGGTTAAGCATCTGACTTCGGCTCAGGTCATGATCCCTGGGTCCTGGGACTGAGCGCCACCGACCTTGGGCTCTCTGGTCAGCAGGGAGTTGGCTTCTCCCTCTCCCTCTGCCCCTCCCCCCACCTCCCTTGCCCCTCCCCGAGCACCCCTCCCCAATAAATAAAATCTTTAAAAAAATGAATTCACTTTAATCGCAGCTAAATTTTGTAAATAAATCTTTCTGAGGGGGAAAGCTTAATTGATGAAACTTATTCTTATGAAAATGTTGACTTTTTTATGTTGATTGAAATGTAGATATTATTGCAATATCATGTTAGTGCTCAGAATGAACAAAGTGAGTAAATTACTGACTTCAGGGGCTTTTATCTTTTATCTGACAACAACATATGCTGGCACCATGTAATACCCTTCACTTCAGGTTTGTGTTGTACAGCTTGATTACTAAAATGGTCCTTTTTTTCCCCCACAAATATTAAAGGAAGGGCTTATCAGTTTTCCAAAGGCCTCCCTCAAATTTTTAAAAATTCACATCATCTTTTTTGAGGCATCTCTCATGGTATTATCCTTAGTGATTCTTTTTTCTTTCTGTGAATCTCTTTCCTGTGATTTAGACAGTTTTTGAACATCACTTTCAAGTACTCCATGGAATCTTCCATCTTTTCGAAGGTCTGCATTTTCACCCCGCTATCAATTTGATTTGCACAGTCTCCTGTTCACAACACTGGAGAGACTGGTCAATGGCTGACATAGGTTGGGAGGGGGGGAATGTGAATGAGCAATGGTTTCCCAAGTCTAGGTCATGTTATTTGGATTTTCTGTGGGGCCCCCGATCATGACAACTTGGATAAGAAGGCTCCTCTCCAGAGCTTTCCCCACTTGGACTTTCTCCACCTGCCCTCTCACAAAGTGATAACAAACCTCAAACCCTGTGTTGACAACCCTCCAATACAAACGGTCGGAGTTCATCGGAAGCTCTGTTTTGTCAGCCCTCAGAGAAGATAAGGGGAAACTTCCATACTTGCTTGGTTCATTCTGAAGTTTCATAATGGTCAAGATTGGAAAAAATAAATTGCTTCTCATGAAAATGACAGAGAACTTCTTGGGAAATTCACCATTCTGGGGGGAATCAAAGACTTCATTAAAAGGTGTGTGTGTGTGCATTGCATGTATGTGTGTGTTGCTACTTTCTCGAAACCAAAAGAATGAGTAATGCTAGTGAAGAAGCAGAGCATCTCTTCTCACCAGGCCTATTTTAACCACCTGCGCCTTTGGAAAAAAAAGTTTCTAGGATTAACTGCTTCAGCAGGAAAGCTGCCAAGATGTCAGATGCCATGCTTACTAAATTTTATTATTCCACTTATTTGAACTAATGCACACTTTTTTCCCCTATTTTCCCCACACAGTTGTGACAGGAATACACTATAAGCAAAAGCTAAGCAACACACTCAAATAATGTAAGTCCACTTTTGTAATTATTACAAAGGACATTAACTCGGAAAACAGAAGCATGTTTTAAATTTGATTTTCTAACATTGTGCTTTAAATTTAATTTTCTAACATTTACAGAACTGGACAAAAACACTGAAGTGCACTTTATGATCAAGAAATGGAAAACTTTATTCTCTCGAATTAAATAGAAGGTACTGTAAGAAACAATTGTCATTGTGTTGCAGATGGACCAATTATTTTTCTTCTGATGATTACTGTTTTGAAAATTAATTATCAGAGTATTATACACACACAGTATATATAATATTGACCTCCTTTCATAGCCTATTAGGACTCAGACCTTGTTCCTAACTTCTTTCTCACAACACAATGCACTTTTCTTTTTCCCTTAATTTCCTAATAGGAAGACTTAAAAAATTAAGTCATTTTTCAACACTTATATTATAAAATGTAAATATTATTCACTGTAATGTACCACATGACATTTCCTTTCCTGTACATCTTTGTTTTCCTATGGTCAGTAATTATGTTTGCTGTTTTCATTTGCTTACACTTCTATGTGCTCACCACCATTGATGGCCCTACTCTCCAAGAGAGCTAGCTGTTCACCTCCTCCCACACCTCAGGCTGCTTTTCAGCAGTATTCCTTCTAGACCCCTTGTCCTCCTGCTGTAAGCCACAGAGATGCTTGACGAGCCTGTTGCAGGGTGATAGTTTGGGGATTTCTTTTTACCACCATTTTGGAGATTCTCCTTCTGTCTTCTCTGCTTCCTGGATCCTGTCTTCCTTGTACTCTTACTTTGTAAAGTAGTACCTTCTAGAAACTGCCTGTGAAAGGATGCATGGGTGCACATTTTTTGAGACTGTGTTTCATGAAACGTCTTTATATCACCTCCTCACCAGACAAGGCTGGAAATAATAATCCCTTGGAAATGTTTTAGGCACTCCTCCATTGTCTTGTAGCTTCCAACGTCACTTTTAAGAAGTCTTAAGTCATTTTCTGTCTTCATCCTTTCATCTCCCCACCCCCACCCAGTCACACTGGAGGCTTTTTTCTCCGGTTCTAAATTTCACTATGATATGTTTGGGTATGGAACGTTCAGAAATGTCAGCTTTTTACTGAAGAATAATACACTTACAGAAAACAGCACGAATCATAATTATCAACTTGATGAATTTTTATAAAATTCACACAATACTATGGAACTAGTACCTAGATTAAGTAACAGACTACTACCAAGAGCCTGTTTCCAGCCCCTGCCTGCCCCTAGTGGTAACCACTATCCTGATTTCTAACAACATAGATGCAGAGTTTGCCTGGTTTGGGATTTTTAGAGAAATGAAGTTGTACAATATGTATTCTTTTACTACTTGTCTCGTTCGCTCGCCATGAAGTTTGTGAGATTCGGCTGTGTCACCTGCATGTAGTCTTCATTCATTCTTGTTCATTATCTGAACATACTGTGATTAATATCACCCATCGCTAATGTTGATGGGCTTTTCACTGTTTTCAGTTTCTGGCTAGGAAAGATGGTGATGCCATAAACATTTCTGTACATGGCCTTTGCTGAAGAAACGTATGCACTTGTGTTGGCCTCCGTGAGGCTTTTCCTCATTTTTTGGGCTGGGGACTTGGCCTTGTCAGTCTGAATACTTACTTTTTTACATTTTAGAGAAAATTTCTGGAATGGCTTCTTTAGTAAATTCTTCCTTTTCTTCCATTTTTCTTTTCTAGCTCTTCTTTCTTTCTGGAACTCTAACACTCATAACTTTCCTTTCCTATTTTCTTTTGGGTTTATTTTCTGAGAGGACGTCTCAACTTTACCTTCCAGTATTTCTACTGCGTTTTTGTCTTAGTATTTTTTTCATTTCTGAGAGATTTAAAATTCTTTTTCTGATTTTTAAAATAGCATCCTGATCTTGTTTCATTGTTGCAACGTCTTCTCTTTTCTAAGAAATTTAAAAAATAATTTTTTTCTTACGCTCTCTGTAATATCTTGCTTTCAGCTCCCTTTTTCTGTTTGTCTCTCTTTGACTGGGCCAGCTTTCCTCAAACATGTGGTGATCCTTGGCTGCCTCATCATGTTTAAGAGTGAGGCATTTAAAAATGGGCTTGGAGCTCCAGATGTATGGTGGGGGGTTGCCTGTCACACAGTGGGGGTTACAGATCTTTCCTCTCTGGCAGGTCGATTTCTTCAGGCAGGAATCCTCCAATCTGGGCCCCAACCAGTAGGGTTGAGAGATCTTACTAGTCACTATGAAGGATTTTACTTAATTTCCATGAGTCAGTAGGATAATCCACCCCTGTTCTCAGCAGAGCCTGGCTGTCCCTGGGTCTAGAGCCACACTGCCCTGCACGGTAGCTGCTAGTCACCTGGCACGGTAGCTGCTAGTGTGGCCATGTGAATTTAAATTAATTAAAATTAGGGGGCGCCTGGGTGACTCAGTCATTAAGCGTCTGCTTTCGGTTCAGGTCATGATCCTGAGGATCCTGAGATGGAGCCCCCATGTTGGACTCCCTGCTCAGCAGGGAGTCTGCTTCTCCCTCTCTAGCTCCCTCATGCTTGTGTTCCCCCTCTCGCTATCTCTCTCTGTCACAAATACATAATATCTTTAAAAAAATTTACTTAATTAAAATTAAATTAAAAATTTAGTTCCTTAGTCACACTGGCCTCACTGACCGTTGAGCCATATGATGATAGGCAATGCTGTTATAAAACATTTCCTTCATCACAGAACATTCTGCTAGTGCTTGAGACTGAACCTCTGCTTTTTATGCTTTGGGAGAAGTGGTTTCTTTAACTGTATTGTTGGATAAGGGGATCTGAAAGTTTGATGCCTTTTTTAAGATTTTATTTATTTATTTGAGAGAGAAAGAGAGCACGAGCATGGGGAGGGGCAGAGGGAGAGGGAGAAGCAGGCTCCCCCGCTGATCAGGGAGCTCAACAATGTGGGCCTTGATCCCAGGACCCCAGGATCATGACCTGAGCCAAAGGCAGACGACGAACCGGTTAACTGGCTGAGCCAACCAGGCGCCCCTTGATGACTTTTTATATAATTTTTTTCTATGTAATTTTAAAAATTAATTCTTTAGCTTTCAGCCTTGCCCCAAACCCAACTTCACAGGTACTGAAAGGCCTCCATTTTTGAAATTTGACTTAACCTCAAACAAACACTCTTGAAGGCAGGTTTCGGCTTTCTGCTGTTTGTTACCACTTGTCCATCTGTCTTCCACCTTTCAAAATGTATTTATGCCTATTTTACTCATTTATTATCATTTTACTGGGTTTTAGGCAGGGAGCAGAGATAAACATGTTCACTTGGCCACGTTAGACCTGAAATCCTCCCGAGAATGTTTTGAACATAACTAACAACAAAGTGAATGGGTGCCAGGTGGTGTGCTGCTTAGCTTTGTCGAGCAGAATTTCCCAGAGGTTTGCTCTTAAATGTTACAGTTGTCAGAAAATTTTATCGCTTCTGAGTTTTTTAATACTCCATTGCTTTGTCTTTTTCCAAATATTATTTACTTATTATAGAGCAAGGCACTGCTCTAGTTATGTTTTCTTACTTATTTTATCCTTTCATTTCATAAAATACTATTGCTAAACACTGTCAGTGAAAGTTTAATAAAAATGTATGGTAACAAAACCTAATGAACATTATAAAGGGGAAGGTTATTTTCATTTGACTAAATATTAGTGCCCTTTACCCACAGCCTGAAGGAGAGCAACCCACCTGAGCCCATCCTATATAAACTACCCTTGATCACCCTTAGACCCCTGAGTTTGAGAAGGAATACATGTTGATATAAACCTCTGTGTTTGGGGTAACTTGTTATACAGCATTATTGCTGCAATAGCTGTCTAATAACACAAGATAAGGGACTTTAACAGGCCTCTAGCATTAAAAAAATAAAATAAAGGTCTGAGTTAGCCGCCTATGTTTAGGAGAAAATTAAAATTCTTGCTTTATAATGGAAAGCCCTTGCTCATCATTTTTTTGCATTTTCTCTAATGGTGTTTTCTTATGAGAACTTACAATAAGAACACCACTGGAGTTCAGATTTTTAAACAGGAACATAAGCATCTGTTATGGGAAACTCTGAAATCACTAATATTTTTCCCTCCAACTAAGAAGTATATTTCATTAATAGGCAATCACTAGTATACAAATTACATCAAGAGCTGTGTGCTTCTTTCCCAAAAGATAAATTACACGCACTGTAACAAAATTAGAGACCATGTATTGTTTGCAAAATTTTATGAGAGAAATTCTTCTTTGCCCAGAATTATGCTTGCTTGCTTCTCAGTGTTTCCACTGAGTGATGATGTCACTCAGGACCTACAACTGTTGTCCTAGGGGACATATAAGAGTCAGAACATGTCTCCCGTGGAAGCGGTTGCCCACAAAGCTATGCTGTGAGTTGTAGACGAACTCCCCAGGGTCTGTCCCTAAGATCAATCGGGTGTGCTGGCTTTGGATAGCATGGTGCAGAGAGCTGGAAGCAGTCACTATTAACAGTGTCCCTGATAGTAAACAAAGGGGAAGTGTGAGCTCCTTTTGGCTGCTTTCTCTCTTGGTGTCCTGAAATTTTATTTTTTTGGAATTAAAAGAATCAGAAAAAGGTCTGGCCCGCATCTGAAAGGTCTGAGGTAGCAGCCCTGTATTTGGCAGATCCTGAAACAACACTTTCAGTCATAAATACTAATTTTTAAAGCACACGAGCTTAGATTATTTTACAAGTTAATATTCATATTCACTAGGACTCTGAATGGAATGTGTGTGTGTACTACTACAAAAATCTCATGTTTTCTTTCAAACACTAAATTAAAACCCATAACAAAGAATAGGGTTAATCCCGTTTGACTCTTGGGAGCTGTGATCCTTTTAGAAAGTCATGTATGTGCCTTTGTCCATATGTTCATTCATACATGTAAAAACTATGGGGCACTGACCTTGTGCTAGACACCCTATTAAATGCTAGAGACACGAAGGTGGATGGCTTTCATAGCACTTATGTAAAGTCAAAGGAGGAGAGCAGGTAATTATCAGCTATTGTAACAAGTGTGAAAAGTCTGTGGCTGGGCGGGATGGGAGCACACGGTCTCCCTAGCACGGTGGGGAGGGATGTCAAGGACAGAAAATCTAAATTGAGGCCTGACATCTTCAGTGTCTCCCTGACTTAGGTGGTCTCTCTCTGTAACGATATACCATTCACTTGTCTTCCTTGTTTGGCTCACCACCCACCAAAGGAATTGCTCCCATCCCTAGGGATCATCTGATGACAACCCAGGCCACCTCTTTCACCAGGGTATCTGCAATGTCTAGGTGAGCTTGGCTTCAGCACCATATCTGTTCTGTCACTGCTGCTCAAGCATAGGAATCACTACCAGGAGGAAATTTTTCCATTTGAAAACTGACATTATATGAAATAGAAATGTTTCCTACTTTGCAAATTCTGTAAATGCGCACTTCACATATCAAGCTTACTAAGACATAGAAATACCTGTACTTTCTAAACTGAGACGATCAACTAACTGACTGAAGACAAAACTAATTCTAGACACATCTGATAGATTTAAAAAGTGCAGGTGCTTTTACTGGCCTATCCTGGCATGTGTTCATTGTAGACTGCACGTAAACCAGTCCAACAGGTGTCTGGAGACAGATGTTCACCAAATGCTTAACCTCAGGGAGAAAACATTAACAAAATATAGAGCATTTTTCCCCTGAGTATCAGCAACTAAAGGAAGCACATTACTATCCACTATTGTGATTTCTAAAAAGAATTTTTTTAAAAAAATTTATTGAATACTTACGATACGCCAAGCAATACCAGATACAGAGACGAAAGAGAAGTAAATCTCTGATGTATAAACCAATCTCCTTAATTTATCAGTCATGGCTAGAGAAGCTTGACAATTTTATCTCTCCACAGGTCTTCCTTTTCTTTGGGGTTTCAAAGAGTCATCAACTGAACTGAACCACGTCAGCCTTCTTCTACACCAAGTGAACTCAATGGTCAAGTCCTGTTGATTCTTCCATCCTATCTAGTTGCCAAGGTGTCTTCTCCACTTGATCTTTGGCACCATTTTCCTCTAGGCCTACAGAATTTGTCCCTGGAACTAATGTAACGTCCTACGAACCAATCTTTCTGCCATGATTTCGCCTCTTTCTAATCCAGTCTTGTTAAACCCCTGCTGATGTGACCAACCTAACACACAAAAGATGCACGGAATCCTTCAAGGTCACCCTAAGGCCCTGGGGATGCAGCCCTGACACGCTTGCATGCTCACCGGCTTCTCTCGCCTCACTTTTGCCATGCTCCCACCATCAGCTGTCTCTGGTCTGGTCATATCCAACCACTCGCCATTTCTGAAAAGCCCCAAGCTTCCTCCTGCTTTGGTGCCTGTCACCATCTCATCTGAGACCGTTCCTTCACACCTTCCTTAACCCCTACGCATGGCCCCCAATTAATTTTTTCCTCCAGTTTTTTCTTTATCTTGGAAAATTTCAATAAGTTGTAAGATCAGTGCATAAATACTCATTAGCCTGTCACCTGTATTTATCAGTTGTGAACATTTTGCCACATTTGTGTTCATTTGCTCTCGGCAAACCACCACACACATATTTGCTTTTGCTGAATCACTTGAGTAAGTTGCAGACATTATGACACTTTACTCTTAAATTCTTCAGCACGTATCGCCTAAAAATAGGACATTCTCTTACATAACCACAACACAATGATCTCACTTGGGAAAGGCAATAATAAATGTTAAAATTTAATTGGAACATACAGTCGATAGGTAGATTTCTCCCCAATTCCCCAACTGGCTACTACTATTTGTGTTTTAAGACCAAACTTTAGGAAAATGACATGACATTCTAACACACACACACACACACACACACACACACACACACGCACACCCTCTGTTAGGTGTCTGTTTTCTGTATTTTTATTCTTTTGTATTCTTCTCCTGAAGCACTTAACCACACTCTACCATATTGTCTATTTCCCTTTTTGTTAGTATCTGAAACTCAGCTAGCCTCACTTCAATTTCTCCCACACTTCATATACTACTTGGCATGGTTGATGACTGAACGGACAAAGGAATGGTGACATCTGAAATTCCCATTTCACATTCTCATTCTAACTGGTCAATATGTCTCAGAGCCTTCTGGGCACCACTCTTGTCTTCTCAGTTTCACCTCTTATTTCAAAAGCTGTCACTGGTGTCCAGTCCCACACAGGTCTCTATCAGCCGTGTGTAGATGCAGCCTGACAGGCCCTTGCTTTGAGCCTGTGCTGGGAACTATCGTTTCTGGGTCCAGGGCTACCCTGGTGCATGGCAAAGGATTTCCATGGGACTACCAGGCCCTCAGACGTGCACAATCTGGAAACCAGACCGTTAGGGTCTATAGGGCCACCCTTGACCACTGAGGGACAGAGCTCGTGAAAAATGCTTCCCCACTTTTGGATCCCCAGGGTGGCCAACTCTGAGATGCGTTTTGCGGATTCCTCAGAAGCCGCCAGAGGGTCAAGTAATGGACATTCATAATGGTTGCCAATTTAGAAAGGATCCTTGAATTGGCTTTCCCCCTTCCTGGGGTCATCCCTCTGTTTCTCACAGCCTAGTTTCTGAGGTCACATTCTCAAACGAGCTACATGCAGGAGAGCCTGAACTGGGAGTGTAGTAGAGTGAACAGGCTTGGGCATCAGGCAGACTTGAATTTGAATCTAAGTTTGGTTGTTCACCACCTGTGATCTTGGGCTGCTAATGTAACCTCTCACCCTCACTCTCCTCAGTTGATAAAGAAGAGTAATACTTTGCAGGATTGTGATAATTAGAAGTTTCACACACACACACACACACACACACACACACACACACACACACACACACTCCTAGAATAATACTTGACTATAATAAAACACACTGGATGCCTCCCCAGCTAGGAGCCATCTTCCCCTTTCTTATTTCTCTTAAAACTCACTACTCCTCCCCTCAGTTCCCTGGAAGTGAGCTCAGATGTCCACATTTTTACTAGGAGACTTTGTCATCCTCCCCCTCAAGCCATAGCTAATTAAACTCCGAGTAGATTCTTTATCTGGGGAAATTGAATTTGAGATCAAGAAAGAGGCAGTTAACCTCTCATATGGCTTTAGCTATAAAACAAAATCCAGGATCTGTGGAGAGGGCTGGTCAGACTCTGCCATGTGGATGAAGCAGCACAGACATCTGATTTACAGAAAGAAGCAAATATGAAGCAAATAATGAAATACTTCATTATGATACTTCATGAACAAGCAAAGACAAGAGACAGAGAGGACGTGAGAAAGAACTTCCTGGAGTTCTGATGGCTTCTAGTTCCGGGGCCATTCCCTTCTTGAGGCCCAGCTGCATTCTTCTACCTCCAACCTTTTCTGCACTGGCTAATTTTAGTTAGCCATTTTTATTATCAACCAAAGTTCTAACTAATGCCCCAAATACACTAATACTCTAATAAACAATGTCCAGAATTATATTTTCAAATAATCATCCTAAGGGTACCTGGGTAGCTCAGATGGTAAGCCTCTGACTCGATTTTGGCTCAGGTCATGATCTCAGAGTCATGAGATTGAGCCCTGCATTAGGCCTGCGCTGAGAGTGGTGGAGCCCACTTGGGATTCTCTCTCTCTCTCTCCTTCTTCCTCTGCCCCTTTTCACACCACCCTCCCCACCACTGGCTTATATGCAATCTCTCTAAAAAAAAAAATCCTAAATTTAGGAAAAGACAAACCACATTTCACAATACAATGAGATATAGTAAATCTAAATTTCAGGAAGAAAGTCTCAGTCTTTAGGTGAGAAACTTAAGAAAACTGGTATGACATCAATATCTCATAGGCACATGTTGTCTTACTTCCATCTAAGATTTTTGAAGCTTTGGAACCTCAAAAGTAGTCTTAATTCAAAACCTTCTACCCATTACCATAATCTCCACAGTCAAACTAGGATGTATAAGGATTACTGTGCTTGAAATATTAATCTGTATGGATCTCACAAAATACTCTAGGTTGTTTATACACTTAGTAGGAAATGGGAATTACTCAAAAGAAAGAATCTACTTTCTCAATCAGAGAAGAGTCAGAAAGCCACAAAGACCTCAGAAAAAAGCAGCTGTTGGAAGCTGCTGGCACAGCTGCCAATAAGCAGGACACACGAGCAAGTATTTAGGAAGAATTCATTAAAACAATTTACTAAACTCTTAAGACACCAAAATTAATTTACTTACATGACAAATTAAAAATAGATTATTTCTTATTCTATTGTTTTTTAACATCACAGCTTTTTATGATTTTAGGTAAATATTTCAGATGTGTATGGGGGAAGAATAATACTTGTATAATATGTTTTCGTAGGCTAATAAAATTTGCCCTGAATTCCACATATTTTTAGGGTTACCTTTCTCCCTGTTTTCACCTTTACTTTTTTTGTTTTAAAGATTTTATTTATTTGACACAGAGAGAGAGAGAGAGAGAG
This sequence comes from Ailurus styani, assembly GCA_002007465.1. Lineage (NCBI taxonomy): Eukaryota > Metazoa > Chordata > Mammalia > Carnivora > Ailuridae > Ailurus > Ailurus styani. The sequence continues at coordinate 222,632 of LNAC01000458.1, read as the reverse complement.
AGAGATCACGATAGGCAGAGAGGCAGGCAGAGGGAGAGTAGGGAGAAGCAGGCTCCCTGCTGAGCAGAGAGCCCAATGCAGGACTCAGTCCCAGGACACTGACATCATGACCTGTGGCGAAGACAAAGGCTTAACCCACTGAGCCACCCAGGTGCCCCTCACCTTTACTTTTATTTTATTTTTTATTTTATTTTTTTAAAGATTTTATTTATTTATTTCACAGCGGGAGAGAGATCACAAGGAGGCAGAGAGGCAGGCAGAGAGAGAGAGGGAAGCAGGCTCCCTGCCAAGCAGAGAGCCCGATGCGGGCCTCGATCCCAGGACCCTGAGATCATGACCTGGGCCGAAAGCAGAGGCTTTAACCCACTGAGCCACCCAGGCGCCCTCACCTTTACTTTTATACAAGCAGTGTTCTAGTGGAAATAAACCCCCCAACTCTAGTAAAAAAAAAAAAAAAATTCCTTGGTGCTGTACATCAGTCTAAATAGTGTAGTCTCTAAGAGTTCAAGTCCAAACATACTCATAGTGATCCTTAACACCAGTTCCAGGGTGAAAAAATAGTGCTTTGTCTGTATTATTTTGCACCATTATTTATTTTTTATGTGTGTATATATGTGTATGTCTCTTGAAGGCAAAGACCATGCTTTATGTCTCTTGTGTATGCCCAACGCCTGCACAATGCTCTGTCCATGGCTGTGCTCCAATGAATGCTAGGCAAAGAATCCTAGAGTTATAGATTCACCTTGGAGTTAAAAGGCCTTTGGAGGTCATCTAACCCAATTCTCTCGCTACCACCCTACGCCATGAACAGCCAGTTTCTGCAAAAAACACACCCAGGGAAAAGAATGCCTCTGTGCCCAGACAATTGCATTAACTACAACAGAGCTAATTGTCACATAATCATCAAATGGAGTCAAATCTCGCCTCTTTTTAGTCTTTTGTCCACTGGTTCTAGATCTCACCTTGGGGATTATATCGAATACAGTTATGGACAAAGCAGGGAACCTCGGGGAGAGAGGCAGGGAGGAGGGTTATCCCTCTATACTCAGAGATGGACTTGAACCACAGGTCCATCAATTGAAGTGGCTTCTGAGTTTAGAATATTGTTATGCCAGTGCCCCAGAGGTTCCTGTGCTTGGCTCCCTCCCCTTTTCACATGTCTGGCATATCTTATGTATGCGGAGAAGGATCCATGCTAAAACTGTAATGACATATATACCGAAATTAGCATCATACAACTTCCAAAAATCGAGTCTATGCAAAAGCTATTAAAAAAAAAGGATAATGAAGGGAACAAGAATTTGAGTTGCTGCTTCTTGCCTTTCCCTTGGAGCAGATATGGAACGGAAAGCTTTTCCTGTCAATTCTGACTTGTGGCAATCTGGCAACTTAACCCTTGCTAGCTTGAGATTTGCTACCTTGACTGCCTGACTACATTCTTCAATGAAAAGGTAAAAATGCTAAAATAAAATATTCTAGATACTGTGTTCTCTGTAATTTGATGCAATTCAGTTTATGTTCACTTGGCAAAACTGAACAGTGCTGAATTTTAAGAACTAGTGTCTATATCTTGCATCGCATTGTTAGCCAAAATTGTGGAGTTTAAAACCATTTGCTCACCAAGACCTCAGGAGAAATATATAAAAAGATAATTGAAATGAACACAAACTCACATAAAAAAGAGATAAACATTTTAAGATGAAAAAATGTTCAACCTTGCTGGCTTTGGACAATGATAAATTAAAACAGCTGGGCTTTTAGCAAGAATACTAGTTCTCAGTGAAACACCAAGTCTATCTTTAGCAGCCATGGACTATGAAATTTCCTTCCTCCAAAAGACATTCTGACAGATACAATCAAATCTTTCAAGTGTCCACAATTACGGCAAATGTTAATCCTCAGAATCTGTTTTAGCTCAGTGCCATTACGAATTACCACAGACTGGATGGCTTAAACAACAAACGTTTATTTCTCACCGTTCTGGAGGCTGGACGCCAGCCTGATAAAGTTTCTGGCAAAAGCCCTCTTCCCGGTTTCCAGGTGGCCATTTTCTTATGTATCCTCACCAGGCAAAGAGCAGAGACAGAGGAAAAAAGCTCCCCCCACCCTTCTTTTAAGGTATTAACTCCACCCTCATGACCTAATCTCCTCCTAAAGGCCTTCCCCTAATACTGTCACACTGGGGGTTAAGATTCCAAACTACGAATTTGAGGGCAGGGGGAGGACCCAGACACACAATTCATAACAAAACCACAGGTGTTTGCACAACTTAGTGCAATGGTTCTCAAAGTGTTATTCTGGACCAGCTTCCTTGGCACTCCTTGAGAACTTGTTCAAAAAATGCAAATTCTTGGGTCCCACCCCAGACCTTACTTATTGACTCAGAAGCTCTGGTGGTGGGGCCCAGCAATGGATTTTAGCAAGCCTCTAGGAGATTCTGATGCACTCTAAAGACTACCACTGCAGACTGGACTATGCCCTTGAAGGCAGGGACCAAAGCTTGCTGAGAGTTGAAACCCTGGCATGTGGCTCATAGTTGAATGATTGGGCTCACATTTCCCCCAGAAAACTCTGAATCTATGCTTTTTAAAATTAAAAATACCTTTTCTGTACTTCACTAGAAATAAGTGAAATCAGGTTCTTGCATCTACTTTTGGTGAAGAGTCACTAAATTATTACATTTCCATTAATCCTTAAATGAGGATTTTTCAACATTGGCATTTTTTTTTCCCTCCACCTTGGTATTTTGGACCAGATCAATTCTTTGTTGTGGGAGTGTGTCTCCTGCCTTGTATGTTTAGCAACATTCTTGGCCCCCACCTCTATACCAAGGTGCCAATAGCAGTCAGGAGAATCAAAAATGTCCCCACACATTGCCAAATGTACCCAGGGGCAGGGAGAAAAATCCTCCCTGCTGAGAACCATTGCTTTAGATCATTCCTTACCAGCACGGATTAGGCACCTGCCTCTCTCCAAGACTAGTGGCTTTCTCTGATTCCTCAGAACCGACAGGGAAGCCCACCAGGGGAAAACTGCCTTCTAGCCATGACAATGACCATTTACAAAACAATGGACTATTTACATGTTAAACCCCCAATCTCAGTCAGATTGCCAGAGACTTAATGCTGATTTTCAGTGCTTCCTTGAGCCACAAATTCAAGGAATTTGTCAAAATTATGAAACAATGGAGGTCAGACTCAAAGCCACTGTGTACTCTGTCCCCACCACTTCAACGACACGGCATACTAAAATGGAGTGTTCTAGATGTGCGTGTAGTAGGCTGCCTACTCTCACGCATGAGACCTAAATTTAGAAAGCTCCATGTGGAAAATCCACTTTTTAAGACAGGAGATGGAGTTCCCTTTCAAATAGATGGGCACCTGGAATGCTGTGGAGTTGCTGCTGCTCAAGTATGGCGTAAGTGAGCCAAAGAGAATTTACAAAAATGTATTTAAGCCTAAGTCTCTACATAACTACTAATAGGCTGAGGAGACTGTACATAAAAAGGCTAAAAATATCTCCATTTGGAAACAGCAGATTGTGAGAGGGTATGTGACTGACAGTTATTAAATAATTAAGGGGATGAGTAAGATGAATATGCATTCATTCACCAAAATCTCATATTGAAAAAGAAAGAAAAGTAGTACAGTATGATGGATGATGCCTTTAATGCTTCAACTCTAAGGTGCACTAAGACTAGATCAGGCCCCAACCACATGCTCTCACAGCACTTACCAGAATTCATAATGATTTCTAGTTTTTTGTCTGATTATTCAATTGTCTCTCGTTCCTCGTATCCTATAAACTCCATGAGGGCAGGGATTATATCCTACTTGTCACTGCATCTCCAAGGGCTAGCTCAATAAATACCTGCTAAATCAATAAGTGAATGAAGAGGAGCCCCAAAGAGGCTGCAAACGAAAAAGCTAGAAAGATCAGAAAAGTACCAGAGACAAGCAGGATCATGTAAATCAAAGGAGAAACAACTTCCAAGGAGGGGTGGTCAGCAGTGTCTAGTATTAAAAAGGCAAGATGTAAGGTAAAGATAAAAAACTGCCCATCAGTTTTGGCAAACATGAAGCTTATTGGCAAGTTAGTAAGAACCATTTCATCAGCGTTTTGGGAACAGAAGCTAATGGCAGTGGGCTGGAGAGTCAAATAGGCATAAGGAAGTGGGGATAGCCAAATATGGGCCACTCTTAGAAGAAACTTGATTCTGAAGGGAAGCAGAGCTAGTTCAATAGCTAGAAGAAAATGCGGAGTCAAGGGACTTCTCTTTTCCAAGGAGTATTAGGATATAACATTGGACCAAACTACTTGAGACAAAAGCCAATATCAACAGAGAAGTTAGAACACATTCCTGAAAAGTCGGGAAGGGACTGGATTAGGTTTCAAGAAGTAGAAGCACATTTTTCCCCCCTTGGGACCAAAAATAAGGAAGAATGGGTAGATTTCCATGGAGGTAAATTTCTAAGTATTAAAGAGGAAGAGGAGGCTGCGGAAATTCTGGTATGATGGCTGGAGAAGTAAGAAGTCTGAAAATCACTGAATTTATCATTCATACTGAATTCAAATCAATGAAATGTTCTAAGTAGGAAAATGACTGGTTTAAGACTGAGGAATATTTGCCCCTCCCCCCCAAAATAGGAAGCAAACTGAGGCATTCTGGAATCAGGGAAGCCCACAGGAAGAGAGTATTTCACAAAGGCGAGGGTGTCAATGACTTCTTTGTCTGGAGCTCCCAACAAGGAGGTAACTCTGTCTGACGGCATTAAAGTCATAGCTGAGGGGGCATCTGGGTGGCTCAGTCGTTAAGCGTCTGCCTTGGGCTCAGGTCATGATCCCAGAATCCTGGGATCAAGCCCCTCATCAGGTCTTGCTTCTCCCTCTCCCACTCCCCCTGCTTGTGCTCCCTCTCTCGTTGTGTCTCTCTGTCAAACAAACAAACAAACAAACAAACAAACAAATAAATAAATAACCTTAAAGTCATAGCTGAGATTTACCCAGCCTGGGTGTGCTGAAGGAGAAGAGAAAAAGACCAGGAGAAGTTCCCGAGGAACACACACATTAACTATGGCAGTCATGGGAATATGGGAGAGGCTTGCAAAGGACACTGAGCAAATGTCAACAGGAAGGCAGGACAGTGGGCTCAGGGAAGCCAAGGGGAGATGTTTCCAAAAGGAAGGATGAATGAATAACAGTGCGACTCCTGTCAAATATCAACCCACAGGTCACAAGGAAATCTCTGAAGACGCTGGTGAGTCAAAGTCAGTGAAGTGGTGGGAGACCAGACAGATGACGTTGGGTTGAGGAGTGAGAAGAGAGTGAGAAGTGTGTGAGTGGAAACAGAGCGTAGACCATTCTTCTAAGGCATTTACGAAGTGCAGTTATGCAAGAAAGGGGAATAGCTAGAAAGGAACGTGTGGCCAAAGAAGAGGATTATTTTTTTTTTTAGTAAGACAGAAGAAACTTAAGCATGTGGGATAGAATTCATAGATCCTGAAGATAGACCTCATTCTTGGAGACACTGGGGTCAGGACTGGCTAACACATTTAAAGATGGATGAAGTGCTCCCAGGTTGGCTGGAAGAGGTACTACTATCCAACAGCAGGGGCTTGGCCTCCACCACAGGGAACAAACCAAGAGGAAAGTTTTTGGTTTCAAGACTAGAGGATTCCAAAAGGGTAATGGTCAAGATGGTTTATAGAAGGCATAAGATCAGTAAACCATAAGATTTGCTCCAGAAGAGAAAAGGGAGTGGATTAAGCATTAATGACTATATCATGTTCAAGGTGGAACTGGGATGTATGTTCTACACAGCCTGGGCTATAAATAAGGTGTCAGCCTCCAGGGCACAGTACTTAAGATCCCACGAAGCAGTCATAGCATTAAGCCTGCTGGCCTTGCATTCTATGGGCAATTCTCAAGCAAATTTTACTAGGAAAGATTTGCTTCAAGGTCAAAATAGATTCCTGCATTTATAGAAGCATCTAGAAGTTTTCTTGCTAAAGAATAGGGGCAAAATCCCTACAAATTTAATTTCAAACATGGTGTCCCCCTACAGTGCCTAGCCAATATTAATAATATTGTCTGGGTATAAATAACAAAATATTTCCTTTCATTTAGTACATTATAGTTGTGTGCTTCAAAGGCTGGTAGACTTATTTTTCTGCAAATCTACATTTAGATTCTAGCCAAAAGGAATGTAGGACCTTCGTGTTAGAGGTGTCTCTGACACAACCATCGCATGGGAGAAATGTATTAATCAACTGAGAATGAAGATACCTCACTGCTAACTGAGATATGGTTTGAGGATTTTATGTATCCAGTTCATTTATAAACAACTTCTTTAAGCTTTATTAGCTGGTTTTCTACTCTGTAACTGCGTTCCTCTTTAATTTACAAGGCAATAAAGATTAAAATAGTAACTGGAAAACCTACCTTGCTTTTCAATAAAGAGTTTATTTTAATAACTTCAGAGGCACTGTGCCCAAAACATTTTAGCTGTGGAAATAAATTCGATTCACATTTTTAAAGGATCGATTTTGTTGAGGTGATAGATTCTCAAAGGAAATGGAGACAAATGATCAGGACAGCACACACTTAATATACTAACCACTGTACTATGCCTGCAAAGATCTGTTCTTCAGTTCTAAAGATCATTGGAAATAAATTTTCGTAGGTTTATGATAACAAAGAGTAATCATCTCTGTCTCACAGAAAGATTCTGCTGAGATTTTTCTACTGTAGTCAGTAGTGGCAACATTCCAGAAGTCATATTTAAAGAATACACTTAGTACACTCAGCAGTTTTTCAAACAGGTACTTTTAGCCCTCTAATATTCATAATTGCAATTTATAAAATTGACCTGATGGTATAAACAACTGTACTCTCTGTGCCTCATGGTGACAGAAACTGGAGGCAAAAGTAGAAACTGAATGTCTAAGTATCTGTAATCCTAAAATTCAGCATGAGTTACTAGGCATTAGGAGTTGTAACAATTCCACTGTAAAATGAGTTAGCAAGCGCTAACACTTTGGTTAACCAAATCATAAAGTACCATGGTCTCCTAATGTTGCAAATTAAAACAAATAATGATGGCCATAATTACTGGAGTACATAGTTCTTGCTGAACACAGAACTATCTCCTTCACAGAGACTCTCTCTCATGTTACTAACCCCATTTTAGAGATGAGAAAATTTTGGCTCAGGAAGATTATATACATTATGCAAAAAATCACAAAAGAGGCAGCAGAGCTGGAACTTGAACCCAACTATGATCGGAGTTATATTAAACTTGCATTTCTGAATTTCTAGTAGGTCAATCACTCAACTCTGGCCCTGTGACCTGCACAGGCAAGGGATCACTTACAAACAAGCCCCTGCTCCCCCTCACTGCCCACTCTCACTGTCGGGACTCCTGGTGGTGCATTGTTGTGGGAAATGCTATAATCCTGGAGTTTTCAAATCCAAGAGTCTAAGAAAGTAAAATACCAAAAAGCAGGCCTACCTTAGGTGAGCACATTCCCAGACAGAGCTGGCATGTTTATGTCACCTCCCAGGGCCAAAAATACATGCCTGCAAATTGTCTATTTGCTTTCACTTCATAATATCACCTACAATCCTGCCAAATTAGAACTTTATTTGGATCTCATCTCAATTTTTAATGCACGTACACAAATCACCTGGAAATCTTGTTAAAATGTGAATCTGATGCAGTAGGTCTGGGGATGGGCCTGCGAGGTGGCCTTTCTACCACGCTTGCAGGGGAGGCCCGGTGATGCCTGGTCTTTGCTTAGAGTAGCAAAGGTGTAGACGGCATCTGATTTATATTCTCTAGCTGCCTAGCATGGCTTCCCATTTGGAGAAAATCTTCTCTTTTTGCATCATCCTGGGTTGAAAATTAGCAAATTAGAATGAGTACCTCACTGTTCCATACTCTGACAACGAGGTTTGGTCATGTGGTCTAGATCTGGCCAACCAGAAACCTGCTTTCCAGGGCCACGCTCCTTAAGGCTACACTGCAGAGATGCAAGGACAATTTAGAAATCATTCCCAGCATGGTGGCATTCAATGTCAATGGTGCTGGAGGCAGCGTGCTGCTCAGACCATTCCTTGGCTAGCCTGCCTAGCAATATTTGACCAGTTTTTGAACACTGTGGAGCGTCTGCCCAGCTTACAAGTGGCTGTACACTCTTCTTTCAGCCCACAGGTGGGAAGCTTGGTAGCCCTGTGATACAATGACCTGAAGTTAACCTACAAAGTGAAGAATAAACTCAAGTTCTTAATATTCTGCAGTTCAGGGCGCCTGGGTGGCTCAGTGGGTTGATGCCTCTGTTTTCGGCTCAGGTCATGATCTCAGGGTCCTGGGATCGAGGCCCGCATCGGGCTCCCTGCTCAGCGGGGAACCTGCTTCCCCCCTCTCTCTCTCTGCCTGCCTCTCTGCCTCCTTGTGATTTCTCTCCCTCTGTGAAATAAATAAATAAAATCTTTAAAAAAAAATTCTGCAGTTCAAAAAATCAGCATTTTGATAGACACAGCACTACAGCAGGTGTTGACAGAATGCCAGATTCCTTCTGTAAAAGGTCAGAGAGTCAATGTTTTGGGCTTTCTGGGCCACATATGGTCTCTACCACAACTACCCAACTTCGCCACTGAGGGCAAAAGTAGCCATAGACAAGACAGAAATGAATGAGCTATGTTCCAATATAACTTTATCTGTGGACCCTGGAATTTCTGAATTTCATAGACTTTCCATGTGTCATGAAATCTTCTTCTGATCTTTGTCCAACTGTTTAAAAAGGTAACAACCATTTTTAGCCTGCAGGCCACACAAAATTAGGCAATGAGCTGGGTTTGGCCTGGAGACTATACTGTGCCGACACTTGTTCTGAAGTAATACCTCGATCTGATTTATATCAACACATTTTCTCCTTGAAACCATGCATTTTTTTCTTCTTACCAAGTCAACAGGAAGTTATTCTGAAAAATGAAGAGTCTGTACTTACTCAATCCAGCATTTAGATCATGTCATTTTCTTCCTCAATATTTTGATCTTTATGGAAATCAATCATTGCAACTTAAAAGGTGAGCAGCAATGGAATACACTAAATTATTGGCTGGTTAAACATCTTCTAAACAGGCACTACAGTAGGAACCACAGATGCAAAAAGGAACAAGGTAGTAATTAACTTTGAGGATACCTTAGTCAAGAGATCTGACAAACAAATGAGTTTTGATTTTAAAAATTTGTGCAATGCTCACTATTTTTATGGGCAGCTTGCTATACATATTGGTAGGAAATTTTATAGGAGACTGACAACTCTCTATAATCTGGGTTTTCTTGAACTACTGCTCCAAACCATTTTAGGTAGAGGTACAAGGACTCTAAGTATTCAAATTCTAAGTCTCAGCCAAAGGGTTCTCATATTGGAACTGTCCTTTTTCCAGCCACAAGTCACACTACAGTGGTGATAAAAATTCAGTGACTTCCTATCTTTCCTTATCCAGCACTGGTGGCTAATTCCAGTGCTCCAATCAGGGCAAAACCCCAAATGTCAAAAATATTCATCTCCTCCACTCACTTTGTTGTTAACCAAATTTCCAATTAGACATGCCTGAGACAAGGTAAATTCCTGCTGAAAAGGAGAGATGGTGGTCAAGTGACTGAAGGGGCTAACAAGTACAGATAGCTATTGATATCTTCTAGAACATTCCATCATGGCTCTCAAGCCCAAACCACATGCAAGTGTATCGTTCTTTTCCCAAACATAGTTAATAGGCTCCAGAAACTATAACAATGACATACTTGAAAAAGAAAACTAGGTAAATCCCTTCGACAATCCCACAGCTGAAGATAAAGACCTGCCCACTGGGCAGACATTTAATTGTACCTAGAAAATTGACCTTTAGGGGTTCCATGACAATACTGACAATGAAGCTCTAGTATGCTCACAGGGTGGAATTTTCAGGAAGTATAGTTTTCCTTTACCAGTTCATTCTTTTTTTCACCGGAGATTCTGGGTCTTTTCCTTACACAGTGGTCTCTCATACAGTGGTCAAATGGTGGTCCTCCAAAAATATACGTCCATGTCCTAACACTGGAACTTGTGACTTTATTTGGAAAAAGTCTTTGCAGATATAATTAAATTGAGGATCTTGAATGAGATCATTCTGGATTTAGAGTGGGACCTAAATGCAATGGCAGGTGTCTTTATAAGAGACAGAGGGAGAACTGAGATGGACCCTGAGGGGAAGGCCATGTGAGAAGAGAAGCAGAGATTGGAGGGATGCAGCTACCAGCCAAGGAATGGTGGCAACAAGCAGGAGCTAGGAGAGATGTGTGGGACATGGGACAGCCTCTCCTCAGAGCCTCTGGAAGGATCTAACCCTGCTGACACCTCGATCGTGGACGTCTGGACTCTAGTACTCTGAAGAATAAATTTATGTTGTTTTAAGCCACCAAATTGGTAGTGGGTAATTTGTTATGGCAACATTAGAAAACTAATTCACAGAATAAAAAAGTAAAAATTGTTCATCCCAGGACCTAGCCAAGTTTTAAGCAGCAAAAAGGAGTTAATCAAGGGCTGCAGTTTTGTATCAGCAAAACAGGCATAAGCCTACAACCACAGGGCTGCTGGGATAAGCTCTTTTAAAACAAAGCCTTTTCCACCAATTGTGTGGGATTCCTAATTTCATATTTGGAGATTATGTCATTATACCCCATTCAAAAGGTGAATTTTTTGGAGGCAACATATTACAAATTAAATGTATGAGTCTTCCTGTAAACAAGTCTAGTTCCTTTTTCATGTTTAGCTTGTATTTCTATAACTTGGCGGTGTACTGAGCACTTTAAATGCAGTACCTTGTTTAACCTCTACAGGATTCTGTGAGGTAGGCATTCTACCTATTTTATAGATGAGAATACTGAGAAAGCAATGTCATTAAGTGCCTCACTTGAGAGGATATACTTACAATGTGGCAGAACCAGGCCATAAATAAGCTACTGAGTCTGATTCCTAAAGCCTCCATTCTTTATTTTTTTTAAAGATTATTTATTTATTTTGAGAGACAGAGAGAGGTGTGAGACAGAGTGAGAGAGAGAGAGCATGAGCAGGGGTAGGGGTAGAGAGAGAAGCAGACTCCCCGTTGAGCAGGAAGCCTGATGCAGGATCTTGGGATCATGACCTGAGCCAAAGGCCTAACCGACTGAGCCACCCAGGTGCCCTGCAAAACCCTCATTCTTAATAAACATAATCCCTTTTCTATATTGCCTTCAGAGAGTGTGTTTTGATGGAGGAAGAACATAAGTGTGGGTCACAAGATGGGGGCTGGGGGAGGAAAAGAAAATTTAAAAATGAAAAAATAAGGCTTTGAGATACCAAAACCAAATGTATGTACAACTTGAATCAGTTCTTGTGCTAATGAGGCCAAGGGCCATGCATTTCAACTCTGTATGAGAGATGTAATCTCTCTCATCTCTGTAATTCATCCTTGCTTAAGTCTGGAGAAAACTAAGACGGATCTAGGCAGAGCCGAGCCATCCACAGTTCTCTAACCTGCCAAGAAGTTTATAAATGCACGGGGCTTAATTAGAAGGAAGATGGGGTTAGGCAGAACATATGATTGCAAATTCAAGGCATTCCCTGATCCTGTGATGGATGTTTGTGTGTACCCCTCCTGCCCCAACCCAATTCATAGGTTGGAGCCCAGTTCTCCAGGGTAATGGTTTTTGGAAGTGGGACCTTTGGGAGCTAATTATATCATGAGGGTGGAGCCCTCGTGAATGGGATTAGTGACCTTCTAAGAAAAGAGATCTGAGGGTACAGAGCGAGAAAACAACAGCCGGTAAGCCAGGAAGAGGGCCTTCAGCAGAACCTGATCATGCACTCATCTCAGACCTCTAGCCTTCAGAACTGGAGAAATAAATGTGTGTTATTTAAGCCACAAGGTCTATGGTAATTTGTTACAGTAGACTGGGCTGACTAAGACAATGGGTCAACAGCATTTTCTTTGTATGCGAAGGACAGCACATTGGTCTTGATGACTCACAAGCAGAGAGTGGGAGTGAAAAAGAAGTCTGAGGCATTGCACAGAAGCAACTCTTCTGCTTAAACAAGTACACTAATAAAGAAAGCAACAAATGATTCAAATTCTCATTCTTTAAAAAAATTACTTGCCCATTTCTAGATGTCAGTGAAAACTTTTACATGTTGTAAAATTGCTTTAGTGCCTTTTTGGGTTCTTGTTTTACTCTTAAGGTTAAGGAATAACTTTTTCACTTTGAACTTCTGCATTTTATTTCATGATCACTTAGCTTTCAGAAAGTAATTTCAGTAAGTGCCTAACTCAATCGGTTTGTGTGCACACACTGATGCATGGGACTCTACTTACATATCCATCATGTGATTGGGCCCCATAAATCTCGATCTTTCCACATGGTATACTTCTGAATTTGTGTGCAGACTTCTTGTTCAAGCACTGTATTAAATGCTCTGCTTCTTATACTTTTAGGAACAATAGGGATAAAAGCAGTTTTGGTTACTTCCTTATATCAAAGGAAGTTCATCTCCTGATTACTAAAAGCTTTTACTAAATTATGTCCATCTTTTCCTGCTACTGTGCTAGGTACTCTATCAAGATGCATCAAATAGCGAAGGCCCATGCTCTGTAGAGATGATTATATATTCCATATTTTCTGGGGGAGTTCTGATGTCATCTATTTCTCTCTTCCCAAATAAAAGCAATTTTCATTTTCATATCCTCATATGATTTTTAATATAAATTAATTCTCAAAATTTAGTATCATAGGCCCTTTACAAATAGTTGTGTTCAAAAGTCGGTCTCCTGGCACAAAGTGTGTATTCATTATAAATTATGTTTTCATAAATTCAAGCTTAAAAGAGTAAGAATAGTAGGAAGGTGGTAGAAAAATCATATTGGGGCGCCTGGGTGGCTCAGTGGGTTAAAGCCTCTGCTTTCGGCTCAGGTCATGATCTCAGCGTCCTGGGATCGAGGCCCGCGTCGGGCTCCCTGCTCAGCGGGGAGCCTGCTTCCCCCCTCTCTCTCTGCCTGCCTCTCTGCCTCCTTGTGATCTCTCTCCCTCTGTGAAATAAATAAAATAAAATCTTTAAAAAAAAAAAAAGAAAAAAGAAAAATCATATTGTGACTAGAAATGCACAACCATAAGGAAATTTTTGACATAGATAGACATTTTATTCTGTACTGTTTTATTTTTGATTGGCAGGCAAAAAAATGATGTAGGAAGTCTGACAACTTATAGAATTAACAGAAGTGTAGAAAAGCACCCTTCTAGGATTAGCAAAAAATGACTAAGTTCTGTTTTGGACAATTAAGCTCAAGAATAAAACTCCACTTATAATAGATGGCATAGTATTTTGTGGTTTTGAAGCCACAGACAGGGTAATGAAAAGCATTTAAATCTATTCAAGTCTAGAGAAAACTAGGATTGTCTAAACAGAATGAAAACAGTTTACGATTAGTAAGAAAAATTAATACATTCAAGTATATTTTCCACGTATAAATATTTTATATTGTTTTAAATGATAATGATACTAGCTAAGATTTATATTCAAACACTTCTTGTGAATTATATGTATATTTTAAAATAATTTAATGGAAAACTGCTTATATTTGCTCTCAGGAAATTTAATGTGTCATCAGTCTAGCTGTAGGGACTAAGAGATTACACTGAGAGACTACACCTGTGTCTGTATTGGTATGAATTGAATAGCAGGGGTCACTTGGGAGGAAATAAAGTAGCTTCAGGCAAAGTTTTCCAAGCTTATGATGTGAGAGTAAGCATGACTTCAAAGAGCTGACCCTGAGTTAAAACTTTTAAAAGGACGAATGTGATATGCAACAATTCCTGGACTATTCATGAGTATTGGGGGTAAGTGGTGCAGATAAATACTCCAATGAGAAAGTACCTTTCTCTTCTCTCTCTTTTTAAAAGATTTTATTTGTTTATTTAACAGAGGGAGAGGGTGCGTGCATGAGAGCACAAGTAGGGGGAGCAGTTGAGGGAGAAGCGCTGAGCAGGGAGCCCCACATGGGGCTTAATCCCAGGACCCCGGGATCATGACCTAAGCCAAAGGCAGACCCTTAACTGACTGAGCCACCCAGGCGCCCAGTAACTTTCTTTTCTCATATGCGTCAGCAACAGACGGCAAGGACACACTAGAGATAAAGTAAGTGTTCATCTTGGCCTTTAGACACCAATCAGTTACCTTTCGTAAAGGCATAAGAATTTATTTAATTTTGAAGGCCACTCTAAATGCAAACTCCCCATTTTATTGATAGAAACTGGGCTGTGTATTTATTATAAATTTTTTAAAAATTAAGTAAAATGTATTAGCATTTACACTAGCAAACGCAAAATTAGAATTCAAGACTTCACAATCATGGTGAGATGATTTTAATGCATCTCTGTCCATTAACTGAAATTTCCTCTAACTCTCACATCTGCCTTTGACTTCTTCAAAACATTTTTCTAGTATTTCACCAGAACAAGGTATTGGCTGGGTAAAATCTCATATTGATGAACTCTGCTAATTCTTCATAACTCTGGTATAAAGTTTAAGGAGAAAGTGAATGAAATTCTCATAAACTTCTGCTTTCGCTAACTCCTAAGTCTACTCTAGAGAATAAATATTTATAGCTATTATTTAAAAATTTGGATTAAAAGAGACTATGATTACGCTTCATGGGTTTTAACAGAACTTAAATGGTTTCATTAGAAAAGCACGGAGACCCCTCCCACTCCATTGGTTTAATCTCACAATTACCTAGATATCTATCAACAGAACTCTTAAGTAGTTTATTAACTCTGGATACCAAGGGCTGACAGTTTCACTTTCAGCTTTCAGAATATCTATTGTTTCAGTGGTGTAAGAACGTCATCAGAGCTTCTACAAAATAATTTGTTGTAATTATAACTTGTATTAGATTTAGTACCAGAGAAATGTGGAAGACACAATTCATTAATTATGGGAATTTGACTAACAATTCTTCTGGGGGGGAGGGTGTCTGAATTTTAAATGGAGGCATCTTTGCCAGTCAGACTCAACTCCTCATTACTCTGTGATGCAGGCTCCTCCAAATGGCAGCAGAAATGTACTACTCTCTAGAAATTCTACAGTAATGCTAAAATTTTAGGGTTTCAGAGATAGGCACGAATTTTAAAAAATCTATATTCTTAGAAGAATAGCATTATTTAAAATAAAAACACTCTGTGACTGTAAACCAGGACAGCTTTTCTACAATAGTAAGCTTTTACAATTTCCTGTATATCTTTTTAGATAAAACTGTATTTTTTTCAATGTGGAAAAAAGAGTGAATTGTTTGAAAATATGACTTTTTAAAGAAGTATGACATTTTTGTGTATAATTTAATAAAATTTAAAATATATAATTATACATGATACCCTCACATATTTTTGATAAGCTTCTGATTATACACAAAGTATATCTATTATAAAAAACCATCAATTAGTCAAAACTTCACATAACCATAGTGACCAAATTAATATTGGAGGGGAAAAACAGAGTCCAATGATTTTAGCACTTCCCCAAAGGAAGAATCCAGGCCAAGGGTGTATCAGTAATCACATTCAAGATGATCAGACATGTAGATCTAGGACAGATGGGTGGAAGGAAAAAACATGAAGATACCAATGGACACAGTGGATCTGAGATACCCAAGATCAAAAGTCACTTCCCCTGTGAAATCTCGTCAAATATTCCTACCTCCAACTGGAATTAACTTCCTTTCTGAGCTCACACAGGACTTTCTTTGTATTTTGATAATCATATAACTATATTTTGTTTATAGATATTTCTTATTGTTGCATTGCTATTTTAGAGTTGCTGTCATATTTCTCTTGTAGTACCAATCATCTTTACCCTATCTACCTAAAAGTATTTTTTTAACCCCTTTTATCTACTCTTTCCCAATTCCACTGCTTGAAGGCCTGTCTTACTCATTTCTGTATTTCTAGTGCCAACACAGTAGGCATCCACCCATAGATGATGTCCAACAAACGATCGCTTTATAAATCCTTTTATGATAAGAGCACTATGTTGATACACAATCCCGTCTAAATTTCTTAATGTTTTACTTAATAAACAGAACATATTTATTTAATAAACATTTCTAAAAACGTACTAATTTCCACACCCTGCTCTAGGATGGGAATATTAAGACAATTATGGTAAGCTCCTCTTTCTACTGCAAGTCTCAGCAGTGCAGCATTATGGGTCAAACTTTTCATGAAATGCCTTCAGATTTCATATTTGGAATAACACATATTACCAGTCATGCCAAGATTCTGCTATGCTCTGAAGCTACGCTTTATTTCATAATTTTGTCGAGGGCCCTCCCTGATGCAGAAACTTATACTATACCACCCATGAAAATTCTTTTTATGATGCTAACTACAGGCTATCTAGTTCTTCCATATAAATAGCTTATGCACACCGAATTTGCTTTATTTTCCATATAATGTGCTCTTTGTAATACGCATGCACCACATAAAACTTCTGTTAATGGCCTAGTACCAAAGTTGTGTCTGTTGGCGAACCGGTTATTACTCTAGATACCTCTGTCGATATATTAAAATCTACCAAAAATATAAGTACAGAGCAAGAATATCTTTATGGTATACATATACTTATTATTTTAAATGTTTGCTAATACATATGAAACTACAGAGCTATGAAATGGAAAAAATAGTGTTAAGTCAAATTCATATTTGCTTACTTGGTAAGAAACAAGAAAGCAATTAATACACAAGGCAAGTTGATCGCTAAACTTGGTTTCCTTTTTGTTTTTTAAAATTTGGGAGTGATAAATATCAACCAGACTACACTGATACCATTAATATATTTGTGAGTCTAAAGGTTCACATAACATTGTTCCTGCCGGCAACAGGTTCTACTGGTCTTACAGAATGTATTCAATTCATTAATACAACCTGAAGTGCTTAAGCCAGTGCTTTATTTACAGTAGATACTCAAAAATACTACACTAACTGAATTACAAGATAAGCTATTACAGACAGAAGTCTTCAGTGAGGGCGGTCTATATGGCTGAAGGCAACTCTGAAATCCTGTAGAAGAGAAAACCACTCTTTTCCACAAGTAACGAAGTCTGTCAGTTTTAAGGCTCTACGAAGATACCAACTTAAAATTAATTTTCTAATAACACAATATTGCTATATATCTAATATGGCATTAGTAATAGGAATAGGAAAACATAAGGAGTCACATTTGAAAACATGTGCCCCTCCAACCCGAACACAACAAGAAGGTGGGTACCAAGAGCATTAGAGGCGCCCCTGGCAATGTGCCATTTTCACTCTCAACGTAGCAGGGACATTCTGTCTCCAAGCCCTCTTCCACCACAAGTCAATTCTCTTATCACTATCCAGGGCCACACTATTAATCTCTCCTCTTAAAGTTTTCTGCATTTTATATACTACTTCTTCCTCTCCCCAAATGCATATATAATAGTAACACTGTGATGCTTCTTTCTCCACTTCATTCAGTGGCTTTTTTTTTTTTTTTTTTTTTTTACAACTTAGACCTAATTTCCAAACCCTACAGTGATCAATTCCACTTCACATATTATGAAAAGCACTGTTCTGACGTCAAGAGGCTTGGGAATGAAATTCTAGTTCTGCCTGTGCTATGAAAGAGACAAATCACTAGGCTTTGCCAGGCTTCAGCATCCCTGTTTGTAAAGTGAGAGGATTGTAAAGTCATCTCTCTGGTCCTATTAGGCAATGAAATGCTGTGATTCTATAACTGTTTCCTTTTCTCACCTAAGCATACAAATCCGACACACGAGGCTACAGAACCTGAGTGTTAGATTCTCTATTGTTTGAAATTCGCTCTTGCTTTGGATTCAGCCATAAAAGGTTCTTATTTCTAAAAAAAAAAAAAAAAAAAAAAANGTTTTTTTTTTAAAAAAAAAAAAAAAAAAAAAAAAAAAGGTTCTTATTTCTTAAGTCTCTCTTTGCTCTTCTCTTGTGTACCTGGTACATCCATCCTTGGCAACGCTGCCTCCTTTTCATCCTACATATTTCTCTACATGATGTGACCCTACCTGTGGCTTCCCCTACCATCCCTACGCCTATCAGCACTGGCAGCTAGCTCCTGGATGCTTCCAGGCCCTCCTGATTTACTATAACCGCAACTGAGCTGTCCTCTTCATCCGCCCCCACCCGCCCTGATTTGCTCCTTTTTCTGTGTCCCTCTCCCCCCACTTTTTTTTTTTTTAAGATTTATGTATTTATTTGACAGAGACAGAGACAGACAGACAGGCTCGATCTCACAACCCTGAGATCATGACCTGACTCAAAATTAAGAGGCAGCCACTTAACCTACTGAGCCACCCATGTGCCCCTTTCTGTGACCTTTGTGAGAAATCTGAGTATCCTAAACTCTTCCTTCTCCCTCACTTTCCACATCAAATCAGTCACCAGCTTGTGCTGAATTTATCTTCTAAATGGTTTCTGGAATGCGGATGTTATGGACTGGGTGTTTGTGTCCCCTACCCCCCACTCGTGTTGAAGCCCTGACTCCCCACGTGACTATATTTGGAGATGCAAAGGCTCTAAGGAAGCAATTAGGTTGAAATGAGGTCCTAAGGGTGGGGCCCTGATTTGACAGGATTAGTGTCCTTTTGAGAGACACTGGAGAGCCTGCTGCTCTCTCTTGCCACGTGCACACACAGAGGAAAGGCTATGTGAGGGCATAGCAAAAAGGCAACCTATCTACAAGCCAGAAAAAGAGCCCTTCCAGAACCCATTCCTGACAGCACCTTCACCTTGAACTTCTAGCCCCAGAGCAGTGAGGAAATAAATCTCTGTTGTGAGGCCACCCAGTGGATGGTATCTTGTGATGGCAGCCCAGACAGACTTCTCTCTATTAGCTACTGCCTCTCCAGGGCAGCCCCTCCTCCTCTCTCCCCTGTAGTCTGGCCACTGTCTTCTCCCTTCCCTAATAGCAGCATAGAGCTGTGGGTTAGTTGGATCACTGGCGACTGCGTCCCTGCCCCGCCACTGACTCTGTACTCTTGCGCCAGCTACTAAATCTGGGTGCCAGTGACCTCCCTGGAAAATGAGGCTGTGGACAGGAGGGCTGTTTCAACAAGGCGGCCCAGGTAAAATGCTGGTGATACTGCTTGGCACATCACCAGAACTCAGTGAAAGTCAGCTCTCATCACCGTCTACGTTCCCAGAACAAGCCATCTGAACCACAGAGCTGCCCATGCCATTCCCAAGTCTTAAAATTCTTTACTGGGCTCCCTGCCACCAACACATGAAGTCCAGGCTCCTTAGCATGATTTACGGGCTCTATAGGAACCTGCAAGTTCCACAGCAGGAACTCATGTGCACCTTCCACTCCTCCTCTGGCCTCATTCATATCACTCTTAACCCACACTATGCTCTGGCAATACTATACTCTATGGAGGACCCCGCTGTTCCATAATGCTCACGGCTGCTTCCCTGTGCCCTCTGCCTGGCACGCCCTTTGTCCTTTGTTTCACCTGGTCAATTCCTATTCATCCTTCTAGATTCCACTTGGATGTTTCCTTCCGAGGAAACCTCCGTGACCCTCTCTCAGTCTCGGTTATAAACCCCTTACCTTAACTCTTTTCATGTTTTATGTAAGCCTTTATCCTAACATTTAACCGTTATAATAATGAAGTGATCTATTTGTGTGTCTTCATTACTCACTAGACAGAAAACTTCTCTAGATCAGACACCATTTCTTATTCTTTTTTGTATCACAGCATTTAGTAACCTGACATACAGTCAGGACTCAGTAAATATTTGACAAACTGGAATTGAGCTCTGGGATCTGGATGGTCCTTTCCATGTCTACCGCTGCTGTTTCTTTTCTTTTTTTTAAGATTTTATTTATTTATATGACAGAGAGAGAGAGAGAGAGATCAATCACAAGTAGGCAGAGAGGCAGGCAGAGAGAGAGGAGGAAGCAGGCTCCCTGCTGAGAGGAGAGCCCAATGCGGGACTCGATCCGAGGACCCTGAGATCATGACCTGAGCCGAAGGCAGAGGCTTTAACCCACTGAGCCACCCAGGCGCCCTACAGCTGTTCTTTCAATTTGAGTCTTTACTTCTCACGGGATGCCACGCAAAGGATCTCCTGCCTCTAATCTCTCTTCTCCATACTATCCTTTAAGCAGCTGTCAGAACTGTTTTTTTAAAGACACAAATATCTTATCTTACATAGCCTGGATTGAAAACCTCTCTGGGTTTCTCCCTGCATAAGAAGAATCTAAACTCTTTGATAAGGCACAAAGGTCCTTCAACACACCCCTCTCTCTCACTCCTCTTCATGCTCCTTGCTACACTAAATTTCTTACTGTTGCTGGAACGTGTCCTGCCTTTCAAACCTCCCTGCCTGTGCATAACAGGTCCTTTTGCCATGAACGCCCTGCTCTCTACACCTGGAAAATCCTCATTCATTCTACATGACCTATTTTCATTAAGTCACCTCCCTCATCAAGCCTTTCTTTGATTTTGGCTGGGAGAGTTAGTAGCTTGCTCCTCTGTTCCCACAGCACATAGTTCATATCGATGTTATAATACAGGTGACCTTTGAACAACACAGGTTTGAACTGTGCGGGTCACCTTGTACACGGATTTTTTTTTATATAAATACTGTACAGTGATCTAAATGTATTTCCTCTTATGATTTTCTTAATATTTTCTTTTCCCTAGCTTACTTGATTGTAATAATACAGTATATAAGACATGTAACATACAAAATAGATATTAATCACCTGTTTGTTATTGGTAAGGCATCCAATCAACAGATTGCTAGTAATTAAATTGTCAGAAGTTATATGAAAAGTCAAAGGTTACATGAAGATTTTCTTTCTTCCCTTTTTTTTTTTTTTTTAAGATTTTATTTATTTGAGAGAGAGAGAAAGAAAGAGAGAACCAGCAGGGAGAAGAGGGAGAAGCAGGCTCCCCGCTGAACAGGGAGCCCGAAGCAGGGCTTGATCCCAGGATCATGACCTCGGCTAAAGGCAGACTCAACCGAATGAGCCATCCAGGTGCCCCTATATGAAGATTTTCAATTGCACAGGGAGTCAGCGCCTCTGCCCTGTTCAAGGGCCATCTGGACTTACTAAAAATTATTGTAATTGTTGTCTGTCTTATCCATTTGAGTTCAAAGGCAAGGACTGAATCATCCTCACCTGTGTAGATCCTGGAACCTAGAACTACATCTGACATGTAGTAAGTGCTCAATATGTATAAACATATTTTGAGATAAATTTATGAACAGAATAGCTAAAAAAAGAAGAGAGGAACCTCGGGCTTATTATCCTACTGTCATACTAAGAATACATTCTCAGTGGATGCACATTAAATCACTACTTTTCAAACTGTAGGTCCTGATCCATTATCAAAAAGAATTCAAATAATAGAAAACTTCAGAGGGCATCACATAAAGCAAAGTTGGGCACTAGTTTGCACAATTTTTGTTTCAGCTCCGTGTGTGTGTGTGTACGTGCACTGGGTTGAAATGTAAAATTCTTTTCCTACTACGGAGTGTGATTTTTTTTTAAAAAGCTTGGGAAACACGGCCTATGGTCATTTCTTAGTTTATTAGTTTTTGTAATGACCAGAACTATAATATAATGTCCACCATGTACAGTTTTGGGAACATCCAATGAGATGTGAAAACTGGTGGGAAACACTGGGTCCATTGCATAGCTCACTGGAACAGCTCGTCAAAATCACCCAGAGAGGGGGCCTGGGTGGCTCAGTTGGTTGAGTGTCTGCCTTGGGCTCCGGTAATGATCCCGGCCAGGGTCCTGGATCAAGCCCCTTGCCGGTCTCCCTGCTCAGTGGACAGCCTGCTCCCTCTGCCTACTGCTCCCCCCCCACCCCCGCCTTGTGTGCTTGCGCTCTCTCTCTCAAATAAATAAAATCTTAAAAAAAAATCACCCAGAGAACAGTAATGGAAATAATGGAGTGGAGATAATGGGATACTATATGTAAATGTATGTAAAGCCCCCAAGTACCAAGCACCATGCTTTTTATTGAGTAGATCTTTTTATTGAGTAAATCTTAGCAATGGTGGTGATGATGATGTTGATGATGACGATGATGACGATGATGATGGCACAGTGGCACATAAGACATTAAAAAAAATGTTAGTTCCTTCCTTGATCAAATAAATTGACTGCCAGCGCTAAACTAGGCAGGAGGTCATTGCTGGCATCTTGGAAAGGTAGATCAAAATAAAAAATGACTACTGTAGGGGTGCCTGGGTGGTTCAGTTGGTTAAGTGTCTGACTCTTGATTTGGCTCAGGTCATGATTTCAGGGTCATGAGATTGAGTCCCGCACTGGGCTCTGAGCTGGGCATGGAGCTTACTTGAGATTCTCCCTCTCCCTCTCCCCCCACTCCTTTCCCTGCCCTTAAAAAACAAAATGACTACTGTATAAAAGTAGTGAATACTTATTAACAAAGCTGGTTCACCTGGTACAATAGCGGAGTGACTCAATTAGAAGGAAAAGGAAAATAATGCAAGTGAATATGTAACCTTACATATGACAAAAGAAATAAAATCTCAGACTATCAGTCTCCTAGACCAAGCCTTTACCTCCAACACAAAGAGATAGCAAGAAAAGAGGGTTTCTTTCAGATAAATGACTTTCTCTCTTTTGGATTCAGTTTTTCATTAGTAAGAACGTATAACTACAATTTCACAGAATTTTTCATTAAAAAAAAAAAGTCCTACTACAACATCAGAAATCAGAACTTAGTAGCTGTTCAAAAAGAACTATTATCTCTGCTTTATTAGTCAGCAGATATCCACCTGCTTCTAACTCCCAAATTAGCTCTTATTACTTTTCCTAAACAAGTCCACTGTATTTATTTAATTCAATCACTTCCCTTTATATATTTCAGTGCAGTATAAGAGATATTTCAGTAATCTTGTTAAAATAGACATCCCAGGCTATTTGGAATCACCCTGGGTTCATGGTTGGACATTAGCTTTGGCTTGTTTTACTTATCAATTCATCCATTGATTCATGTTAATTGAATCCATTAAAGAGTAATTTACAAATAATACCAATTTATTTATTTATAATAGGAGATATTAATTCAGCCACAAATAGTTTTTGAGCATCTCCTACATATCAGGGAATGAGCTCTATAAGCTGGAAAGCAGATACCAATAGGCATTTCTTCCTAGTAAAAAAATATTCTCGGGAGACAATGCTGAACACCATGCCTTGCACATAACAGACATTTAACAACTACTAGTTGAATAAAATTAGAGACTAGAATTGACACCCAACAGTCAAGAAAGAGTCAAGCTGACTTTTTGAGAATGACTATCATGTTTTGCTCTTGACGTTGTCTTCCTAAAGACAAGCATAGTTTGCCTTTATCTATTCTCCATAGTTTTCCATGCAGCTAATCACCACTGGTTATTATAATTAAGACACCCTGTCCCCAGAAACTACTGGCTAAATAAGGACATTCCCCCTCTTCAGAATTTCTGTCATAGATGATGCAGACCTACAGCTATATGTCTACCTGCTTAACACCAAAGGGAAAAATTTTTTTTTTACTGGACAAAAGAAGGAATCAAATCCAAGAACTGAATCTTAGAATTTGGATGACTTATTGGAGTGGATCTACGATGGCTCCTTCTAATCTTATTCCATAAACTGCACAGCCCAGGTTTTGATGACAGCTGAAGAGTGTACCAGTTTGTCTAACAGAGGCCTAGAGAGAAGGGTTAAACAAACAGTGGTTTGTGGGCCAAATCCTGCCTGCTGCTGGTTTTTGTAAATAAAGTTTTATTAGAACACAGCTCTGCACACTCATTTCTGTATTGTCAGTGGCTGTTTCCAAGCTTTAACTGCAGAACTGGGTATTTATCACCTGAGCCTGTATCGGACAGCTTGGGCTGCTATAACAAAATAACATAAATTGTGTGGCTTATAAACAACAGAAATTTATTTCTCATAGTTCTGGAGGCTGTGAGTCTAAGATTGAGGTGCCAGCACAGCCAGGGTTCTGGTGAGAGCCCTCTTCCAGGTAGCAGACTGCCAACTCCTTGCTGTTTCCTCACAGTGAAGAGTAGAGAGAGGAAGCAAGGTTTTGACTAAGTAATTAGGATTAAGCGAGGTGATAAAGACACAAATCCCATTCATGAGGGCTCAACCCTCAAAACCTCATTTAATTCTAATTATTTTCCAAAGGCTCTGCCTCCTAATACCATCACATTGCAAGGCAGGGCTTCAACATATGGATTTGGGGGCACACAAACATTCAGTCCATAACAGATCCTTTACAGAAAGTCTGCTGACCCTTGGAGAGGACAAGTATTCTATGTTGCTGATTAAGAGCCTAACTACATGTATCAGAGGCCAGACAAGCAGGTGATAAGGCTGATACTCTGTAAAAGAAATTGAGGTTCCTAATCAGGACTCCTGCTTTGATAGAAGGTTATCTTAATGAGGAGGGAGACACATACAGGCAAAGTCAGGATTTTCTGCTGGAAGACAGAAGACGTTCTAAGTCCATTTAACATGTGAACAAGTGCTCAGCTATGGGGCACCTGAGTGGCTCAGTGGGTTAAGCCCCTGCCTTCGGCTCAGGTCATGATCTTAGGGTCCTGGGATTGAGCCTCGCATTGGGCTCCCCGCTCAGCAGGAAGCCTGCTTCTCCCTCTCCCCCTCCCCCTGCTGGTGTTCCCTCTCTCACTGTCTCTCTGTCAATTAAGTAAATAAATAAAATCTTTAAAAAATAATAATTATTCAAGTGCTCAGCTGTATTTAATCTGTTAACTGTGCTTCTATGGATGGTTCACCTTAGCAGAGATTGCTTTCTTCAATAAGCTCCAGGACCTCCTGGGAAGTGGGGAAGATGGGATAAAAAGTGTCTCAGGACTTACTGCAGGGAGTCTTTTATGATTCTCAACGGAATCACCATCTCATGCCAGAATTAATGGGCATCAAAGCTGGAGCCAACAGCAAGGAAGGAAAGCAAAACAAGAAGGAGTAAGAGAGATGGGGTGGAACTATCAGCTATCAACTATCTGTGGAAGCTTTTATGTGGTGGTGTGTTTCAGAGTGCTAGGAACTGGACACTTGAACAAGAAGACATACATAGGAATGTTGATAAAACAATGGCCTCTATTGGAATTGGCACAATTTCTCTTTGTTTCTTTGTTTTTGCAATCAAAACCTTTAAAAATCGTTTGAAAAAACATATTCTTCTCCAAGTAGCAAGAAAACTAATATTATGCAATCATTTAGGTGGTTTAATAAAAAAACAAAACCAAAACACCAAAATGGGAAGAAGCATGAGGAATTACTATCCAAGAAGGAAGGGCTATAGCTGCTTAAATCAATTTATATATTTGTTATCTAACATGACACCACATCACGACAAGTACTTAAGTCTCTGCTGAACGTGACGATTCTCTTTCCCTTACGGCTCCCATCCAATCCACCTGTGCATCCTGAATTTAACCATTCTCTGCCATCTCTAGGTTTACAGCTCAGGAGGAACTATTATGATCTCACTGGACTAGCAGAGATGCCTCATAGTGAGTCTGTTCCACAGGGCATTCAGACTGATCTTTCCAAGCGCAAATCTAATCCTGTCCCTCCCCTGATTAAAACCTTTCCAGGGCACCTGCGTGGCTTTGTCATCGGTTCAGTGTCCCACTCTTGATTTCAGCTCAGGTCATGATTTTAGGGTCGTGAGATTGAGCCCACGCTGAGGGTGAAGCCCACTTAAGATTTTTTCTCTCCCTCTTCCTCTGCTCCTCCCCCCACCCCCTACATGCACAAGTGCTCTCTTTCTCTCTAAAAAAACAAACAAAAAACCTTTCAATGGATTCCTATTAAGAGAAAAATCCAAATCCAAGTTCCTTGTCCTAAACAACAAAACTCAAGTAATCCCAATGAACTCTCTGAATATCTACCATTCTATTCTTAGATTATTGCATATGCCAGGCACATTAGCCTTCTTACCTTCCTGTTACCAGCCAAATACAATCCTGCTTCAAGACATTTACTTGAACCTCCTTCACCCATTATTCAGTCTTAACTCAAAGGTCACCTCCAAGAGGCTTTTCTTGACCACTTAGCAAAAGTTGTCACCCCAGTCCCTCACTACTACATTATTCCATTTTATTTTATTCATAGTACTTGCTAATACTAAGTACCAAGTAGTTTTATATTAAGTACCAAGTATTTTGTACTATACTAAGTAGCATGTGCTTTTTGTCTTCCCCCCACCTCTTAAAGTGTAAGCATTTCTGGAAAGCAGAGACCTTTTCACTCCTGTATTAACAGCAGCTAAACCAATGCCTGGAATATAGCAGTGCTTGATATAAATTTATTTATTGACTAGCTATGAAACATTCTACTTAATTTCATTTTCTCAGCAAAACATATGCACTGAAATGTAATTAATTAAATATTGGTATTTTTGCAGGTATGTTCCAATTATTTAAGTAAAATATTTACTATTTTGGTCAACTAGACACATTACATCATAAAGTGTTTTAGCAGCTGGATAGCTACTCAAAATGCTTACATTAACACAAGTTTTTCTAGAAACATGTATTCATGATTGGACAGAATACACTGAATTTTTTTTTTTAAGTTTAGATAGAACACAGTGAACTTTTTTTCATTTATAAAAAGCAATGCAATGTGGAAACTCTTTAAGTCCAGTATATACAAAAAATATATATATGGTTGATTCTGCAGGGACTTTTTTTAATTTTTAAATTTTATTTATTTTTCAGTAATCTCTACACCCAACATGGGACTCGAACTCACAACCCCAAGATGAAGAGTCGCACTCTCCACCAACTAAGCCAGCCAGGTGCCCCATTCTGCAGGGACTTTTAATGTGTAAATACTTCTTGTAACACCAACCACAAAGCTCCAGTATCTATAGGTTTAAAACTGCCTGCTAGCTCATTCCCATCACAATACTATCCTCTGACTTCTCACCTCTGTCTACTCATTTCTTTTTTCACAGAAAAACTTAAGATAATTGTCTATTTCCTCCTGATCCACTCACTCACCCTTAGCCCACTTCATATGGCATCAGTTTTTAGTACTCCTCCACGAAAGCTGCTTTTATGAAGGCCACCATCAGTGATGTCTATGTCAATGATATTGCCAAATCCAGTGGACATTCCTGTCCTCATCTTACCCAATCTCACAGAAACATTTGACATAGCTGCTAATTCTCTCCTTAGAACACTCTCTTTCTGACTTTTAAAAATACCCAACTCTACTTTTTTCTCCACCATTTCCTATTCTTTTATTGGCTTCTATTTCTCTGACTTCTAAATATTAAGAACAACTCAAAGAGTGAACGTATTTTCTTTTCCCTCCGTGTGTTTCTCCTGGGTGAGCTCGTTTAGTTCCATGCCTTAAGTACTATCTATAGACTAAAAAAACAGTTATATCCTGAATTTTTTCCTAGGCTCTCTTAAAATAATTGATCTACTTGACTTACCCACTTGGACTTTTTTTTTTTTTTTTAGAGGTGGGGGGAGAGGCAGAGGGATAGAGAATCTAAAGCAGACTCCATGCTGAGCCCAGAGCCTGATGCGAGGTTCGAGCTCATAACCCTGAGATTACGACCCAAGCCAAATAGAGAGTTGGACACTTCAGTCAACTGCGTTTCCCCCCCCAGATGTCCCCCTCTTGGACATTTAATAGGCAACTGAAACTTAATGTGCTCAACAAACAAACTTGACTTTCTCTCCTAAATCTGTCCCTACCTCCTTCAATAAATAACATTACCATTCTGTATTCATATACTGAATAAATGCTTGTTCCGTAAGCATATGTTATTGTAAATTTATTAAAAATTCTTTTCTCCTGGGGTGCCTGGGTGGCTCAGTCAGTTAAGCATCTGCTTTCTGCTTGGGTCATGATCCGAGGGTCCTGGGATCGAACCCCACATCAGCCTCCCTGCTCAGCAGGAAGCCTGCTTCTTCTCCCTCTCCTGCTCCCCCTGCTTATGCTCTCTTTCTGTCAAATAAATAAAATCTTTTTTATTTTTNTGCTTGGGTCATGATCCGAGGGTCCTGGGATCGAACCCCACATCAGCCTCCCTGCTCAGCAGGAAGCCTGCTTCTTCTCCCTCTCCTGCTCCCCCTGCTTATGCTCTCTTTCTGTCAAATAAATAAAATCTTTTTTAAAAAGATAAAAAAAATTCTTTTCTCCCTAGTTACCGTGATTAAAATGCTAAATTTATTTTCTTTAAAAACTTCACATGTAGGATTATTATTATTATTATTATTATTATTATTATTATTATTTAGTGGAGCCCAATTCAGGGCTTGAACTCACAACTCTGAGATCAAGATCTGAGCTGAGATAATGAGTCAGACACTTAATCAAATGGGTCACACAGGCACCCCCTAGGATTATTATTTTATTATTTATTTTTATTTATATATTTTTTAAGGTTTGATTTATTTACTTGACAGAGAGCGGGCACAAGTAGGGGGAGCAGCAGGCAGAGGCAGAGGGAGAGGGAGAAGCAGGCTCCTCACTGAGAAGGGAGCCTGATGTGGGGCTTGATCCCAGGACCCTGGGATCTTGACCTGAGCCAAAGGCAGACGTTTAATGACTGAGCCACCCAGGCACCCCTAGGATTATTTTTTTAAACAGAGATCAACATTGAGTAACATAACTTCTCTACTTTGTTAAAACTAGGTTTTCTCCTTGTGTTCCACTTAGTATTTCTTTGTAAAAACAATGAACCAGACCAACATTGGTGTCAAAAAACTCATAGTCTTACAACTTTAATAAAGCATAGTGTGTAGCAAGAGATTTTGCCATCTTATATTACAATAAAATTTTTAGCTTGAATATTGGCAGTCAAAAGATGGGCTGCTGAGAGTTAGACTGCATTTCCTACCTTCCCTTGAAGCTAAGTGTATTGTTGTATGAACAAGTTCTAGAAAATGACATGTAAATGGAAATGTCATATGTTATCTTCAGGATGCCTAGCCAAAGGAGAGAGAGCACATGCATGATTTTTCCTTTATTTTCATAACTTCATCCTGATACCTAGAATGCAAATGCCATCATCTTCAACTATGAGTTTGAGACCAAAGACAACATGGCAACAAGCCAGAAGTTTAGTTTCTTGATATTTTAGGACATTATACCGGTCTTAGATCCCCTATGCAGTCTTACATGGTCAAAGAAATAAACTTCCAACTTGTTAAGCCACTACAATTTAGGGTTTTCTGCCATCCAGAACAGAATCGATTTCTAATTAGCGACAATATCTACACTCACATTCCACCGTGTATTTTCCATAGGTACATCGTGTAAACCTAACCACCACCTTAGAGCAGTTATCTTTTCCCCCAATTTACAAATAAAGGAAACTGATGCTCAAACTGAGAAACTTGCCCGAAATCACCCAGCTCTCATGAGAGGAGAGTTATTAGGATTTAGTCTTAGACCAAAGCCCATGCCCTTTATCCATAAGGCACCAGACCCAACTCTTGTTACTTCCTACTTCAAAATGATCATATAGGTAATACTAAATGAATAGTTAATGCCAAATTTTCATACTCCTATTATATATACTATATTGTTTTATAAAACACACAACATAAGTAAAAACCAGGAGGTAGGACTCAGCATGGCATATTAATGGAATGGTAAAAAAGATCTGCCTCTGTAGTAAAAAAAAAGAAAGAAAGAAAGAAAGAAAGTTAGATAGTTAAAATTTCACAGTTGAGGTAGAGTGAGGATACTAAAGGTCTTGATGTTGAGGCAAAAAGGTACAATGGTAATACAGGAAATAGAAGGTTAAAAAAATAAGACAATGTGGGGCACTGGGGTGGCTCAGTCAGTTAAGTGTCCAACTCTTAGTTTTAGCTCAGGTCTCGGTCTCAGGGTCCTGAGATTGAGCCCCTCATCAGACTCTGTGCTCAGCAGAGTCTGCTTGTCCCTCTCCCTCTGTTCCTCCCCCTCCTTTCTCTCTCAAATAAAATCTTTTTTAAAAAACAAAGAAACAAGGGAATAACAGGTTTGTAAATGTGGCATAAAGGATGGATTAAAACAGGGAGGGGCTGGAGTCTGAAGTTAGCTAGAAGGTTAGGTAGTTAGGAGGGCTTGGATGAAGAAGGCAGCAGTAGACATTCAAGAGGAAATGCTGGATACATGGTCAGTCATATCAGCTATGAAGTCCATGTTTGGTAAAAGTACATTCTGAAATCTTCACAATGCAAATGGGTACCTGTCTAGGCCCCAAAGTTCTTCATTAGAGAGTTTCTCTTTCCATAAAACTCAAAGAACTAAGGAAGTTGGGTGTGTAATTGTTTAGAAACAATTAATTTAATAAAAATTCGTTATTTAAAAATAAATCAGAAAGCAGAAAAAAATAGGTCATACTATTTTAAAGTTATGTGATTTCCCCTCCTATGCTGCATTTTTCTTTTAAAAAATAGCATTTACTGTTCTTTTCCAATTATATATATTTATGACCTCTGTCTTATTCATGGTGCTATGACAGAATACCATAGACTGGCTGGGGGGGGTGCCTTATAAACAACAGAAATTTATTTCTCAGCATTCTGGAGGCTGGAAGTTCAGCATCAGGGTGCATGGCTGGGTTCTGGTGAGAGCCCTCTTTCAGTTGCGGACTGCTGTTTTCTTGTTGTATCCTCCCATGGTGGAAAGAGAGCTCTCTGAGGTCTCTTTTATTAGAGAGCTAATTCCATTCCTGAGGGCTACACCCTCCTGACCTAGTTATTTCCAAAAGCCCCACCTCCTAGTAAGTCCACATTGGGTGTTAGGATTTCAACATGGGAATTTTGGAATTTTGGAGGGACACAAACACTGAGTCCATAATAACCTTCAATCATAAAGTTGAAGTTTACCATTTCTATTTTATACATGAGTAAAGCTGGACAAGATTAAAGCTAAGATCACAAAGGTAGTCAAGTGGAGGGCCTAGGATTTAAGTTGAGATCTGTTTGATTCCTAATACTATGCTGTTTCCATCATATTTAGTGTGAAATAGATGGACTCAAGAAATGTTTAACACATGGAATTTGAAAAGTGTCCACTCTAGAAGGGAAGACATACATGATATAAAACTAAATTTTAAACCATAAAGTGCCTTAACAATGAAGGCAAAATGATAAAATAAAGGAGAAATCTAACCTAGACTTTGGGAATGAACAGGACCGGCTAGAAATGTTTCTTGCACTAATGACACACAATATAAATCTCAAAGGAAAAGTAGGTTTTTAAATGGACAAGGAAGAAGAGAAAATTGTAGTGGGCAGAGTGTGGAACAAGAGATTCTAAGGACACTGGCCAGTAGGCCTTTCTGTGGTGATGGAAATATCTGCTATCTGCACTGTCCAGTAAGGCAGCTACTCGTTAACATGTGGCTTTTGAGTTTATCATATGTGGCTCACACAACTTAATTTTGGTGCATTTAAACTCAAATTTAAACAGCTACATGCAGGTAGTGGCTATCAGAGTGGACAGTGCAACTCTAAACTGGAAGTTAGATGTGAGCAAGGAAATGACAAGCTGTTTCACGTTGCTAGGAGATGAAGTTCAAAGTGGTCTGAGGCAGGAGAGGAGGCTAGAGAGGAAGGCAGAAGCCATGTTACAAGAAACCCATTTTAAGGTTGAATCACATAAAATTTCCAATACTCAACCAGTTTTCATTTTAAAATGAATCACCTGGCAATTTTATAGCATACTATTTGTGCTAAGGAATTTAAAACACTTTGCATTCTGCTCTCTAAGCTCTGTGCAAAGCAGTAGGGATTTTTAAATTTAAGATAACCTAGTCAGTTCTTAATCAATATTAACAATATAAATAAGAAATAACTTCTATGTAATCTACATTTCATATAATCAGATTCAGAGCTTACCTTATGCTTCACAATACAGTCCTACTGTGGAAAGCCCAACAACTAAGGTGGTTTGAAAGATCAATTATATTTATATACTATAGTTAACTGCATTTAAAGTACATAGGTTAAAAGTATCTGTGCCCCTTTCCTCTCAATGTTAATAGGAGGAAGATTGTCAAAATTATCTTATTTGCCTTACCAGAGAATTATCTTGACTAAAATATGTATTTTTCAATAAAATATTTCTCTTTGTCAGTATTTACCGATATTGAAGGAAGGATATAAATAGCCACTTAAAAAAATGTTTTCCAATATTATATTAGATTTACAGATTCTTGAATTCCTTTCTGTTCTCTGGGTGCCTTTTATTTATTTATTTTTTTTTAAAGATTTTATTTATTCATTTGACACAGAGAGAGAGATTACAAGTAGGCAGAGAGTCAGGCAGAGAGAGAGGAGAGGAGGAAGCAGGCTCCCTGCTGAGCAGAGAGTCCGATGTGGGCCTCGATCCCAGGACCCTGGGATCATGACCTGAGCCGAAGGCAGCGGCTTTAACCCACTGAGCCACCCAGGCGCCCGTCTGGGTGCCTTTTAAAGTCATATTTCTGACAATATAAAACCACAGATCCTCTGCTTACAGCCTGGTATTTAGCTACTGTATTAACAAAATATAACACAGAATCTTAAATAAATCACATTTTCTTAATTTTTATATTGAGAATTCCATGAAAACATCAATCTTTCCAGGTAATTGCCTAAAGACACTGCCACACAAAGAGTAAAAAACAAAGCCGTAACTATGATCACAGCATCAGAAGATACAAAGCTGTTTTATCTTCAGGCTTAAAAAAACATTTTTCACCTTAAAATAATGTTGAACCATATACCTGTGATACTGTGGAAATGATGCATAAATAAATAGAAATACAAATAAAAATTTAGTGCTATTATTTTCCAAAAAGTGAATTCCTGGATATTCTTTTATACAAAACAACTGACAATTCAAGAATTCAAGCATTAAAAGAAATAATCTATCTTATCCTGCAGTCTTTTAAAGGGTTTGCCTGCACTAAACTACTCAATGTGATTTAGTCATTTTCAACGCACTGGAATAGGTGAAAAATACCAAGCAGCAGCAAGGTTAAGTTTTTCCTGCAATTTATGTGACTCTTACAAGAGCAACAGGGATTCTTCCTGGGCAGAAAGGAGCACCCAGCACAGTCACAGACTGTCCCCAAAAGCAGGCTCCTGTGCTCTCTGGCATACTAGCCTTTCTGGTGGTCTTTTAACATACAGTGTGGCATAGGAAATCTGTGTCACATCCTTCTTTGTATCCCCACGATCCACTCCAACGTCTGAAAGATGGTAAGAACTTCACAATGTCCATTGAAAATACAGCAATAGTTGGAAGAAAATCCTTTGTTTCCATAGAAAGACATCATGGGCTTTTGGGGTAGCTAAGTTCATCATGAAGCTAAATAAAACTACTTAAGGTCATCCCAATGCCAAGACATTGCTTGACTTTTAAAAATCCAGTTGTGGGCCAATAAATACTACTTATAGTGACATGAAAGACCAAAAATGGTCTTAATCTAAATATTTCTAAGAAGCTGATTTTACAACAGGTTTTGGGTTTCCATTTCAATTTCCAATAATTCTTTCAAACTAAGCATGACTTAAATTTTTCTTTAAATTGATCCTTGGAATGGAATACTGTTTTCTCAGTATTTAAATATTTTTCTAATATTTAAGAGGATACTGAATTCTTCCAAATAAGCCCCAAATGAGGATCACTCAATCAAAAAAGTGTGTGTGGTGGGAACATGTGTTCTTCCAAAATGCCAGTGCCATACAAGATAAAGTCTATGGAAAGGTTACAGTTTAAAGGAGACCAAAGATACACTAAATGCATAACCCCATACTTGGTCCTATACTGGGAAGGTGGAAAACAGCAAGAAGGACATTAATGGATCAACTGACATAATCGGATTATAAATAGTAAAGTATCACTGTTCGATATAATCGAAGTTTGTTAACTGTAATTCTTAGGAACTAAACACTTAAGATTTTAGGGACATAGGGCTATGATCTATGTGAGCTACTCTGAAATGATTTAGAAAAAATATCATGTATGTAGACATATATACAAACATATACAAATACACGTACACGTACAAACACATATAAATCTACAAACACATCACTGACAGCAAGAGAACACAGGCACATAAATGATAAAGCTAATGAGGCAAGATCTTAATAGGTGAATCTAGGTAGAAGGTATACAGGTGTTCTTCATGTTTTTTTTCCAACTTACCCATATTTGAACTGAAAAAAGGACATTCTTTGTCTCAGGAAATCTTTTATATTCGACCAACTTTAACAGCTCTTCCTGGTTCTGAGTCTTTTCCCTCTATTTGTTTAGATACTTGTTAAAATATTAAGTCCCATATAAACAACTGTTTTTGTTTCACTTGCATCTTTTAAACACTCCAACTTCTTTTTAAGGAAACCTATTTAAAATACCACATTTACTTCTAAATAAAGTAGTAAAGGTAATTTATCTTTCTAGCAAAAGCCATAGGTGCAACCCAGGTGTTCTAATCTTTATACAAGTCAATCACATTGAATTAAATATTTTCAGAGCCCTCTCTCAGTTAGGGCATACAAAAGTGAATTAAGACATGAACTCTGTCCTTCAGTAGATCATCTATTGGGAGATAAAGATATAAACAGTGATCTGAAAATAGGAGCAAAATTAACAAAGGTGGTATTGTTACCTATTTTTGCATAACATATTTGCCCCAAACATAGTAGCTTACAACAACAAACATTTATTATTAATGTTTCTGCAGCCAAGAATCCAGGAGGGCTTAGCTCTGGATAGATATGGCTCAGCGGCAGAAAAGATGTTGGCTGGGCTGCAGTCCTCTGAGGGCTTGACAAGAGCTGCACGATCCACTTCCCAGGTGGCTCCCTCACATGCCAGGCAAAGATAGCACTGCTTGTTAGGAGGAGGCCTTAGTTCCTCATCACTTGGACCTCTCCACAGGGCTGCTTGTGTCCTTACGACACCGCAGCTGAATTCCACAGAGTGAGTGATTCAAGACAGCAAACTGGAAGCTAAAATGTCTTTTATAACCTAGCCTCAGAAATCACACAAGGTTATTTCCACAATATCCCACTGGTTACATAGGTAAATCCTATTTAGTACGGGAGGGGACCTCTCAAGGACAGGAATAACCAGGGGCCATCTTGGAAACTGACTCCCACAAAAGGTTGTATGAGAGGTAAGAAATACCAGGAATGCAAAGGAGGTGCAATTAAACTCCATTCCTTGGGATGCCAATGTTAAGTAAGACATACTAGGTTATCTCTGAGCTATACCGTTTTATTTTTTTTAAGGATTTATTTATTTATTTTAGAGAGAGTGGGAGGGCATATATGCATGCGCGCATACACAGGGGTAGGGGCAGAGGGAAGGATCTTCAAACAGACTCCTCGCTGAGCAGGGAGCACCATGAGGGGCTTGATCTCACAACCCATGAGATCATGACCTGAACCAAAACTAAGAGTCAGACACCTAATGGACTGAGACACCCTGGCACCTCTGGGTTATAGCCTTTTAAAGTTAGTTCTTCACTCAGGAGTCTGGCCCATAACTGTAACAGAAAATACGACAGTCCAGCAGTATTCCTTCCACTTGTAATCTAGCATACACTATAATGTGTTCAAAGAGAACTTTACAAAGTTTTTATAATCAAATACTGGGGCCCCACAATTAATGCTCATACATACTACTCCAGATTGGCTAGATAAATCTTAATCTATGTAGAGGTTTACCATATACTCTTTAGTACGAAATTAAATGTACTGCCCCTAACCAACTGATACCCCAAATGCAAGAGGGTCTCATCACATTCACAGAATTAGAATCTTGGAACCCTAGATGTATCAGGCACTTTTGAAGACCTTATCCCTTCTTTGAAAGAAACAGGAATTAAGGCTTAAAGTGATCTGTCACAGACAAAAAATGAGTCTTGAATCTTAGAACTTATAGTAGAGGGCGCCTGGGTGGCTCAGTGGATTAAAGCCTCTGCTTTCGGCTCAGGTCATGATCTCAGGGTCCTGGGATCGAGGCCCGCATCGGGCTCCCTGCTCAGNTCGGGCGCCTGGGTGGCTCAGTGGGTTAAAGCCTCTGCTTTCGGCTCAGGTCATGATCTCAGGGTCCTGGGATCGAGGCCCGCATCGGGCTCCCTGCTCAGCGGGGAGCCTGCTTCCCCCTCTCTCTGTCTGCCTGCCTCTCTGCCTCCTTGTGATCTCTCTCCCTCTGTGAAATAAATAAATAAAAATCTTAAAAAAAAAAAAAAAGAACTTATAGTAGAATTGTGACTAGAACCTCTGGATGAGCCACCTGCCCCTAAACAGTATTGAAATAGGCAAAGCACAGTTCTAGACCAATGCACGCTCCCTACAAATTTTCAACAACTACTACCTAGCTTATACTGTTACGTGTATGCCTATTCTCTAGTAACAAGAGACCTTCGACAAGTTCTTTCTGAACTAAATACACAAAGATTTTTTAAAAATTTTATCATAATTCCAGTATGGTTAACTACAGTGTTACTTCAGTTTCAGGTGTACAATATATGGCTTCAACAATTTCATACATTACTCAGTGCTCACCATATTAAGTGTATTCTTAATTCCCTCCCCTTATTTCACCCATCCCCCGATCTACCTCCCCTCTGGTAACCATCTGTTTGTTCTCTATAGTGAAGAGTGTTTTCTGGTTTGTGTCTTTTTTTCCTTGTTCATTTGTTTTGTTTCTTAAATTCCACGTGAATGAAATCATATGGCATTTGTCTTTCTTTGACTTATTTCACTAAGCATTATACAAAGACGGTTTTAAGCTAAAATTAGTACATGATGTGATTATTTCTGTAATGGAAATGACGGATTAATTCTAATCCATCTATAATTTATTACTCTTCCATGATTATTGGAAGGCACATAAAAGATGACTGGAATAAGGCAACTAGTACAAGCAAGCACTACACTTGATCTGAACCTCATTATTCTATTACCAATTGTGTATTATGGTTTAAAGCATATAGGTGAACAAGTAGTGAACCAGTCAGAAGATCTACATTTTAATACCAGTTCTGCTCCTAGATAGCTGTAGGACCTGAATGACTTCTTCGTGCTTTTCTTGGTTTTGTTATTCTTACCTGCACAACAAAGGCTTCCAAAATGTTGTGGGTTGATTAGTGTTCTCCAAAAAGATGAACTGGGGCTGAAGTCCTAAGCCCCAGTACCTGTGAATGTGACCCTATGTGGAAATGGGGTCTTAGCAGATCACAGAGTTAAGATGAGATCACTAAGGTGGGCCCTACGTCAATACAATTGTATCCATTCAAAAAGGAGTAGATTTGGACAGAGAGACAGAAATACAAGGACGATACCAGGTGAACATGAAGACAGAGATCAGGGTGACAGGTTTACAAGCCAAGGAACACCAGAGTCTGCTAGCAAACCACCAGAAGCTAGGAAGAGACACGCAACAAACTCTTGTACATGGCCCTCACAATGAACCATACATACTGACATACTGATTTTAGCCATGAGCCTCCAGAACTGTGAGACATTTCTGTTCTTTTCTTTCTCTCTCTCTCTCTTTTTTTTTTTTTTAGATTGTATTTATTTATTTGACAGAGAGAGACACAGCAAGAGAGGGAACACAAGCACAGGGAATGGGAGAGGGAGAAGCAGGCTTCCCGCTGATCAGGGAGCCCAGGTGGGGCTCGATCCCAGGACCCTGGGATCATGACCTGAGCTGAAGGCAGACGCTTAATGACTGAGCCACTCAGGCAGCCTATATTTCTGTTCTTTAAGCCACTCAGTTTGTGGCACTTGGTTACAGCAGTCTTGCAAACTAATACATGAGAGATGATTTCTCAACTTTCTATAAGGTCTAAAATTGAATAATTCTATTCAATTTAACAAATATAACAAAATACTACAAGTGTACAGAAAAAAAATTCTCATATTCCACTCTTTACAATATACCACCAGTCTTTCAACAGAAAACAAAAAACAGATCCTCTATAATGACATGCAAGGGATGACAAACTTTCTGCAGAGACAGAAAGTCTCTTGGGCTTTGTGGGCCATATAAGATCTTCATCATATTCTTATTTTTTAACAACTCTTTAAAAAGGTAAAATTCATTGTTAGGCCAAGGGACATACAAAAACAGGCCTCAGTCCAAACTGAACCCAACGGCCATAGTTTGCTGAACCCTGATGTAGGGCTACTGAGCTCCGTTACCATTAGGCTCCTTTTCTTCAGAATCCCAAGTCCAAGGAAATCATTTCAAATTTTTTTCACAACTAGGTGGAAGATATTTTATACAAGACAAGGCATGCTTCCAATGTCCTTAGAGCTAGCTGCCCCTTCTTGACTATTTTAACTATTATAACTATCAGAGCCATTCAAGAGATGGCAACTTTTTCCATTTTTCCTCCTGTTACTCTCCATTAAGAAAGGGGCATGCACATGCAAATTACCTATGACTGTCAGTGACATACTCTCAGAAGCACTAGTATTCCCATGCTATTTCCAGAGCCATTCCCCAAAGGTACCCAAAGATATGCAGCTTTCACACCTCACAAAAGGATTTACATCTAGAGATTTCAATAGTTAAGGTACTTTCAGAACCATCAGGTATTGTGGATCTGATAATGACAGAGCTAAGTATATAGAAACTAGGGCAATGGCCAGAGACTCAAAGTTCCAAAGTGACGTCACAAGTCTATTACTGTTGCTTTTCCTTCTCCTTTTCTAAATTGAGCTACTGCTGCTTTCTCACTGAAGTGGATGGTTTATGTAAAGTGAATAGAGTACCTAGCATAAAACAGGTGCTCCATAAATGTTAAGACTCTTTCCTCCTTCAACTGGGCTACTTAAGTGTTTATTCTACAGAATGAAGGCAGAAAAACAACATGGATAATTTTCTTGTTGCTTAGGAAAATAACGAAAGCTTATATCTGGAAATGTAAGGACTGAAGGCAAAAGAGCCAGCTACCTGGTATGCATGTGTGTTGGATAGGACGGTGTAGGGTAGGGTGAAAGGGTAAAGAAATAGAAGGAAAGAGATATAGCCATGGTGGGAAGATAAAGGGTAAGAAGACCCTCCTAATCTGTTCTATTTCAAATGCTAGATCATAATTTGGTAACTTTGTAAGAAAAGGTTCCTATAATCCATTCCTAATTTCTGTTCCTGTAACAAGAAGCTTTGGTTTTGAAAAAATTCCAATTATTAAATGTGTAAGGGTGGAAAATGGCCTGGCCCCTGTATTAGTTTGCATGAGCTGCCATTACAAAATACCACAGACTGAGTGGCTTATATAACTGAAATTTATTATTATTTTTTTAAAATTTTAAATAATCTCTACACCCAACATGGGGCTCAAACTCATGACCCCAAGATGAGTTGCATGCCTTACTGACTAAGCCAGGCAGGCAACCCCAGAAATTTATTTCTGAAGGGCCAAAGTCCAAGATCAAGGTGTCAGCAGGTTTGGTTTCTTCTGAGGCCTTTCTCCTTGGTTTGTAGATGGTCACTTCCTCACTATATTCTCATGTGGTCATCCCTCTGCATATGTGCAGTCTGTGACCTAATTCGTTTCCTTATAAAAACACCGGTCATAACGGATTAGGGCTCAACCTAAAGATTTTTTTGACTTAATCATCCTTTTAAAGACCTTATCTCTAAATATAGTCACATTCTGCGGTATGGAGAATTAAAGCTTCAATATATGAAATTTGGGAGGAGACACAATTCAGCCCTTAACAGGCCCAGACCTTAATTTGTCAGCACTGTAGTTGGCATTTATAGTACAGTGATTGCATCTGTGTTTACCTAAATGTCACATATGCAAGTGAATAATATCGCATGACAATCTGAATTCATTAAAAGGAATCTCCCTCTTCTCTAAACAAACCCAAATCTATGGGGTGCCTGGGTGGCTCAGTGGGTTAAAACCTCTGCCTTTGGCTCAGGTCATGATCTCAGGGTCCTGGGATCGAGGCCTGCATCAGGCTCTCTGCTCAGCGGGGAGCCTGCTTCCTCCTCTCTCTCTGCCTGCCTCTCTGCCTACTTGTGATCTGATCTCTCTCTCTGTGTCAAA
Source organism: Ailurus styani (assembly GCA_002007465.1). NCBI lineage: Eukaryota > Metazoa > Chordata > Mammalia > Carnivora > Ailuridae > Ailurus > Ailurus styani. Next base: position 182,477 of record LNAC01000458.1, on the reverse strand, counting down.
TAAATAAATAAAATCTTTAAAAAAAAAAAACCCAAATCTATGAATTGCATATGGCACTGGCTTGATCAACTGCCAGGGCTGGCCCATGGAGGTAGGCAGATCACAAAGAACACCACTGAGAGATCCCTTTCCTACTCAGCCTCCTCACTGTCTTGCCAGAAAACCTAAAATTCTTTTATTCTATTCATTCACTGGCATTGTATTACCTCTGAAAATGTAAATAATTTCTGGAAGAGTGATATATTAAGTGATCATCAGTCACTAACACCTTAGGGTAGAACAGCTAAGACTGCAGTCTTATAACTAATTCGATCAGATGGAATTTATTATTGCTCGACTATTAGAATGTTAATGATGGTCTGCTTTAATAATAATTCTAGTCTGGGTCATTGACATTTTTTTTTAAAGATAACAACAAATAAGATGTATAAAAACATTTCCTAATAAAGAAATCTAAGAAGAGTATGAGAAAGGTGGTGAAATTAACATTTTTGAGTATCTACTCTGTATCATGCACTCTGCTAAGTGCTTAATTTTCATTATTTTTTAAATTGAGGTATAATTGGCAATACAACACTTACTAGCTTCAGGTGTACAACATAATGACTTGCTATTTGCATACACTGGGAAATGATCATCACAATAAGTTTAGTTACCATCTGTCACCATATGACATAAGAAAACTTTTTTCTTGGGCGCCTGGGTGGCTCAGTGGGTTAAAGCCTCTGCTTTCAGCTCAGGTCATGATCTCAGGGTCCTGGGATCGAGGCCCGCATCGGGCTCCCTGCTCAGCGGGGAGCCTGCTTCCCCCTCTCTCTCTGCCTGTCTCTCTGCCTCCTTGTGATCTCTCTCCCTCTGTGAAATAAATAAATAAAATCTTTAAAAAAAAACAAAACAACTTTTTTCTTGTGAAACTTTTGAGATTTCCTTTTTTAGCAGCTTTCAAATATGCAATACAATATTATTGATAACAGTCACCATGCTGTACATTACATCCCATGACCTACTTGTAACTGGAAGTTTGCACCTCTTATAACTGGAAGTGACCCCCTTCACACCCATTTTGCCCAGTCCCCAAAACCCATCCTCTCTGGCAACCTACAATCTGTTCTCTGTATCTACGAGTTTTGTTTTTTGTTTTTGTTTTTGTTTTTTAGATTCCATGTTTAAGTGAAATCATACAGTATTTGTCCTTCTCTGATTTACTTTGCTTAATTTCCTCAAGGTCCATCCATGTTGTTACAAATGGCAAGATTTCCTTCTTTATATGGCCAAGCAGTATTCCATTGTGTGCACGTGTGTGTACGACACTTGTTTCCACATCTTGGCTGCTATAAAAAATGTTGCAATGAGCATAGGGATGCATCTATCTTTTCAAATTACTGTTTTCATTTTCTTCAGATAAATACCCAGAAGAATTATTTCTGGATCATATGGTAGTTCTATTTTTAATTTTTTGAGTAACCTCCATACTGTTTTCCATCGTGCCTGCACCAATTTACATGCAGCCCCTGTAAGTGTCCCCTCCTCTTCAATTCTTTTTTAAAGCATTTGAGGGGGACAGATATTAAATCTTCTTTGGATGTTTGGTTGAATTCACCAGTGAAGTAGTCTGTCCTGGATTTTTGCTTGTTGGGAGATTTTTGATTACTGTTTCAATCTCCTTGCTAGTTAACTGGTCTATTCAGATTTTCTGTTTCTTCATTATTTGGTCTTGGAAGATATTATGCCTCTGGGAATTTGTCCATTTCTTCTAGGTCATCCAATTTGTTGGCATATCATCATTCATAGTAGTCCCTTATGGTCCTTTGCATTTCTTTGGTATCAGTTGTAACTTCTCCCTTTTCTGATTTTATTTGAGCCCTCTCTCTTTTTTCTTAGTTTGAAAGTCTGTCAGTTTTGTTTATTTTTTGAAAAGATATCAAAAGATAGCTTTTCTTTGTCTGATAAAAATATAACTACCCCAGCTTTCTTCTGGTTTCCATTTGCATGAAACATCTTTTTCCATCCCTCTCCTTTCAGTCTGTGCCTGCAACCTTACACCTGAAGTCTCTTGTAGGCAGCATGTAGGTGGGTCTTTTTCTTACCCATTTGGCTACTCTGTGTCTTTTGACTGGAGAATTTAGTGCATTTACATATAATTGTTGATAGGTATGTTTTTATTGCCATTTTGTTCATTGTTTTCTGGCTGTTTTGTAGCTCCTCTCTGTTGCTTTATTCTTCTCTTGCTGTCTTCCCTTGTGGTTTGATGACTTTGTAGAGTTATATGCGTATTCTTTTCTTATTATCTTTTCTGCAACTCACATGTTTTTGTTCTGTGGTTACCATGAGGTTTACCTTTAACATATACGTATTATATCTAACAGTCTGAGTTGATAGCAAGTTAAGTCTAAACACACCCTAAAACTCTACATTTTTATTCCCCTGCCCATGTTATACTTGAGGTCACTTTTTATATCCTTTAATTTTGTGTATTCCTTAACTATTATAGTTCTAGTTGCTACTTTTACTACTTTTGTCTTTTAACCTTCATACCAGCTTTCTAAGTGATTAATCCACTACTTTTACTACATGTATTTATCTTTACCAGGGAGATTTTTGCTTTTATAGATTTTCTTAGTGTCCTTTCTTATCAGCTTAAAGAAGTTCTTTTAACATTTTTTTAAAAGATTTTATTTATTTATTTGACACACAGAGAGAGATCAGATCGCAAGTAGGCAGAGAGGCAGACAGAGAGAGAGGAGGAAGCAGGCTCCCCACTGAGCAGAGAGCCCGATGCGGGCCTCGATCCCAGGACCCTGAGATCATGACCTGAGCCAAAAGCAGAGGCTTTAACCCACTGGGCCACCCAGGCGCCCTCTTTTAACATTTCTTGTAAGTCCAGTTTAGTGGTGATGAATTCCTTCAGTTTTTCCTAGTCTGAAGACAATTTATCTTCCCCTTAGCTTTGAGTGATAACCTTGCTGGACAGAGTATTCTTGGTTGGAAGTTTTTTCCTTTCAGCACTTTGAATATATCATGCCACTCCTTTCTGGCCTACAAAAGTTTCAGTTAAAAAACCTGCTGATAGTTGCATGGAGGTTCCTTTGTATATATCATGTAATTTCTCTCACTGCTTTTAAGATTCTTTAACTTTTGACATTTTCATTTGTTTTGGAGTGGCTCTCTTTGGGGTCATCTTATTTGGAATTCTCTGGGCTTCCTGGACCTGAATGTCTGCTCCAGAGCCAGTCCACTCAAGGGGTGTCCCCTATGTGGACTATGCACCTGCCAGCTTTAGCAAGACAGCAGGAGAGCATAGGGCTAGGGCATGCCTGCCAGCTTCAGCAGTGGAGTGGGGGAGTACAAGGGCTGGGTGTGCTTGCTAGCTTTAGTGGGGCAACAAGAGAGTGCTGTGGACTGTTACGTGCCTGCTGATGCTAGCAAGATAGGAGAGCACAAAAATGGCACCTGCCAGTGCCTCTGTCCCCAGAGAAAACTGCAACAAGCCCCTACCCCTCTGGCAGATGCTTTAAGATTAGCAGATGAATCTCCTTCATATAAGGTCCAGGTGCTTTACAAACTGCTGCTTTTGTGCTGGGCCCTGGGATGAGTGAGTCTGCATGCAAGGCCTTTAAGGGTAGAATCCCTTACGGTCTCTGGGTTCTCCTGGACATGTAAGCCTCATTGGCTTTCAAAGCCAGGTGTTTGCCTCTTTGGTGCAGGTCACAAGAGTTGGAGGGACCAACGTGAGGCAGGAGACCCTCGCTTCTCAGGGAGAAGTGCCGTATTTGTGAGATCTCTCCCAATCAATGAGTTGCTGTGTTGGAGATGGGGTTTTTAGTGAGACCACATCTCTGCCTCTCCCACCAATCTCTATGTGGTCCTTTTACAGGAACTGTTGTAGAGGAACCGTTCAGTTAGTTTTCAGGTCTTGTCCAAAGGCAACTGCTCCATATGTAGCTGTAGATTTGGTGTGTCCATGGGAGGAGAAGAGTTTCGGATCTTCCTATGCTACCACCTTGAACTGCTTCTGCTAGGTACTTCAGAAAGCAAATCATTCAATCTTGAAAATAATTCTGTACAGTAGTATTACCCTGTTTTACAGATAAGCAGTCAGGCTCAGGCTCCTACTAATCAACAACACAAAATTTGCTGATTGGTTAGGAGAGACTGAAATCCATGTTTCATTCTATCGCTTGCCTGTTTGGTGCCTGTGGTCAAATTACTAGTGCTGAGCTTTAGTTTCCTCACTTTAAAAATGAGGATAATAATTAAAAAAATAAAAATAAAAATAAAAATGAGGATAATGATGGTATCTACTTTTTGTAGTACTGTTGTGAGGTGTAAATGAGAATCTGCACACATAATAGTGTGGTAGAACCCAACAGAGCTGATCCTATGCAACTTCTGAGACTAGGTGTTAAGAAGCCTTGTAGGCTCTGCCTTTGCCCTCTTGGAATATTTCTGGAGCCATCTTACAAAGTCCAAGGGAAATTATGAATGAGGAGACCCTGCTTGCAGAGAGAGAGAGATGCCTAGCCAACAGGCAGCACCTTGGCCTCACACATGTCAGTGCAGCCATCCCTAGACCCTTTGGTCCCAGGCCAAGCTGCCAACTGACTGCAGTTGCATGAGCGGACCCAGGTGAAACCAGCAGAAGAACTTTACAGTGACCTACAGAATTATGAGAAATAATCATTTTTTAAAGCCTCTAGATTTTGAAGTAGTTTGCTGTGTAACAGATGACTATCATTTAGACTAAAACATGCTAGTTTTCTTTCTCAAGTTAAAAGTATGAGATAAAAAGAACACTTCATTATCCACTTTCACCCCCAAATTTCCAACTTTGAAAAACTGGTTTTTCTAAGGCATAAAAATTAGAGTCTTGGTACCTATGACTAGTCATAACCAGCAGGCTCTATTTGTCTGATGTAATCAACACTTCGATAAGCCCTGAGGAAGAACAATTACTTAGTTTAAACCAGATTGTAGTAAGGGAAAGAGTTCTAAAGTATGATGATCAAGTGACCCTATCTCATTTGTTTCCCTTGTCTTAGAGAAGCACATCAGCAGTCTCTTATCTTCCCCCCCCCCATTTTCCCCTGTGGCATGTGATTAGGGAATTTCCTTAGGTTACCAGACTACATTTCAAGCCTATCCTTTCAATTATGACAAATAAACATTCTTTCATTTCTGCCTGCTTAATGATTATTCCCAAATCTGTATCTATAGCCCAGATGTCTCTCTTGAGATCAAGACTCTTAACTACCTGATGGAATAATCTCATGGGGGGGGGGACCCTGGAGTCAGTTCAAAACTGAGCTAATCATTTGCTCCCCTCTTTCTTTCCTCCATTATTAAATACCTTTTTCTCCTTCTATATCACCAGACTAAGTCCTATTTAGGCATCATTTCTTCTGAGAGATCTTTTAAGAATCTCTGAGCTAGGGCGCCTGGGTGGCTCAGTGGGTTAAAGCCGCTGCCTTCGGCTCAAGTCATGATCCCAGGGTCCTGGGATCGAGGCCCACATCGGGCTCTCTGCTCAGCAGGGAGCCTGCTTCCTCCTCTCTCCTCTCTCTGCCTGCCTCTTTGCCTACTTGTAATCTCTCTCTGTGTCAAATGAATAAATAAAATCTTTAAAAAAAAAAAAAGAATCTCTGAGCTAGGTTAGGTGCTAAGCCTTTCTTGAAATTTCAGCCCTTATCTGGGCACATCATTACAATTGTACATATTATTAAAACTCTAGACTTTGTACACATTATAATTATACTTCTAATTTTATTAGTCATTCAATAAATATAAAATGTAAACTGGTAAATGATGCAGTAAAGAAAAATAAAGTAGGGTAAGTGGCTGTATCTACCTAGTGCAAGGGGTGTCCTTTCAATTTGCATAAAGAGAAAAAGCTTTGAACAATGGGAATAATCTGCTTTTCAACAGGAGTGTGTGTGTGTGTGTGTGTGTGTAGGGAAGGAATCTGTAGGCACTTACAGATTTGTGTATAATGAGATGGGAAGCCACTGGCAAATTTTGACTAAAGAAATGACATGATCTTACTGATACATTTACGTGATCCACTGGTTGCTAGATGGAGAATAAACTGTGGGGAGGCAAGGAAGTAGAGAGAACAGGAGGCTATTGTTATCATCTATCATCCAGGGGTCCTCAACTGGAGGCAACTTTGCCTCCACCCCCCCACCCCCCAGGGGACATTTTAGTGATGCCTGCTGACATTTTTGGTTATCACAACTATGGGAAAGGCAGCTGCTATTTGCATCTAGCGGGTAATGGCTAGGGACCCTGCTAAGCATCCCACAATGCACAGGACAGCCCATCCCCTCAAAGAACTCCTGACCCCAAATGTCAATAGTGTTGTAAAGTTGAGAAACTCTGCTATAATGTGTCATAGAATGGTGGCTTGGGTTAAGATGGTAGGGGTGAGAATTAAAGAAGTACTTAGTTCTAGATATTTTTAAAAGTAGTGCTGACCATATGTGCTACAGGATTAAATATATAGTGTGAGGGGAAAAAAAAGAGTCAGAGATGACACTAAGCTTTCTCAGCTGACCAATTAGTACTGAGGTGAGGAAGAATGTGGGAGTGGTAGGTAGGGAACAGGTGCTCTGTTTGGGGGTGAGCAGAAGTGACTAATGAGACTCGGGTGTTCAGTTTTAGACATTAAATTTGAATTTGTCTATCTACTTGGCATCAAGTGGATATCATTGGTAGGCAAATTGATATGTGAGTCTGAAGTTCTGGGGAGAAGTTGGAGCTGGAGATATAAACTCAGAAGTCTTGGCACCTATATAGTACTAACAGCTACAGGACAAGATAAGATTAGTTAGGGAGTGAATGAAAACTGAGAAGAGATTTGAGTTCTGAGCCATTCCAATGCTTAAAGAGGACAGGAACCAGCACAAAATACTAAAAAAGCAAAGGAGAAGACTTGAAGAGTACCAAGAGTAAGAGTGAATCAACAACTGTGTCAAGTGCTGCTGAGAGGTAAAAGGAAAATGAGGACTGAGAAATGACTACGAGATCAGGCAGCCTGGATGTCGGTGCTGATGTGGAAATGAACAGCGTTGGTGGGGAGGCAGGAATGCGAGCCTGACTGGCCTGGATGCCAAAGAGTAAACAGAAGAAGGTAAAGACAATCGTCTACAAAATGATACACTCCCTTGAGGCCTTTGTAAAGCTGAGTAAAAAAACAGAACAATATCTGGAGGAAGATTTTTTTTTCTCCCAACTTCTTATAGTACATGTTCAAACATACAGAAAACTACACTATGACAACACACCATGTATCTACCAGAGATTCAAAATTTAACACTACACATATTAACAAACACACATTGTTTTTCCTATTTGTACATATGTATACATACACACACACACCCCTTTGAATACTTCTAAATACTCTTCAGATATATCTCCTTAAAAAAGGGGGGGGCAATTCTCCTACATTACCATAATAACCATTAACACATGTAGGAAAATAAATACACTCACAAACATATTCTATAGCTAGGCATAGTAAAATTCCCCCCAAACATATGTTGCAGCAGTTTTTCTCAAACCAGAATTTAATAAAAGTCCATGCACTGCGTTTGCTTATCATGTTTCTTTGGTGTCTCTTAATGAGTTTTTGAAAAGACCTGTCTTACAGAATGGATCTGACTGATTCTTGGTGAAACCACTTAACTTGTTCTTCTGTCTTGGAAGGGAGTTTCTGAGAGTAGTAAATATATTCATTAATCCTGGTACAATATCCTAAAATTAACACTTCCCAACTTTCCTGTATCTCTCTGCCCTTTCATTTTCAGAAAATTGTCAATTTATTCTAGTTTTTTTTTTTCTTTTAACTGCAAGCTCTGACAACTCAACTGAAGGGTTTATATATTCCACAGTCAGAAAAAATATACTACCACTTCTCACTTACTGTAAGAATCATGGGAGATCTCATCCTAAAGCTAATCAGTACCCAAACCAAACATTTTATTGATTAAGCACCACAGACTACATTTGGAAAATAAAATGAATTCTCTGAAATTTCTTCCCTGACAAGCAAAATAATAACTGAGGGTGAAAGCTGCTGTCAAATATGCCTACATGACTGGAAATTACAGGAGCCAAATGAGCGCACTGGGTCTTGTGCTAGTATGCTCTATACATGCCTCTACATAGTAAACACCTTAAATACAGATGAAAGATTTGATTATACTTGTACTTGGGCTTCTATAACTGGTCATTCATGTATAAATTCTTTAAACAACTTAATGGATGTTCTTTAAGGAACTTAAAATGCAAATTTACCCAGCAATGTTTATGACTAGAATTCTAAAGAACATTTAGGCATTCTCAATTTATCTTAAAACATTTTTTGCCACAGTCTTCAAATTATCTTTTCCATAATGTTGGAAAATCTTAAAAACAATGTTTTTTACATAAATGATTTTGTACAAATGAATTTTATACTGTTTAAGTCAATAAATATTTCAAAGTCCTCAACTTACACTGCAATTTATTTTGCTATCTTACAAAACCTGCATTTAACATATTATAAATTATGATAAAATGAGTTCATTTATGAATTCATAATGAGTAAAACAGATCACCTCACATGGTGAAAAAGATGACTAAAATGGTTAATGATTTTTTCCCCAATGATTTTATTTTCAAGTAATCTCAACACCCAGCGTAGCGTTCGAACTCATAACCCCAAGATTAAGAATCGCACACTCTACCGACTGAGCCAGCCAGGAGCCCCAAAATGGTGAATGATTTTAAACCATTTGATTTCACTAACTTGGACTTCTTTACTGCTTTGGCATTAGAATTTTAATCAAACCACTGATGCTTACTTAAAATGGTGTTTTTAACTCTTTAAGGCCTATCACACTACCTTCTTGCTAACTCCTCCCTAGAGTAGGAGAGAGTAACTGGTCTGATAAATTTGAAAGAAAAATTCTGAGGCTCAGCACTTTCTCTTCCCTTTCCATTTGGGATTTGTCTAACTGAAGACAGCCATTTGTTCTGCGCTGTTCTCTATCACACAGTAAATAAAGTGGGACAAGCTCCATTCTTGTAGCCAGAGAAACTTGAGGTTTAAATCAGCCTAATTCTGGAATGCGATACTAGAAGTTCATTGTTGCTGCAAACCCCAAACACATTTCCCAAACAACTTTTTCGGTAATTAAACTTGTATATGAATCTTCATCTACGTGATTTCTGCATCTTCTTTCTTAACTGGATCTATACTTAAGCAAAGAAAAACGTGGGGCATTACTAGCAACCTCTAAACTAAGTACATAGCACTATTATGGATATTTTGTGCCCATTTGGGCTGTACAGTATATTTGGTGTATAAACTAAGACAACCTAAAGGTTAAATAGTAATATGATAATTATCTAGCAAATATAAACTATAAGAAGCATATAATTATTAACAAATAAGTGAAAAATTATGATCACATCAGAAAATGTGAAGGAGAAAGGCAAAGAACAGATGCCCAGACCCTATGCCAAACACACAGAATCAGGAATAAGATCCAAGCAACTGTGTTTTTAATAAGTTCCCAATATAATGCTGATCCATACCAATTTAAGAACCAAGGTATACACAGTGAGTGCATGACTCCGGAAAAAAAAAAAAGAGACTGCTGTGAACTATCAAGGAAAGATTATAGCAAACAGAACTTCAAGCAAATTTTAAAAGACATGCAGGGTTTGGATGAGATTGAAGATAATGGAGGGAAACCAACATTTGCTGAGGGCTTATTAAACTGCCGGGCACTGTTCTATGTATCACCTCATTTAAGATAATTTCATTTCATACATGGGAAAACTTAGGCTCAGACAGTTTAAATACTTTACCTCAGGTCACAAAACTAGTTAAATGACACAGTGGGATTAGTGGATATTTTCATCATATGGATGAAATTGAGCCTCAGGGAAGTTAAGTATTTTGTTGGAAGAAACAAAATTGAAAGTAGCAGAACTGTGATTAATAAGTGGACAAGCTGAAATCAGGTCTGTGAATCTAAAGACTCTTTTTTTTTCTTTTTAGGGAAAAGGGGAGGAGAGAGTCTATTGCTTAGGAAAACACACAAGAATAGGAAAGCAACAGTAAACTAAAACAGAAATCAAATTAGACCATCAAAAAATAATCTACATTTTGGGCGCCTGGGTGGCTCAGTGGGTTAAAGCCTCTGCCTTCGGCTCAGGTCATGATCTCAGGGTCCTGGGATCGAGTCCCGCATTGGGCTCTCCTCTCAGCGGGGAGCCTGCTTTCTCCTCTCTCTCTGCCTGCCTCTCTGCCTACTTGTGATCTGATCTCTCTCTGTGTTAAATAAATAAATAAATAAATCTTTAAAAAAAAATCTACATTTTAACTCGTGGTGTGGTCAAAGAATCATACATTAAAGACCACAGTGACTTAAACATCACTTAAAAAAAGAATTAAAAAGATCATTCAACAGTTTTGTCTTAATTGACTAGTTTACTAAACAATTACTAACTGCAATTAGCAATCAGAATCTAATTATTAGGGCGCCTGGGTGGCTCAGTGGGTTAAAGCCGCTGCCTTTGGCTCAGGTCATGATCTCAGGGTCCTGGGATCAAGGCCCACATCGGGCTCTCTGCTCAGCAGGGAGCCTGCTTCCTCCTCTCTCCTCTCTCTCTGCCTACCTCTCTGCCTACTTGTAATCTCTCTCTCTGTGTCAAATGAATAAATAAACTCTTTTAAAAAAAAAGAATCTAATTATTAGATTGAACCGATGAATTAGTAATTAGCTGGAAACCACCAACCTAGTCAAAATAGTCAAATTTATTTTAAAGTTAGTCTCAATTTAGAAGTATAATGTTTAAGGCGAAAGTGATTTTATTTATTACTGAAATTTTTAAAGATTGCCTTATGACAATATTTTACAAGAGTTCTTTGTGATAAATATTACTACACTAAAGACTTTCTAAAAAGGGAAGCTAAACATATATTTATCCCAATTCACCTCAACTGTTTTTCTATCTTTAAGACCAAAGTCAAAATTCAACTCTGTGAGGCTCTTCCTGTAATTAAAAATTAACCAGTTTTCTTCATTGTTGCTACTGAATATTTCTTGCACATCTCTATTTAGTATTTGTTACATTTTGCCTTTGTATAAAAACGATTTGTTTGCAAATGTTTCTACTTTTCTTTAGGGATAAGGATTATGCATGATTCACCTTTGTATCCACCCAGCATTTAGCATAGTGCTTTGCATATTCAATAAAAGCTTGTTGACAATATTTTTCCCAGTAAGAAGATGAGCATATAAATTACATATACATATTCCCAAAAAACTGCTGAACTAACAAATATAAAAACCTAGGGAAATATACTGTTGAAAACATTCCATTTTAAGGTAGGTTTTGCCAGCCATATGAATTGGGAACCATGAAGATTGTTCATTGATCAACAAATATGTAGTATGTATTAGGGAATGTATATGTATCAGGGAACAAGACGGATGTAGTACTTGCCCTCAGAGAGCTCACAACTTAGTAGACACAGACAACACACACACACACACACACACACACACGCTATGAAGAAAACGAATAGCAGATGGTAATAAGGAATTAAGAGTAGGGGTGGCAGGTAGAGGGCTGCTCAGATAGGGTGGACAGCTTGACAAGAGAAACTGAGGCTGATACTTTAAGGGTAAGAGTCAAATACGCAAGGAAAAGGGGAACAGCTCCAGAATTAAGGCCATAAAGCAGGGGAGGTAGTTATATGCTACAATGTCAGCTTCATGGGAATACAGTTACTACAGCACGTTCTCCATTCTTCTATCATTTTTTTGCAGTTGCTTCTATCACTTCTCCTTTTCTGATGGTTCAGATTTTCCTGGCTAAATTTAAAAATGGCATGAACTCTAGGGAATGTCAGACTGTTTCCAAATAATCCTAATTTCCTTCCAGTCCTTATGACTAATAAATTGATCTCCAAAAGACAACTGTGTCCCAATTAGGAAAGAAGAGTGTTTCTTTAGATCAGCTTTAATTTTTTGATTTGGAGTCCTGATTGCTAATCAACATGTTGTGTAATTACTTCAATAATTGCTTGTAGATGTTCTTTTGTCTTCAGAAAAACGCCCTGCTGCTTTCTGAACTCTAGGCTACTCTACAGCCTAGGCAGAGAAGGTGGACTGAAAGTAGTACTTAACCCCTGGGGATTCTCAGATCTACTGTTACAGCTACAAGTGAAATTAGGAGAGGATGTGCTATACTGGAAAAAGCCCTGCATTAGAAATTAGAAGATATAGGTTCTAGTCCCAGGTCTGCCACTTTGTTATGCAAATCTGAGTCAATTGTTTACTTTTAGGTTTAGTTTTCTTTCAATTTTAGTATATGTGCTGCCCAAGTGAGCACTAGGTTTTAATTTTCTTATTGGAAAAGTGGGAATACATAAGAGTTGCATCTTATATCAAGTCAACAGTATGTGCCTGGCAAGGAAGTTTAACAGAAAAATATCAATTTACATAGTACTCAATGCATATACACCTAGGACTAAGCATGAGCTGAAAAACATAAATACGTTGTTACGTCAATTAGTCTCCATTCTTATGAGCCTCTCATTGAAAATCTTGCTCTGCGGCAGGATTTTAGTGTTTAAAGATTTACATACTCATATATATATATATATGAGTATGTAAATATATATATATATTTGTTCGTTTAGGACAAGATCTCTACGTATAATTAATTTGCTTCATCTTCGGCTCAAAGAAAGAAACAGCCATTCAGATGACGTGATTTTTTCATATGTTTACTTTAGAATCAAATAGGGTATTGACTCCACTATACCACTATACTATTCTGGCACAGAGAGCACATAAGTCAAAGCTGATGGAACCCTGGGAATATATACTGTTGAGACCATGAGCCATCATTTTCTTTAATTGCTAATTAAATAACATAAAAACATAAATGACATAGTTTCATCAATTATGTCACTAACCCAATAGAGCTGTGCCACTGTTTACAGAAAAGATATTCACATATAAGGAAAATGAGGCTTGTACAAAGTTATTCATTATATAATGCTTTTAATAAAGACCAGGAAAAAATCTAAAGGTCCAAAAGGAGAGGACTAATGAAGTGATACATCATACAACGGAATATTATGCTGCCATAAAAATGAATAAGGAAACACTTTATATGACATAGAATTTCTAAGATAAATGAAAAAAATAAGGTACATAAATGGCATAGTACCATCTATGTAAAAAAATGGCAAAAAATAAAATACAGGGCGCCTGGGTGGCTCAGTGGGTTAAAGCCTCTGCCTTCGGCTCAGGTCATGATCTCAGGGTCCTCGGATCAAGACCCGCATCGGGCTCCCTGCTCAGTGGGGAGCCTGCTTCCTCCTCTCTCTCTCTCTGCCTACTTGTGATCTGCTCTCTCTCTCTGTGTGTCAAATAAATCTTTAAAAAAATAAATAAATAAATAAAATACGTGTAGTATTTATTTGCTTACATACATGTGAAAGTTTTTTGGAAACATATACAAGGAAACTGTTAGCCGTGGTTGCTTCCTAGGAAAGGAAGTGGGTGGCTAAGGGGCAGGAGTAGAAGGAAACTTTTCACTGCATATTCTTTTTTACCTTTTGAATTTTGAACCATATGAATGTATTACCTAATCCAAAAGAAAATACAAAATTTAGATCAGCAATAAAATAGTTTGAGTTGAAATAGGATCGTGTTCTTAATGGAAAACACTTACAAAAAGTAGGCATAATTCTGAGGATAAATATCTGCAGGTAGAATATTGGAACTGTGATTATCTATTCCAAACTTCTCACTTTATAGATCTGTAAACCAAGGCCTTGAAAATTATGTGACTCATGTAAGGTCACACAGCAAAAGAGGATTAGATCAGATATTACAGTATCTACTCTAGGACTCTTCTTTATCATACTGTTTTCTCATTTTGTGTGGGCAAAACACAAACAAATTTAGGCTACAGAATGGGTTGTTGTGCTCTGTCTAAAGTTTAGAGTCTAACGTACAAAATAACCCGTGCTCGCTTTGGCAGCACATATAAAGTACGAAATAACCCCAAATCCCGAGGCTACTAATTTCTTGTGGGGCCTTGATGTGGCTACACTTACAAATATGTGACTGCATATATTATAATATGATAAATGTACTTTTTTCTATCCTATCTCAATTGAATTCATGGAGGGCAAGGACTAAAGTGTCTTATTTTAATTTTCTAAATATGCAAATGCCTAGCAAAAGTATACTACGAAAAATATTTATATAGGTTCACATTCCTTAACCAAAACCCAGAGTCTGGATGTGTTTTTAAAATAATTATAATTTCTTGAGATGTGTGGGTGGCTCATTTGGTTAAGCCTCTGCCTGCAGCTCAGGTTATGATCCCAGGACCCTGGGGTGGAGTTGGCTCCTAGCTCAGTGGGGAGCCTCCTTTTCCCTCTGTCTGCCACTCCCCCTGCTTGTGAGCTTTTGTGCTCTTTCTAATAAATAAATTAAATAAATAAACCAAAAACAAAAGAAAAATATTGATTTTTTGAAATTTAAAAATGTAACAAGGTACACGAACCATTATGTAACACCTCCCATACCAGTGGCCAAGGGCAGCACCCCATAATCAAACATAGTATTTCTTCAGCAAAACATATGGGATAAAATTATATATAATTTTTCATTTGCTCAGGTCATATTTTGTTACCAAATGAATTTTGTCTCCAAGTTTAAAAAGTTTTTGGTTTGCAAAGCCTCCTGAATGTTGGAATTAAACAAGAGATTATATAGACTGTACTCACAAAAGTGCTGTTAAAAAATATGGTTAGTCACTTTAGCTCTCATCTTTTTGATGAGATCAGAACAACCAATCACAGCAGGCAGCTGTTACATGCCAGGTTTGGGCTGAAGACTTGGCTTGTGATTAAGGAATCCAACCTAGCAGACAGGACAAAACCTGACACTATAATAAGAAAGAGAGGAAAGAAAGAAAGGGAGGAAAGAGAGATAGGGAAGGTAAGGAAGGAAGGAAGACAGGCAGACAGAAAATCCTAATTGTACATTATAATCCTATTGTAGCTGTTAAAGCTCCCTTTGATAGATTGTGTTAGTTTTTAATTGGAAACAGGTAAATAAAACTTCTGTCCCACACTGCTGACAAGATTGCTTTAATTCTCGCGTAAGGTAACTGCACTCTTTTTGGGATTCCAAATATATTGGTAAAGAAAAAGCATAAATGTATTCAATTTTCTCAACTTGGGACCGCTACTTTAATATAAATGAAAGAAGACTTTCTAGTCAACCTCTTCTAATTGACTTTCCTATATAATCGTCATTCTTATTATCTTACAAAGTCTTGCAAAACTTTTTCTACTTTTTACAAGGAAGAAAAGCTCTGGAGCCAAAACACAGTATACACTAAAATCCTCTTTCCTTTCCACAACCCAAGCCCCACATCCATTTTGTTTCTGTTACTATTGCATATTTTTTCTTGGCAAAACATCAAATTTGCGCTAAAAGACTGTAAATCAACTTTACAAACAACATTTCATTGATATAGTTCAGTTCAGCAATGTTGATTTTGCAGTGTTAAAATTTTAACTACAGTTTAAACTGAATCAATTATTTTGTTCCATTTACGAAGTTAACAATGCAGCAAACATTACCAAAAAAAAGAAAAAGTGTATTCCATCCTAAAATATGGAAACAACAATGGTGAACAAGAAAAACTCTAAGTTGGCTATTATTTCAAGATGGAAATACTAGGTTCTCATATTTTCATAATTCATTTAAAAAGAGAAAACTGAACTAGTTAGCTCTTATAACAAATAAACCAGTATATTAATAATTGAGTACAACAAAAAAGGTAAACAAAAACTAACCAGCCTGGTTTTCAGTCTAGAGAAAAACAAAACAAACTCCCTACTGGATTTCTTGGCCGTATGCATTCATAAGTAAAACTAAAATCCTTTTTACTGAGGAATTTCTTGGTATATGGGACTTGTTTCCTCTATACCGCCCTATCAAAATTACCAGCATTATTCCAGAATATAGTTATTGAGACCACTAAAAATACCCCACAGTCCAAAATGCCAACGGTGGTTACTCTGTAAAAAGAAATGGTCAGAAACTACATATTGCTCTAGGACACAGAACCAATCGACCAAAAGGACTTCTAGAATACGCTGCCCCAAGATTCAGAATGCAACTCAGAAATAGCACACGCGGTCACGATGTCCCTTAAACCACATGACCTTCCTATGAAAGCAGAGCCTTAAACTTATCAACGAAATGAGAACTCCCCCTCTCTCTTGAGTTAAAATAAGGCAGGGCAGCTGAAATGAGCGCAGCAGGGACGGATCGGCTGCAGACTAGTAAGAAGGGGTCGTGGGTTGCAAAGTCCCTGTGCTTTGGCTACTCCCCTTACCGTTAGAAGATCTGGGAGGGAGGGAGGGAGGAGAAACACCCCCAGAATCCTGGCAGAAAAGCCCCAAAGATGGGGTATAGGGAGACAGGGAGGGGCAGCTCCGTGTGTGGTGACCCTTTGTGAACACACACTCTGTGGCTGCTCGGCTCTCACCGAGGCTTTAGCAGAGAGGACTACGGGGGCCTTGCGCGACCCACAATCGTCTTGGAGGCCGCAGCGCTGCAGAGACGCTCCCGCCGGCAGCCTCCATTGTACCCTCCGCCTCTGCAGGCTAGGGAGCCCTTCCCTCACCCAACCACCCACCCACCCAGGTCACTCTCCACCGCGTCGACTTCCGACCCGGGCTCGCGCGGACCAGGACGCAACAAGGCGCGCTCCAGTCTCTCCCCACAGCGTAATTCCTCCGCTGCCGGACGCGCACTACTTTAATCACGCCCCACCCCCTGGCCGCCGGCGTCACCTCCGCCACTCGAGCGCTTTCCAGCAGCTTCCAGAAACGTCGCCTCCCCAAACCCAGCCACTCACAGATGCCGGGCTCGGCAGCCACCGGCCCCGCCCCTAGCCGTCGCCGCAGCTGAAACTGCGGCTGCGACAGCCGGGCGGACAGCCACGCCTCTGCAGAGGCCGTCCGGAAGTGCTCCCGTTCTCGCCTTCCCCGCCACGCTGTCGTCCTTTCAGGCCCCGAGCCGCGCAGGAAGGGGAACCTTTTTGCCGCGGACTCAAACCGGAAGCTGCTTTCCTAGCGGAGAGGCCGGTGGGGGAGGAGCAGGCCGAGGAGAACGTGGGTTGAACGTTTCGCGGTGTGGTGTGGACCCAGTCTGGAACAGGAGTTCGGACCGACCCGGTGCGAGGAAGGGGGAGTGCACGCGGCAGGTAAGGGAGGAGAGCGTGTAGTTTCCTCCGGCTCCCCAAATCGGGAAGGCGGACAGAGCTGGGAAAAGGGACTGCCCGTGGGGTAGTCGGCGCGCAGAAAGGTGGGCTACGCTGGGAGAGGAAAGAGGCTGGGACTGGGCTCGGGTGGGAGGGTTGGTGATTGAGGTCGAGTTACTGATTCGTTTTGGCTCAGAGAGGTAAATGCTGAAGAGAAACCAGAGTTTTGTTTTTCGCTCTTCCAAAGAGCGTGGAGATGGGGAAGGTTAACGGAACCGTGCACCTCCTCGGGTTTCCGAGGTTGGGTTTTGAAACTGAGATGCCTTGGTCCTGTACGTCTGTGATTCTGGAGGGCTAGGTTTGGTTCCAGGCAGGACTGCGCGCCCAAAGCCGACCCTGTTCCTCGGCTTCAAGTTCGCTCTGGCCTTAACCTTTGATAATTCGTGTGCTGAGACTGCTTGGTCTTGGAGGGCAAACTCAAAATAGGTTTAAGGCTCTTTTCGGAGCAGCTAGTTCTCTGGGTTTTCCCACTGTGCACACGGGACTGTGAAACAAGCTTAACTACATATCTTTCGTCATTCCCAGGACAACCTTTACACATTCATTGTGCTGTAACTGCGTTCATGTGGGGCTAAGTTAATTCACGTTCGGGGTCCGGGAGTATCAGTGACTCACAGAAGTACTGAGAAGAGGTCGTCAGAAGAAAGGTGCTGAGGGTGAACTGGAGTAGAGGAGGGTAAGATTGGAAAGCCAGGTTGGTCTAAAGTGCAGTGAGCTTTGGGTCATAATACTACCTTCAGGTCCATACTGAGCTGTTTGGACTTTCCTGTAATCGGGTTGGAGTAAATAGATGATTTTAAGCTGAGCCGTAACCAGACGCAAGACTTGTTTGATACAAGCGTCACTTTGGCAGTGTTAGAGAATTGGGATGGGATGGAGAGGTGGGGATTGGAAGCTTCCAAAGAACTGTCCACAGAATTTGGTGACTTTTACTGCATGAAGAAGTGGGAAGTGAAAGTTTCGAGGGCCACTCAAATTTTCTAGTGTGTGAGTTTGGAAAGATGAAGATACCAAAAGCTAGGTTAGATACAATAAAGAGGAGGAGCAGGTTATGTTGGTATGGAGAACAATGAAGATGATCATTGAAGGCAAATTAACTTGTAAGAATCACCCCCAGGGTTTTGTATGGAAGACAAAGTTGTTTTTGGAAAGCCTGGATAGCTCACCTCTGGTATTTTTTTTAAATGAATTTTCTTTTGTGGGGTTTTGCATATTTGAATTTCCATCACCAGCCTATCTGCTTTTCCTATTGAAATGTCTACTGGGATCAGGATCAGAGCAGATTTGAAGGCTTCTTATGTTTTAATTTTTATAATTGAGAGAGAGAAAAAAAAACAGGCCAAAAAAGTTTTTTAGATCCTTCAGGCACATGGAAATTTTCATTAAAAACATCTTACTTGGGGTATATAGGGTACCAGTTTTTCTTTTGACAATACTGCAGAATAGTACAAGATGTGCAACATATTCTGTACATAGAATGAAATAAATTAGCACCGAATGAATAATAGTTAAAATTTACTGTCCGTTCGGGTGCTAAGCATTTTACATGTATTGTATTTAATTCTTAGTACAAAGCAGTGTTAGAAATTTCTGAACCCACGTGTGCAGTTGTAAAGCCCATACTTTTAGCCACTCTGGAGCCATAAGCAGTTTGACTCTTTCCTGTGTAGTTCTTATTGTAAGTATATTATAAATAGAGCCCGCCAAAAATAAGAAATTGGTGTTGTCTGTGAGGAGCTGAAGAAGTGAAAGTTAGCACCAGGCTTATTTTTATCTTTTTGGCAGTGGTTCTCAGTGGGGCAGTTTTGCTTCTGGGGTTATTTGGCAATGTCTGGAGACTTCTGATTCTCACAACTGGGGAGTGCCAATGGCACTAACTCACTGTCTAGTAGATAGAAGTCAGTGATGCTGCTAAACATCCTAGACATGCAGGACAGCCCTCACAACAAAGAATTGTCTGGTCCAAAACGTTTATAGTGCTGTAGTTCAGAAATTCTGCCTTAGCAATATTTCTTCAGGAGTTTGAGATTCACTTACCCTTTTCTTAGAAGCATTTTTAGTTTTGAAATTATTCCTTGGCTTAAAAGATATGTAAAGTTTATACATCTGGAGTTGAATAGCATAACTGGTTTTTAAAGTGAATCTGCAAGCCAGTTTCCCAGGAGGTGGTTGTCATAGAAATTCGTAGATTTGGGAAAGACTTTTGCTTGAAATTATTTTACAGCATCCCTACTAATGGTGATTTACTCTGCTTTAAGGTCTTTTGTATGTGGTTTCCCTATATTTTAAATCCATATCTAAACTACTCTTAATTAATTTTTCCATACACTGAGCTCCAGACTTATAATTTTGACTTTACTGAATGTGTTTCTCTGTTCAATGGAATTCCACTCAAAACAAGCTTGTTACGTGTATAATTTGTACTATGATAGTGTTTATATTTTTGTCTGGTATGTTTATTATAAAAAAGCATATTGTTGGAAATTTTTTAAAAATAGCATTATTCTCTTGATGACTTTGGTGATTGAAAGCAATAGAAATGTATTGGGTTCTTTTGTCCCTGTCAGGCAATGGCATAATAGATCTGGCATCTTTAAAATACATTCTTAGTATAATGCTGACATACTTGTTTCAGATTATGCCTAGACCCTAAAAACTTGAGCTTTTAAACTCTGGTCAGTATAATTTGTTATTTAAATAATAGTTTATCTCTAGTATAAGTTTTAATTAATTTAATTAATTGCTTAATGTTAAGTCTGAAACTCGGTCTTTTTGCCAATCTGCCCTCTTCCAAAAAATTTAGTAGGATTATAAGTAAATATAGGTAATTTGTTTTTGCTTCAAGCTTACAATTTTAGAATGTGTTTATTTGGGGACATAGAGTTTCAAAATATACTTATTATATACATCTTGTAAGATAGCATAGCTCTTTTTCAAAGTAAATAGGACTTTTATTTAATTGTCTATTGACTTTTTTTTTTCCAGGGTTCATTGAAAAATCCTTAGTGATATTGACATGTTTCAAGTGACATAAATTAGCCAATGACTCGGAATGATGGATTCCCCGAAGATTGGAAATGGTTTGCCAGTGATTGGACCAGGGACTGATATAGGGATATCTTCACTCCACATGGTGGGGTATTTGGGAAAAGTTAGTGAACTTATTTTTTGCCTCAGTGCAAAGTTGGGTTTTTTCCTCCTTTTTTGAGACTTAAATTTGGTTTTAATTTTACCAATTAACTTCTAAAAAATTGTATCTTCCACGGAAATCTTACAGCAATGGCGAAAGATTATTTTAATGTATTTACCTCTCTGTGTTTTATTGGTATGTGAAAGTAGAAATAAAACAGAGACCTTGTGGTTTATTATTCTCTGAAAATATGGAACATACATTTTCCCTGGCAGTTGACATTACTTTTTTTCTTGCAAATAAAACTGATGCTATTTTTAACACTTAAAATTTAATATTTAAACTGTAATATATTCTTTTAGGAATAATAGCTGTATTTAAAGCATATATGCATTTCTTTTATTTGCCATGTTTAAAATGGCAATGTCTAGCCGGGACACTTCCAGGTGAAAATTGTATTTTTTTCTGGGTTATTTTTCCATTTAACTTTTTGTAATTTGATACAATCTAGGAATGTTTATATTTTAATTTACTTTATTTCTTTTTTAGAATTATGATTCAGCTAAAGTCCCGTCAGATGGGTATTGCCCTGCTTGTAGAGAGAAGGGAAAGTTAAAAGCCTTAAAGACTTACCGAATTAGTTTTCAAGAATCTATCTTTTTGTGTGAGGATCTGCAGGTAAAGTATTAATCTTAGATAGTATTAAGGTTTTAGCTTTTTTTCTTCAGTGTTTAAATTTGTACTCGTTTTGTATTTTTTAGACTGTACATTTTTGATACATAGATAACCAGAGTTTCTAGATCTGTCTAGAATACAGTTTTAAATATTTTGCTATTTTTCCTGAGTTATTGCATGAAGGTACTTGTTTTTATGATCATTAGACTTGTGAGAGGAGAAAATACATTTCAAGATGGATTTTGTTTTTTAACCTTGTGGGGGTCCTTGTTAGTTGTTGGTATATAGTAGTTATCCTTTCATCTCTTTGATTTATAAACTTTGGAACTTACTGGAAAAGTTATTAATCTCTAAATATTATATACTTAAGGATCTAAATATGGATATTTAGATATTTAGTGTATCCAGTGGTACAACTTTTTAAAAAAATATTTTACTTATTTATTTGAGAGTGAGAGCGTACGTGTGCAAGAGAGAGCACAGGTTGGGGGGAGGAGGGAGAAGAAGACTCCCTGCTGATCACGGAGCCCTACTCAGGGTTCAGATCCCAGGACCCCAAGATTATGACCTGACCTGAAGTCACTTAGCCGACTGAGCCACCCAGGCGCCCCCAGTGGCACAATTTTTATATAGGAGCTCATTAAATTCCATAATACACATTTTATTGTGTTGACAGTTTATGGAGTTCTTATATGTGTGTTTAGTTCTCAAAGCTTTGCAAGGTAGATAGCTCCATTACGAATAAGAAATCAGAGAGCGTTCAGGAACGTAAGATCTTCCTAAAGTCGCAAAACTGTAATTGGAATATAGTCTTGAAATTTCAGATATGTTTCATTCCAAGTAAACTAGCAGTTCATCAAAATCACCTGGAGTACTTTTAAAAAATTTTTGGGTATCACCCCCAGATGCCAATTCAGTAGAATTGACCCAGAATTATATAATTTTGTAACTGTTAGGGATGAGTCTGATCAGCCAAGTTTGCAAAATACTAAACTAAATCATACTGTTGGTGATAGATACTTTTGCTGAGTGTAACTTGAAGAAAATCCCAGGCATTCCTACAAATAGAAATAAGTTTCTTTTTGCGTTTATTCAATAATTTTTTTTTTGAGTGTTACCACGTTGGCAGTGTTCCAAAGACTAGGATATAATGTATAAACCAAAAAATATCTTACCCTCAAGAAGGTGGTTATAGGAGCTCCTGGGTGTCTCAGTTGGGTAAGTGTCTGCCTTAGGCTTCAGTCATGATCCCAGTCATGGTCCTGAGATGGAGCCCCAGGCCTACTTCTCTGCTCAGCGGGGAGCCTGCTTCTCCCTTTCTCTCTGCCTGCTGCTCCCTCTGCTTGTGTGTGCACTTGTATGCATGCTTTCTCTCTCTCTCTGCCAAATAAGTAAGTAAAATCTTTTTTTTTTAAGTGGGTATGTTTCAGAGGGGTAAAAAATCAATAAGTAAGTTATATTTTTTGTGTATGAGGTAATGAAAAGTGCCATGGGGAAAAATAAAGCCCAGGGACTAGAGTGTTAAGGAATGGGTAGTTAGCAATTTTAAATAGAGTGGTGAAGGGAACTCTTCATTAAGAAAGTGACATTTGAGCAAAAACTTGAAAGAGATGAAGAACAAGCCATGTGGCTATCTGATGGACAAGCATTTCAGGCAGGGAGAGTAGCAGGTACAAGACCCTGAATGAGTAGAGGTTGCCTGTGCATGTTTGTTCTACTGCAGGGAAACTAACAGAGCTGGATCTGAATTAAGTAAAGCAGAGTAATAGAAGATGGGTTAGAAAATTAATGGGGAGGGGACTGGACCAAGTAGGGTCTCAGAAGCCATTGTAAAATCTCTGGTTTTTACTGTGACTGAAATGAAGAGCTGTAACAGGGAGTGACATAATCTGATTTACATGTTAACAGGATCACTGTGGCTCCTGTGTTGAAAGTATATGTAATGGGCAGGCCCTGAAGTAGGGAGACTAGTTAGAAGACAATTAGAATATTCCATGGGGAGCAAATAGTGGCTAAGGTGATGAAACATGGTTGGACTCTATATATTTTGAAAGTAGAGCCAAAAAGGGTTTTCTGAAAGATTGGAATACATAGGAGAGTGGGGAATCAAGGATGATTTTGGCTTGCATAATTGGAAGTGTGGAGTTTCCTGTTACTAAGATGAGAAGAACTTTGGGAAGAGGAAGATTTGGGGGGGAAGATCAGGCTAGACCCAGTCAAGCTTGAGACAGCCATCTAATACTTGAGGGTATATGGAATAAGTGGTTGGATCTATGTATTAGGTGGAGAGTGAGGTTAGAGAGATATATTTGGGAGTCATCAGCATGTAGATAATTGAACCATGAAAGTGGTTGAGTTTACCTGGAAGTATTGGCGGCAATCCAAGGACCAAGTAACCCCTGTTACACTCCCGAATTAAGAGACTGGGGAGATGAGGTAGAACCAAGAAAGGAGTAAGAAGTGGTCGGTGAGGTAGGAGTAAACCCAGAAAGGGGAGAATATTTTGTCCTGGAACTCAAATGAAAAAAAATATTTAAGGAAGAAATGATTTACTTTCAACTCAAGGAGAATGAAGACTCCATTGGCTAGAGTGTTGTGGGTATCATTGAGAACCTTGATGAGAATATTTCGGAAAAAGTATTATTGATAAAGGAAAGCTTGGTTAGAGTGAGTGTTAGAAAATTAGAGAGGAAGAACTGAAAAATACAGATGTGAGGTGGTACCTGGAGGAGGGAAATTTTTAAGTTGGGAAAAATAACAGCATGTTTGTATGCTGATTATATCCAGTGGAGAGGGAAAAATAAAAAGTGTCACAGAATTGCTGAAGAGCTATCCTTGAAACAGACAGTGGCCTCTGTTGAACAATGAGAGGGCTTGATGTTCGGAGGTTTGACCGCTTATCCTAACAGCAGACCATATGGGGTGTTCACTCATTAATTAGCTCAGAACAAAGTTGTAGAATGGTGAATATGGGAAAGAGAACTCTTTCTAGAAAAAAAACTACTTTTCCCCCTCTTCTAAATAATGTATAGTATTTCAGTAGAGTTCTTTAACCATGAACTGCCATAATAAAGAAATCCCTGTCTTTAGGACATTAGGTTTTAGCTATTAAAGTTAGAGGTATTATTTGCATTTTTAGTTTTGAAGCTTTTTTTTAAGTGATGAGGAAAAAAATACATAACCAAGAACTTTAAGTATATACTTTGCAGATGTAAATAAAGAACTGTAATTATTGATCTAATTTTTAGGAAGTGTTCTTCTATTCAGTAAGAGCTCAGTGTATTTTATGAAGTAGATTGGTTTACACCAGGAGTCAGCAAGCTATATGACACCCACAGGCTAAGAACAATAGACGTTTTTATTTATTTATTTATTTATTTATTTAAAAATATTTTATTTATTTGACAGAGAGAGAGAGACAGCAAGAGAGGGAACACAGGCTGGGGGAATGGGAGAGGAAGAAGCAGGCTTCCTGCTGAGCAGGGAGTCCAATGTGCAGCTGGCTCCCAGGACCCTGGGATCATGACCTGAGCCAAAGGCCAAAGCTTAACGACCGAGCCACGCAGGTGTCCTGATAGTTACATTTTAAAATTATTAGGCAAAAATGAAAAGAATAGTATTTTGTAATATATGAAAATTATATGAGTTTCAAATTTCAGTGTCCAAAATAAGTATTATTGGAATGTAGCCATATTCAATCATTTTTGCATTGTCTATGGCTGCTTTTGTAGTCTCGTGAAGGACTTCAGTAGTTATGACTGAGACTTTCATTAGCTCACAGAGCCTAAAATATTTATCTGGCCTTTTACAGATAGAGTTTGATGATCCCTGGTCTGTAAGACCTAATTTATTGATTTGTTAATTTTTTTATTGTGAAATTTGAAGTCCACTGAATGTTCGTTCTCCTTTCACTTAACAAATTGCAAAGAACCACATGGGAAACCCCTCTTAATCAGAAGTTTCTTGATTTGAAAAAATCACTAAGATTCAAACTCTGCTTCCAAATTAATAAATTGAAACTCAAGTTTTTTCAAACTGAAGGGAGTTTCATCTCTTCTTTTTTTGAGTATTCCATTATTTAGTCTTTTATTGGAACATTTATTTATTTTTTTAAAGCATGAAATTTATAAGGCTCTTAAGTTGTCAGAGAAAACATTTTCTTGGTTTTCTTCATTTGTAAAGTGAATGTAAATTATTGTATATTTTTTGTAAATATTTTTATGGTTTGTTTTTGGCTTACCTTATAGATAATTTTCCAAATAAAAGATAATGTGTAGTGTTTTCCTTTTTCTGTTTTATAGGAAAACGGGGAGGTATTTAAGCTGCTCAAAAAATCAGTGAAAGAGGGCGCCTGGGTGGCTCAGTGGGTTAAAGCCGCTGCCTTCGGCTCAGGTCATGATCCCAGGGTCCTGGGATCGGGGCCCACGTCGGGCTCTCTGCTCAGCAGGGAGCCTGCTTCCTTCTCTCTCCTCTCTCTCTGCCGACTTGTAATCTCTCTCTCTGTGTCAAAAGAATAAATAAAATCTTTAAAAAAAAAAAATCCGTGAAAGAGAGAGCATTAGATTTTTTCAACCTTAGATTTCAAATGCTCTTGCATGGTTGGGCTAGGTGGAAAAATTAATACTCTGTAGTATTGTTTTATGACTTTCCTTTTTTTTTGAAGATAAGATAAAAAACTTCTAGTTACAAAAATGGCATGTTCATTATAAAAATAAAAACTAAAGTCAAGGTATAAAGAGATAAAAATCTGAAAGCATTAATTTATAAAAGGGAAAAAATGGGGCAAGGACAAATTGTATTTTAAATCGGCCCTATGACTACAGCACAAATTATAGATAGAAAAGTCTGTTGAGAGATTTGCAGGTAATGGAGAGGGAAACCATCTAGGCCACTAAATTTTGCAGCTTCAGGGCCCTTTATTATTTATCGATTTTAATTAAGTAGGGGTGCTGGTAGGATATCCACACCATGATCTTGACTCTGAGATCAATAAAGCTTTTTTTAATTTTTTTTTTAAGTTTTTAATTGTAAAAAAAAAACATGAAATTTACCATCTTAATCATTTGTGAGTATTCAGTTCAGGAGTGTTAGGTATATTCACATTACTATGCAACAGATCTCTTGAACTTTCTCATCTTGAAAAACTCAAATTCTGTACCCACTGAATAACAGCTCCTGTTCTCCCCCTCCTCCCATGCTTTGGAAACCACCATTCTACTTTTGGTCTCTATGAATTTGACTACTCTAGGTACCTCATATAAGTGGAATCACACCATATTTGTCCTTTTGTGACTAACTTATTTTGCATAGCATAATGTCCTCAATATTTATACGTGTTGTAGCCGGTGAACAGATTTCCTTTTTAAGGCTGAATAGTATTTCATTATATGTATATACCACATTTTCTTTCCTTTTTAAGGCTGGATAGTATTTCGTCATATGTATATACCATATTTTCTTTATCCCTTTGTCCATTCATGGATATTTGTGTTGCTTTCACCTCTAGGCTGTTGTGAAGTATGGGTATGCAAATATCTCTTTGAGGTCTTGCTTTCATTTTTGGGGGGGTATATACCTATCTATGAATGTGAATACAAAATTATTGCTGTTTTAAAGTGTTCTCTATTTTCTGACATACGGTAAGATTTAGGAAATAATCCCAAGGTGTAAAGTTTAGGGTCAAGTTGTTAGTTGGTGAGTGCATTACTAGTTGGTAACAGTGAGAAGAATCCAGAACTTAACCTATTAAACTAAAGAATTTCGTAAGTACAGTATTATGAGTATAGTGTTCATTTGTATAGAAGAAGCTGTACTTGAAAAGAGCATTTAGTGCATTTTCAGTATCTGTTGCTTACAACCTAGTGACTAAAAAAAACTTAATGGCTTGACTTAGCATTCCTTATGATTCTGTGGGTTGTCCAGGTAGTTCTTATACTTCACCTGTTGTTGGCTAGGAAACCTGAAATGTCCACATAGCTGGCAGTTGGTGCTAGCTGCCAACTGGGAACTCAGCTCAGGTAGTCAGCCAGGATCTCAGTTCTTTTCCATGAGGGTCTCTCCGTGAGGATAATGGGCTCCTCACAGTATAATGGATAAGACTTCTTTAAGAAGGAGTGTTCCAGAAGGAAGGCTCCAAAAGGACTAGCCTAATGAGCCCATGCCTATCAGGCTTCCACATGCACCGTGCTGGTGAACATCCCATCAGAGCTGGTCCCATGGCTAAGCCCAGAGTGGTGCAGCAGAGGACTGACTCTACCAGGGCATGTGTAGCAGGAGGGGGTAGTTCTCTAGTTCATAAGAGGTCACCAGAGGGGCACCTGGGTGGCTCAGTGGGTTAAAGCCTCTGCCTTCGGCTCAGGTCATGGTCTCAGAGTCCTGGAATTGAGGCCCACATCCGGCTCCCTGCTCAGCGGGGAGCCTGCTTCTTCTCTCTCTGCCTGTTGCTCTGCCTACTTGTGATCTCTCTCTCTCTCCCTCTCTCTCTATCAAATAAATAAATAAAATCTTTAAAAAAAAAAAAAGCCACCAGAGTAGCAGTTACCATGCTTGGGTAGAAGAAGGCATTTATTTTAAATGAGAACACATACTATATTAGATTTTTTGGATTTGTCTTTTAAAATATTTTCCTAGGTTTCAAACTTGGGGAAAATTGGTTATTTTGGTCATTTGTCTACACTTTTGATATTTGGCTGAAATTGTATTAATACATAATAAGATTTGATGAAGTTGTTAAGATTCAGCCAGTTTGACTCTTAGATCCAGGAAGGATGTAAAATTGATAACGCTGATGTGCTCTCAGATTAATATTCAGTTTTAAAATTAAGAAACACAGAAATTACTAATCCAAATTTTTTTAATTTGAAAATGCTTCCCCCCAAAAATGAAAATACTTTTCCAGTTTTTAATGTTATGCAGTATACCTGTCCCAAAAAGAATAACACTCATCATAGAATGTTTCTTTAAATTGTTGAAATTTGTTAAGTCACTCAATATTAGGTTTTTTTATTAAAACAGAAGTATGTATATTTTCCTTGCTAGCTTCCTCTAGTGTGGATCCAATTAAACTCTCGATTATTCACATTAACTAGGGAAATTATGCTTTTGGGGGCCAAAATTTTGATTTAATAGTGGTTTATTCCTAGTTCCTTTAAATTTAGATTGGTATAGTTGTATCGATACTAAAATTTTATATGTATTTTTCATGACAGAAATTATAAAACTTGAGCTTTATTTGAATTTTTTGTAGTTTTTATCATTTTCTTTTTTCTTTCTAGTGCATCTATCCTTTGGGCTCTAAATCACTTAATAACTTAATTTCTCCTGATTTGGAAGATTGTCATACTACAAATAAGCCTCAAAAAAGAAAGGTCTTGGAAACCAACTATAAAGATTCACCTCTTTTAGCAAATGCCAAAAAGACTAAAAGTCATATTGTTGGTGAACAAGTTTTGAACAGCAAACATAATGGAGAAGCATATGATGAAACCTCGTCTCACTTACCTAATTTACCACACAGTGATCCACAGAATCCAGTTAGAACAACTGATTCCTTGGAACAGAATGAGATTTTGGAGGCTGATATTATTGACATGGCTGCTGAAGAATATCCTACTACAGTTGATGTTTCTGGAACTGGAGGGATTTCTCCTCAAAATGAAGGATGCACATCTGAACTGGAAATGGCATTGGAGAGCAAATGTACATCACTTTGCCAGTCCTTATGTGTCCAGTGGAAAAACGCTAATGCTCTCTGTTGGTTAGATTGTATTCTGTCAGCACTGGTGCACTTGGAAGGGTTAAAAAACACTGTGACTGACCTGTGCTCTAATGAGGACTCTGTGTTCTGGCAGTTGTTTATGAAGTATAATCAAGCCAATAAGCTTCTGCACACTAATCAGCTGGATGGAATTAAAGGTTGATAATAATAATTTATTTCTCTTTTACTTATGAAGAAGTTAATGTTCAGGGATGCTTGGGTGGCTCAGTCAGTTAAGGGTCTGGTGGCTCAGTTCATGATCCCAGGGTCCTGCCAAAACTTCCCCAAAATCTTTATTCACAATGAGGGATGTATATCATTTTTTATCTTAGAAAATAGGATACCTATGACTCCACCTCCCAACCTGAAAGAATTAAAATATCTCCAATAACTTAATCTACTTAGGTGTTCCTCCCCATCCCATACTCCATCTCCCCCCAAAGGTAATTATTAACCTGAAATGTGTTTTATCATTTCTTCATTTCTTCTTTTTTGAAATAGTTTGTTTTGCGTATGTATTGCTAAAAAATATATTCCTACTCTAGTTTGTTTTGAACTTAGTGAAAAAAGGATATTGTACAGAAGGCCTTCTGGGACTTTTTTTCCTTTCTTTCTTTTTTTAAAGATTTATTTATTTATTTATTAGAGAGAGTATAAGCAGAGGGAAAGGGAGAAGCAGGCTCCCTGAGCCCGATGTGGGACTTGATCCTACAACCCCCGGATCATGACCTGAGCTGAAAGCAGCTGCTTAAGTGACTGAGCCACCCAGGTGCCCTGTTCTATTTTCTTTTTATAAAGATTTATCTATGAAGCTCCTTGTGTTGGTGGTTTATTATTTTTCATTGCTATAGATGTCCATTTTGTAAATATATCAGTATATTTATTTATGTGTCATTGAGTTGTTTTTTGCCATTATAAATAGTGTTGCTGTGACTATTCCTGGGCTCAAATAGAGAGTTTCTCTTGGGTATACCATAGGAATGGAATCAAATCATAGACTCTGGGGCACCTGGATGGCTCAGTCAGCTAAGCGTTCAACTTGATTTCAGCTCAGGTTATGGTCATAGGATCAAGCTTTGCATCAGGGTCCACACTCAGCACAGAGTTTGCTTGAGATTCTCCCACAGAGTCTCCTCACCCCTCCCACCCCCCCACTTCCCCACTTATTTGCATGTACTCTCTCTTGCTCTCAAATAAATATATCTTAAATCATAGGCTCTAAGTTCAGATTTACAAGATACCATCAGTACTCCCATTAGCAATATGTGAGAGATCTTCCTGATATATTCTCCCTTGGTTATTTTTACACTTGGAGAATTTTGAATGATGTTAAATGGTTTATGGTCTTGATTTACCCTTCCCAAATTTTATTTTAAGTTTTTGTTTTAATTCAGTTAACACAGTGTTACATTAGTTTCAGATGTATACAGTATAGTGATTCAGCAGTTCCCATACATCCCCTGCTACTCCTCACAAGTGTACTCCCTAGTCTCCTCACCTTTTTAACCCATCCCCCACCCACCTCTCTGCCTTTCTCAAATTTTAAAGAGGTTGGACAGCTCTTCAAGTGTAGAATTGATCATGTTTCCTGTCTTGTGAAATGCCTGTTTTTGTCTTACCGTTATTTGTTCTATTGCCATGTACTCTTTGTTTGAGTTTCTGTGTCTTTGTTGCTCTCTTCATGTCACATATGTATTGCTAAGTCTCCCAATTTGTATCTTGTGTATTTACTTTTTTAGATATCTTTTGATGTTTGAAATTGTTAAGCTTTCCTTTTGTAGCTAATAATACTTCTGACATTGAAAAGGAATCTTTCCTTTTCCAAGATTAGAAATTAATTCATCTATATTTTCACTGAAAAGTCAGTTTTGTTGTTGACATTGAATTTTAATTCAGCTAAAGTTAATTTTTGTGTGTGGTAATCATCCCGTTTTCCCCCCATTGCCTAGCTGTTTTTTCCTAGCTCCTAACTCCACATTTTTCTCAACTGATCTGCCAGGCCATCTTTGTTATGTAGCCTTCCGTATACATGTGCAGCTGTTTCTTAACTGTCAGTTTGGTTTTCTTGGTTACTTTATCTGTCTCTGTGTCAGTACTATACTATTTTAATTACAGGGTTATTGCTGTCTGGTAGTATAAGAATCCTCACTTTTATTCAACCTGTCTTTGGTCATGCAGTCTTTTATATAACTCTTATACATTTTTCCCCATTGTTGACCATTCAGGCTCCTTATTACTTTTTGCAGTTATGAATAAACACCATGACGGATAATCCACATATTCTTTGAATCCACCCATTGCCAGTTATATCCTAGAAGGGATATTAAATTTGAATATAAAGAGTCTTTCTGAATGGCTTTCCAGAAAGACAGTATAATTCCATTTTCATATGTAGAAGAAAACATCCCAGAGCACTCAGATCATCTTTGAGTAGAAACATTTTAAAAGTTACAATTTTGTTAAATAAGAAATGTTTCAACTTGAGTTTCTTTGAGATTGAATTTTTCACAAATTTTAAAATTCAGTTTTTACAAGCATTTTTGATTTTGCCTTTTCTTCACTGTATTCCTGTTATCTATAATTATAGGAACCCAATACTGAGTTAGGTGACAGTTCAATTGATTATTACAGAAGAGTATATTTCTTGTTCAAATTTTGACTTGAATGTTGAATTAATTTTAATTAATTTTTTTATAAAGCATAGCCACTTTATTTTTTTTATTGAACTATAGTTAACATACAGTGTTGTATTAGTTTCGGGTGTACAGTGAAATGATTCAGCACTTCTGTAAGTTACTCAGTAAGTATATTCTTCTCTTCATTTCACCCATATTATATATTCAATCATATTAATTTTTTACAGAATAATTATAGTTTTTATAATATGGTTGTAATTGTATTTAGTAAGTTGACTTTGAATTGGAAGTTTTTTTTCTTGGTGTGGTTAAAGAAAAATTCTGGTTACTGCTTACTTCATATTATAGGAGAATCCAGATGTTTTCATAGTAAAACTTAACGGTATGATCAGGCTATATGAATTATTTGTAAGAGATTTTGGTGAAATCTTTTGTAGCTTAAGAATAACTAGAGTCACATGCATATGGGGGCTGGTTTTCTGACATAATAATTCTATTTTGAGGACTTTAATCTTAAAGAAATAAGGCGCCTGGGTGGCTCAGTGGGTTAAAGCCTCTGCCTTCGGCTCAGGTCATGATCTCAGGGTCCTGGGATCGAGGCCTGCATCGGGCTCCCTGCTCAGTGGGGAGCCTGCTTCCTCCTCTCTCTCTGCCTACTTGTGATCTCTCTCTGTCATATAAATAAATAAAATCTTTAAAAAAAATCTTAAATAAACAAAAACATGGATAGGTATGTGTCCAAAAGATGTTATCATAATAGTATTTATAATAGTGAAAAAAGAAACAATTGTCCAGCACTAGGAGAATGGTTAATAGAACTGATTCAGGTAGAGTGTAATAACTAGCCTACAAAGTTTTTTTAATGAAGCAAATTCATGTGAAGTAATATAAGTTATAGAAAGAAATAAATGAGTAGATGTTGTCTCTAGCATGAGTAATAATCACATGTAAAGACATAGTTTCAGCTGTTGGAGAGATAGGCAGAATATCTGAAAGCATCTCTCTCTCGCTAGGCCTGTGATTATTTGGATTAGAAAGGCTTTTACTGCGATTTAGTCAAGCACATGTCTTCGGAACTAATGATACTGGGCTGAGGGAATATTAAGGCAATATATGGTATAACACAGAGAGAGGAATAAGAACTAAGGAAACTGTTTTTCATTTTGTCTCTGCTAAATTTATTGACTGATGAACTTTCATTCTTAGTAATGTCTTAATTTTCTGTGGAAAAATAGAGATTGATAAGAAATTGATAATCTGTATTTTACTTTCAGATGGAAATTGTAAAAAACTTACTCCAGAAATACTTGCAAAGATAGAGACCTGTCTGAATGAAGTCAGAGATGAAATTTTCATTAGGCTTCAGCCTCAGCTTCGATGCACATTAGGTAAGTGATTTGTATAATTTAACTATTACTCATCTACCATAAAGAAATAATTACATCATAAGAAAATACAATATTTTGGGTGATTAGATTCTAGGGAGAGAGAATCTGTGTAGTTTCATTTAGGAGCCTACCACTGGTTAAATCATTGGTGGACAGGGTTGTTGTTTCCATATAAACACACAGGTTTGTGTTCCACCCCTTGAAAGTGGATCCCTGCTCCAGTTCCCATTTGAATTAAAGAATGGTTTCTCCCCTAGTCTGAATCAACACTCCTCTTAGCCCTGATAATTATATTTGAAACAAGGTTGTATCTTGTTCTACTGCTGCCTTGGGCCGTGTTTTCTATGTAACAGAGAAGGAATTTTTAAATTACTATTTTGTGCAATCATAGCAGTTGGGCAAGCATACAGCTCTTCTAATACAATAGAATTCCTCTCTTGTTTGTGTTCATACTACTCATTCAGCGCTAAGAGGTGCTATGTTGGAGCTTAAGATCGTACTGGTGAAATCTAATCTTTGCTTTGGAGAGCATTTTAAAATCCTACAATGTATGTATCTTTATTCTGAATGTTAATGTGTACTTTCAAGTACTAAAGAAAGAGAAATAGAATCTGTATTGACCCTGAGTGTTGGTTAAATTTTTAAGATCAGTCATTGTGTCATTTTGACTATTGTTTTTAAAAATACATTATAGGGGTGCCTGAGTGGCTCAGTTGGTTGGGCGACTGCCTTCAGCTTGGGTCATGGTCCTGGAGTCCTGGGATCGAGTCTCACATCGGGCTCCCAGCTCCATGGGGAGTCTGCTTCTCCCTCTGACCTTCTCCCCTCTCATCTCTCTCACTCTCTCTCTCTCAAATAAATTAAAAAATTTAATTTAAACTCTTCTAAAAAAATACATTATAAACTATCCTTTCTGTTCACCCTCCCTGCAGATTAAGAAATAAAATATTACAAATACACGTGAAGCCCCCTTTGTATTCTAATTCAGTTCTTCCTTACCTCCCCACAAAGGTGTCTGCTCTCTTCAATTTAATTTTTTTTCTCTGATGTCTAATTTTTTAAAGGAAAAAGCTCATATTGTTGTGGTGTTTACTTATTTATGTAATTTTAAAGAGTGATTTAGTCTGAAATATGTTTACCAGTGTAAAGATACACAGACCAGGGTGCCTGAGTGGCTCAGTGGGTTAAAGCCTCTGCCTTCAGCTCAGGTAATGATCTCAGGGTCCTGGGATCAAGGCCTGCATCAGGCTCCCTGCTCAGCTGGGGGAGCCTGCCTCCTCCTCCCTCTCTGCCTGCCTCTCAGACTACTTGTGATTTCTATCTCTCTGTCAAATAAATAAATAAAATCTTTAAAAAAAAAAAAAAAAGATAGACCAGTAGAACAGAATAGAGTCCAGATGAAAACCCTCCCCTTTTGCATACGTCATGCTGTGTGACAGAGGTGGTGATCCAGCTAAGTGGGGAAAAGAAAGGCTGTCTAGTAAATGATGCTGGGACAGTTGGTTCCTGAGACGGGAGAAATTGGATCCCTATTTGACACTGTAATCAGAAGTAACTTCAGCCTATTTAAAGACCTAAACATGGCAAAGCAGAATTATAGAACTTAGGGAAAAAATAACGGGTGAATATTTTACCACTCAGTGGAGAAGAATTTCTTAAATAAGATACATAAAATATTGTGGTAGATATGATCACACTGAAGTTTGAAACCTCTGGGCAAAGATAGAACAAAGAAATAATATCCTGGATATCTTGTAAAGAATTCTGTACATCAGTTTAGAAGAAGGACAGCCTCATAGAAAAGTGGCCAGAAAACATTAATGAGCAATTAACAGAAGAGGAAACTTGACTGGACAGCAAAGAGTCACTGAAAGATTTGTATCATGGCAAATGATGTCATTTTAGGGAAATATGCAAACTAGGTAGTTGGGTAGGTGTTGGGGTGAAGATACTAGAGGCAAAGAAATCACTTAACTAATTTTAGCAAGAGGTTACAAAAATTGGAATTGTATTATATGTTCTCTAGTGGATGCTTTATGCTTAATACCCAAAAGATTTGTAAACAAAGGAAGAATAATTAAGATCAATTAAAAGCTATATAAATTCCCTAAGATTATCTGTATGCGTATAACTTAACAGTGTGCTCTTTGATATTTTTTCTTTCATATTTTGATTCACTGAGAACTTTATGTATTTTTAGACCTGAAGATTCTGTGTTGTCATTATAAAGTATAAATTATTTACTTTTCGATTAATGTTTAGTTACAGTAGAGTAATATTTAAATGCTAGTAACTGTCACAAACTCATGCTGTACTATGTGCTGTTTATGTGTGTGGTGATGCTATGTGTGGTCCTGTTCAGGAGACTGATTTGTATTTATTTCTGTTTATAAAAAATGTTTTAATTTAATTTTTATTTGTGTACAAAGATAGTGGTAGGACTGTACCACAAAGGTGACTGTTAAAATTGCCTTTGTAACTACTGGTATTTACAGAGCATGCTTAGGCAATAACACCTCCTGCTCCGCCGTTGGGTCTTACCAAGGTGACTTCTCCTGCCGTCATTCCAGGCCACTGTCGCTCCAGGCTAGTGGGGGAATTGGACCATGGAAGTGAGACTGTCCCAGGGGAGCCAGGGGAGGGAACGACTCCAGTTCTTTCTAGGGCTGAATCAGTAGGGTAGCATCTAAGCTCCCCTGAAGACAGGAAGGTGAGAAACTAATTGGAGAACAAGTGTAAGAGGAGAATGTAAATCCTCCTGTTTAATTTGCCTGTTGATCTAAAAACTGGAAGACTGGATTCACTATTCAGTTTTTATTTTAACGACACCAGGAGTCAGATCTTCTCTAGTCTTAAAGTCATTGAAGTTTAATTTTAATTTTTTTTTTTTAGAGATTGATTTATTTGAGAGAGCAGGTGGGAGAGGGGAGCAAGAGGATTTCACGCAGATTCTCCGCTATGGTCAGAGCCCTGTGAGGGCTTCAGTCTCACACCCCGAGATCATAACCTGAACTGAAATCAAGAGCCAAGGCTCAACCAGTTGAGCCACCCAGGCACGCCTAATTTTAAGTGTTAGAAAATGAGACTAAAGATTTTACGAAGAGTGGTAGATGAGGAGTGGGGAGAGTTGAGGCTGGCCCTATAACCCTGTGTGTCATGTCCTCTCCACACATACAATAAGAGAGTTGGACTAGAAATGGCTTTTTAATGGTTTTGTCCACCTCTGACATTATTCTACAGTGTTAAACTGGATATGTTATTTTTAGTATTTGTGGTGAACTATTTATATATTTTTGTTTTTATAATACTTTATTATAAACTATAATTTTGTTTTATATCCTAGGGCTGTTATAGCTCTGAGGATTTTTTTTTTTCCCAGAGAAAAGCTAAAAAAGATCTAAGGAGATAGTATGGGTCTTTTGTCCTTAAAACATTTTCATAAGTGTCCACCAAGAAAAATGAGAGACAGGGACTAAAGTGATAATTAAATCTTTATGATGGACATTTTTAGAAAAATGCTTTAAAAACCTCCCCTAGTCTGGATGGCTCAGTTAGTTAAGTGTGTGACTCTTGATTTCAGCTCAGGTCATGATCTCAGGGTTGTGAGATCAAGTCCTGCATCACACCTGGTGCTAAGCCGGGAAGTGGGCTTGAAATGGTCTCTCTCCCTCTCTCTGAGCCCTTCCACTCTGTGTGCATGCACTCTCTCTCAAAAACAAAACAAAACAAAACAAAAAACACCTTAAAAACTTCCCCTTGCCTAACTGTGAATAACTTACTCTGTCATATACTTATATATGTTCACATATATTTGTACTATGAATATGGTGAGAAAAGATAATAGCAATTTTGGTTCACTTTTTTCAGTTAATTATGAGCAATAATTTTCCCTTTTCTTTTTGAAGGTGATATGGAAAGCCCTGTGTTTGCACTTCCCCTGCTCTTAAAAATGGAACCCCTCATTGAAAAGCTCTTCATGTATTCTTTCTCTTGGAACTTTGAATGTTCACAGTGTGGGCACAAGTATCAAAATAGGTTAGTTTTTCTCTCTTTTTTTTAAATGGATGTATTTTATTGAAAATGGTTCCAAATAATAAAATTTGAATAAAACTTGCTTCCATTTATAATACTGCTCTCTCCCTTGTTCGTTCTGCGCTCAGTAAAATTTCCTACCATATCTTGAAGTCTCCCCACCATTAAGATTAAAAGGAAAAATTTGAGCTCCAGAAACTACAGTTTGCTTGCTTTTTTAAACTGGAAGAATAAAAAACCATGGTTTGCTGGATTATTAATTAATAGGAATTTTCTTAAGTTTTTCAGTGGACGGGGGGAAAAATGGGAAGAGTAGTATATTCCCCTCATGGCTCCCCCTCTGGATTCCCTGCTGAATAAGAATACTTCTTAGAATTCCTTGAAATAATATGTGTTTTGTTTATTCCTCTGTTAGCAACTGGGGTTTTTGTTTAGTTATGTTTTTAACATCATGGAAACTGATTTGAGGCTCCCAGAGCCTGGCAGTGATTCTGAGAAGTAACTTGGGCTCTCCCATTCCTCCATGAAAGACCAGCCACCACTAGAATCTTCTTGCATATCTGAGCTCTCTCAGCCTACTTTCTACTTCCCTGCTGCCCTTAGGTGAGGATTAGAGGGATCATGATTGACACACTTCCATTTTATGCCCTGAAGATTGGGACTTGGGCAGAACCATGGAGAAGAAAGCAGCAGCAGATTTGTTTTGCTTCCTTACACTGACTACAAGATAGAGAGAGTAGATTTTGGAAAAGGAGTCAGGGAAAGTTTTCATCACACAGAGAAAGTTTCTGGGCTGGCAGTTAAAAAGATTACCAAACTGGTTCTGTTGGTCATTTATTCAAATTACTGTAATAGAGATCAGTCCTTTCCTCTTTTCTTACCTACTAGCAAATTGGAAATTTGGAGTCTCTTAAATTTGTTTAAAAAAAAATATGAGAGAAAACTATTGCTTAGGTACTCATTATCTAAATTGAGATTATTTTTGGTATGTAGCAGTCAATCAGGGAAAGTCAAGTCTGAGAGAATGTTCCAGGGAATACAAACAACAGAACCAGAAAACTTTTTTTTTTTATACCAGTTAACTCAAAAGTATTAGAGTAGGAAAAAGCATTTCACTCTCATCTAGGACTGAAATAATTTTCTGTGAGTATAAGAATGAGTATTTCCTGGTTTTATATACTGATTTATATAAATTAATCTGATTTTCTCCTTATTTGACACGTGGAAAGTGAACCTTAAAAGGTGTTAAATAGGTAAGCAAGGCCCAAGGTGACATACTACTAAGTGACAAAATTCAAGCTTAGGTTTCCTGGCCTCAGACATTCCTACTCACTGTGGTGTATTCCTTAATCACCACCTGGATTTTAAATAATATAAACAAGCTCGATGATTAAAATCAGCTTAATTACAGCTTTTCCAAAATCCACATCTGAGTTGTTTGATAGCTTTTCATTGAGTATATTTTATATGCCAGGAACTCAACAAAAAAATAATCTTTATCCTGGCCAAATTCAGACTAGTTAGGGAGATAACATATAAACACATAATTGAGGGCCTGTGACTTAGTAATTATTTTTGATCTGTTGGATATATTAAGTTACTTTGAATGCAGAATGTTAAGTGCATTTCGGAGGAGTATATAAAAAACTCTGATGGTTCAAGGGAAAGAAGCCACTGGCATTTGGGTTTGCCTTTTTTTTTTTTAATTGCTTTGTGCAAAAAATAAATAGAGGAAAGCTAAAATGAAGTGGCATTTCATTAAATACATCTTAGTATATATCATAGTTTAAAATATTTCTGCTAAATCTCATGGGAGAATATCCAGCAAAACGTGCTGCTGTATTTAGGGCCAGTTTAAGATCTTTTACTTGATTTGCAGGGTATATTTTGGAGGCAGTTTAAAAAAATGGTATTTGGAGTCAGATTCTCTGGATTCAAATCTCAGGTCTATCATTTATCATTTGATATGCTCTCTGTATTTCACTTTCCTCATCTGTAAAATGGGAAGAAGAATGGTTCCTGTCACTTAAGGTCGCTTGGGAGATGAGTGCTTATCACAGCACACTGCTTTTGCACATAGTAAGTGCTCAAAAATGTTCACTGTCATGTGGAACATTAACATTTTTTTGCTGAGACAGACTCCTTTTTATAGACTATAACAGGAGCCTTTGCTCAGCAGTCATCTGTGAGAAGCAAGAATTTAGTAGAAATTAGTCATTCAGTTTTAGTGATAACTTTATGCCATTTGCTTTTAAAATGTTAGCTTCTCTGAGAACTGGTATATTTGTAATAGCCTGTGCTTATTTCACTTGTGATTGAACAGTATTTGTTACTGTTTACAAAAAAAGCTAGTGCCTTTTAGGTAATTAATTGCTCTTTTAAAGGTATTTTTATTAAGGTGAATCTAGGTGAGATATAGTATACATCTTTAAATATCATCTTTTTAGGTGCCTGTTGCTGTCAAGTATTTAGGCTAAAGTGCAAATTTAGAACTTCTGTAACCTGCGAAAACAAAATTATTTCACAACTGGTATTCTAATTTTTTAAGATCAAGAAAATTGAGTTGTATGTATTCCTGATTGTATATTTGGAAATGCCTTTTTTCGGTTTTGGTTGTCAATATGGATAACCAGATTGTGAATTTTGTAAGTAAGGGGTGAGCTCTTAATAAATTCGGAAACCGTGGTTCTCAACTAGGGGCTATTTCCCACCTCGTGGGACATTTAGCGGTGTTTGGAGCTAATGGTTGCTACACTTGGAGCAGCTAGTGGGTAGAGGCCAGGGATAATGCTGAACATTCTCAGTGCACAGGACAAATGCCTCACAGCAAAGAATTACCCAGTACAAAATGTCGGTGGTATTGTTCTTGAGAAACCTGCTTTGAACATTTTCTTCATCTCACAACTGAAAAAATAATACGTAATTATGGTGAAGAGTCTTCACAGAGAGCTTTACTATGGTTTGGAAAGAACATTGGCATATTAATTACTTGGAGGGGGAATAGGAAAGTATGAATAAACAAACCAAGGTTTAGGCATTTGTTTAAATTAATGAAATGAATTTAAGTTATGTTTTCTTTTTTTCCAGACATATGAAGAATCTGGTCACTTTTACAAATGTCATCCCTGAGTGGCACCCACTTAATGCTGCCCATTTTGGTCCATGTAACAATTGCAGCAATAAGTCACAGATAAGAAAAATGGTATTGGAAAAGTGAGTTAAAATGGCCTTACTCTTTTTAGAACAAAATGAAGGTGGATTTAATGTATAGAATTGCAAGTGATGACTGTAACCTACTTTTCCAAAGTTTGAGTTAAATAACATAGTTACAAATTACCAAAATGCTTCTCTACCAAGAACTCTGGCCAGTAAGCAAACTATCCCAGACAAAATACTGCTGAAGACCTGCTTTAGGATGATTGTCTGACACCCCTCTACTGGTGCCTTTCCTTCTTTTGCCTTTTTTCTCCCTTTAAGGATATTAATCTTCAGTTTTTCTCTCCTTTGCCAACTACCTGGAGTCTCTAGAATTCTTAGATTTCCTTAATCTCATTTCCGGAACTAAGATGACTCAACGATGAACTACAGGCTCATCTGTCTGAATTATCATCCTCTCCCAGAACTCGAGCTAATTCTTTATCCTCTTGTACGCTTTCTCCACCCTTGAGCAGATGTGTTTTTATTATATTTTGCCGGCTTTTCTATTTGCCCTCAGGGACCACTGGTCAGAATTACCTTGTTCTAAAATTGCTACCAGAAGCCCGTATTTTAAACTCAGGGGTCAGTTCCACTATAGACAGTTTGTCTCTCTCTCTTTTGTTAGTTAATACACTTGTGCACTTACACATCCTCTGTAACCTGAAGGTTTAGTCGCCTTCACCTCTAACTCTACAGTAAAGAAATGTTGGGTGTCATAAAGAACCAGGTGCATTAATCTTTTCTTATGTTTTCTGATGCCCTTGGAGGATGTACCAGGAAATCCCTCAATCTTTACTAAAGATTTGTTTTCATCCAAGTAATAAATTCTCAGTTAATCTAATAGTGCCCAGACTTAGAAGAAAAAAGAGTAGTGCCCCTCCTACCTCCTCTCCTTTAAGCATCTACTTTACACCTTTAAGGTAGTATTTACTTTGACAATTCAGAAAAGTGCTTATTCCACCTTTATATAGTCTTTCACTTTTGTAGTAGTTGAGGACTAGGGGTGTGACACCAACACCTGGGCTCCGTTTCTGTGTAACCTCTCCCTGTCCTCCTTCCTATATGATTACATTTTTTGTTAAATCAGTACTGACTGTTTATTATTGTTTATTATTATTGTTTATTATATATTCCCTGTCCAGCCAAGCAGTATACATGGTTATGTTTCATTTCTTCTATAACTTTTATAACTTCATTTTTCCTGGAATTATTAATTTCTTTGTGTTTTCATTTGCTTTGTTTATGTATTTTTCCAAATTCTTCAGACACCTGTTAATAAATTTTCGAAACATTTAGATGTTTCACAATTTTTGAATCCTCTTCTTCCCCCGCCACCCCCTTTTTTTTTCTAGAAACTTTTCTTCTGCCACCTTCCATCCTCTG
The DNA here is from genome assembly GCA_002007465.1 of Ailurus styani. NCBI lineage: Eukaryota > Metazoa > Chordata > Mammalia > Carnivora > Ailuridae > Ailurus > Ailurus styani. The sequence continues at coordinate 140,915 of LNAC01000458.1, read as the reverse complement.
CTCCAGTGTTCCAGTTTATACTGGTTCCTCTCTGGGTCTGGTGCGTGGGTATGCTCTTTATACACTCTGTTACTATCCCAGTTTTTAACTCAGGGCCTTACCCCCACATTCTTCAACATCTGTCAGCTATCAGTATTGAGTCTTTTAGAGGTTCTGTGGGGTGTGTAAGTTCTTCTCAAGTGTGCCCACTCCATAGCACTCATGTCATCACTTCCTCCATTCTGCTAAATTACCACTTCCCATTTGCTTTTTGCCTTCAAAATATTTGTTGTTTTCTTATGTCTTCTTTCCCTTGTTGGTCCTTTTGGTTTATTACCATTTTTTTGGTCATTCACTATCATTTGGAGCGTTTGAGTGGAAAAGAAGAGGAAATACCTTTAAACTGAAGTCCATAGTCTTTGTTGGCTGTCTCAGATTTTAAACTTTGAGATTGGAGTGTTGCGGGCCTTTTTTTGTTTGTTTAAGACATGTCCTTGATGCAAAGGAGGTAGAAGGTTTAATAAGGTGTGGGTATCTGCCATCCTGTACTGGACACAGTTGGGTTGCTTGAGGCTTCCTGGTGTATGTAATTTCATCTAACAGTTACACCTTTTTCTCAAGCCCTAGCGTTGAAGATAAACTTACACTACTATTTTGTTTGATCTGTTAATTGGTTGCATTGCAACATACAATTTTTAATTACACAAATATGTTGTTTTACTTACATTAAAGATTCATGCTCTGATCTGGCAGTGTCTCCATATGATATAAGTGTTTGTGAAATATGTTTACAGTTCTAACAGGCCAATTTATAAGGAGAATTTATAGTTTGGATATTTACTATATTCAAAAGTAAATTGAACTAGTATGTGAAATTTCACTTAAATTTTAAATGACAAGGTCTTTATACAGTCCTCTGTAGTTTTTTACTTTGAAATTCATGGTCTTGATTTGTTGATGTCTAACGGAATTTAGAGACAAATTTAATACAGTTTTTAGGATAACTTAAAAGTAATTAGGTCCATCATAATACCATGCATAATTCAACCTTACAGCATTCTAAAAGCTAATAGTGTTATAAGTTTCCTGAACACCTTGTCTCAGGCAATCCACATCTCCACTACATTTCCATTAGAAAGAGTCCATTGATAAATGAATGAGATCTATCAAATTCAGATCTGCTACTTCAGGTAAATTATTTAGGAATTATATTCAGAGCATGGTAACGTGGAGCACCAACTTAGAATCTGATTTAATTTTACTTCACAAACTCTTAAGATGAACCTCATTACTGCCGTGATCATCTCTAGGAGTCTGGTCACACACTATCCTGGATTGTCATTTGAAAGTTTATTTATTTAAACTTCATTTAAAAAACAAAAAACCTTCATTTTTAACAGTAAAATTTTTTTTTAACAACTGTTTGTAAAGGTTAGGGGAGGGTAGGAGGAGAAATTAGATGTTTCTGTTCTGTGCTTGCAGGCCTCTTAAAGTGTCGTCAGAGTATCATTAAGTATTCATGGTTTTTGCTTCTTTCTTCCAAGCAGATAAACTAAACTGTCCCCTACAAAAGTTTAGTTAAAATTGTGTTTCTTAGTTTAAATCTTTATTTTGTGGCAGAAAATGCTTTATTATTTTATGGGATCCTTGAACTTACCTCTGAAGAATACAGTTGCAAACCTTTGTTGAGCAGTTGAATTTTTCTGAAATGTTTTGTTTATAGTTAATATGAACCAATTCTAATTATTTTAATTACATCTGACTTTACTTACATATTTCATTTTTTATCATAGACTCTAAAATAGGAAATCATTCAGTGATGTAATTAGATTTAAAATGTAATGAGGTTTAAAAATTATATTTGCAGATTTTTTTGCCTAAAGCCTACATTATTACAGTTCAGAAATACATATATGCACATTGTTAAATTTGCATTTTCTAAAATATAAGTTACTACCTTGCATTAGTTGGGGATTAAAAATAAAACACTTGTCCTCCAGGCCATTTGCACAAGACTGTTGCTGCTCTTTGTGGGACAGGGATTTGGTGTTTCCCTGCTGTCTGTGGGTATCAGGGCAGTTGGCACAGTTCCGTGTGCTGCTTTCTCTAGTCCCTGTTTTCTCTTTTCCTAAGGGTAGATCCTTATAGGAGGAATTTAACCTAAAAGTTAGGGAGGTGAATGCAAATGGATCTTGGCTTGAAATCTCTTGTGACTCTCATTCCAGTTCTATTAACCTGTCCCATCTAATTTTTTTATGGTTGAGTCAGTACCTGACTTGATCCTCTCATCTCTGAGCATCATCTTTGACATGCCAGGCATTACAGGTAGGAAGAAGTCTAAAACAAAATCTGTTACCAAGCTAGGAGTAAAGTTCTACCCTCAACTGAGAGGCTGGATATGAGATAAGCTGGAATTTTGGGTAGGAGGAAAACCTGTGACTTTTAGGGGACACTAGAGTCTTGGGGGCCCAGAGAAGAAAATGAATTAGAAAAGGATGAGGGGACATATGCTTTATTTTATTGAATCCAAGATGCCACCGTTTATAAGTTGCACCAGTTTTTAAATATGCCATCAAGAAAGAAATGCTGCCTCTTTAACGCTTTCTGTGTTTAACTCACACAAAGAAGGCAGGAAGTTCATGAGTTTGCACAGTGTAGTGATCAAAAAGAGAATGTTGTAGTAACTAGACTCAGAAAATATCTTGGGGTCACCTGGATGGCTTAGTTGGTTGGGCGCCTGCCTTTGGCTTAGATCATGATCCCAGGGTGCTGTGATAGAGCTCCCTGTGAGTTGGGCTCACTGCTCAGCGGGAAGCCTGCTTCTCTTTCTCCTTCTCCTTCTGTGTGTGCTCTCTCTCTCTCTCTCTAGCTCTCACTCTTTCTCAAATAAATTAAATAAAATATCTTGAAAAGGTATCTATCATATGAGACCAGGAGAATTAAATATTATTACTTACTGAGTCATGCAGTTGTCTGAGCCTGCATCTCCAGCTGTGAGGACAGATCTCTTGTTTCACTGTGGATCATTGATTTAAAGGCACACTCTTCACATGTTAACACTTGAAAGGGGAGTACATCTAAGAATTGATGGCATAGTAGATAGAGTTTAGTTGGCAGTGTTCTTTCCTAGTTGTATATGTTATGATCAGTGGTATCTTAGACCAATTAAGTAGATAAGATAAAAAACAAAGGGGGTTAGCATTATAGACAATTGTGTGGGACTTTTTATTTATGGGTACTTAAATTTTAAAAACTTGATTATTCCTATAACATGATTGACATGATTAGCAACAAATAACTTACTACTTATCCCTTATCAGTCTGAATGATCTGCATTTTGGACATTGATTCAGGTTCATTTCAGCTGAATAAATTTTGATAAGCTAAGTAAGTTTGACAGCTATTTAAATATTGGGAGAAGAGATACTCAACATTTTTCTTTTTTTTTTTTTTTTTAATTTTTAAAGACTTTTATTTATTTATTTATTTGACAGAGAGAGATTACAAGTAGGCAGAGAGGCAGGCAGAGAGACAGGGAGAGGAGGAAACAGGCTCCCTGCTGAGCAGAGAGCCCGATGCGGGCCTCGATCCCAGGACCCTGAGATCATGACCTGAGCCAAAGGCAGAGGCTTTAACCCACTGAGCCACCCAGGCACCCTCAACATTTTTCTTAAATCCTGAGATCTTTGTTAAATTTGGTTATTTGAGGCCCATTATTTGATTCTGTTCTGGTCTGTTCTGGTTTGGTATGTTACTATAATGATAAAATGTATTTTTGAAATTATTGATGTCTTAAAGTAAATCAGCCAGTATGTTGTATTTTCTTCTCTATTTTAGGTGCAAATTAAACTTCCTAAGTAATTACTTTGATGGACCTCTCTGCTTCTGGAGATAACAGTGAAATAGGCCAAATTATTAACATATTGAAGTTTTTTAAATATTTATTTCAGTGTCTTAGATTTGTTACTTTGTTTCACATATTACCAGTATAACAAAAGTAATTCATTTTCTAAAAGGTTTGGATTTTTCCCTGTGATTTTACAGAGTAGTTGTTACCAAGAGATCTTTAAGCCAAAGCAGCATTGTGGCTTACAGAGCAATTTTTGTGTAATGGTCTGTGTTAGAGCCTTATTGCATGATGGCTTCCAACTGTCACCAATACCGTTCTGAGAAGGGTTTACTGTTACATACTTCATAGAGTGAGTTCTCCATTTCTAATTAAGGCACACATCTGGAGGTTCTCAAGAAAAATTAGTGCAGTTAGCCTTGAAAGTGTTATATGTGACTTCTTTGCTTCAGACCATCTTTTGTATAATCAGGCACAGGCATTACATTTGTTTGACTTCACTTGCTTTTTTCTCCCACAGAGTGTCTCCTATATTCATGTTGCACTTTGTGGAAGGCTTGCCACATAGTGACTTGCAGCACTATTCATTTCATTTTGAAGACTGTCTTTATCAAATAACTTCTGTAATTCAGTACCAAGCAAATAATCATTTTATAACATGGATTTTAGATGTGGACGGTAAGTATTTAAACCTTTTTCTTTTGTGATAATAGGCATGGAGGCCAAACTCTAGATGAATTTTTTTTTAAAAGGCAAACTTTACCTTGACTCTTTTTCTCTGACTTCTTGCCCTTGTCTTTCTTTAATTCTTCTGCCCCCTCCTCTCCTCTCACTCTGGTTTAGAATCACTCCTGTCTTTCCTTTGTATATGTTTGGGTGTACATATGCATATTTCTTTTCTAGACAGAGGAAGGAGATCATATAATACTGTTGGTTTACAGTTTGCTTTTTCCCACTTAGTATTATGTTTGCTTTTACTCCATGAGTAATACATGTTTAGTATAGAAAAATTTGATTTTTTTGATAAGTAACCATGTGCTTCTTTTATTTATTTTTTTTTTTTTTTTTTTTTTTTTAAAGATTTTATTTATTTATTTGACACAGAGAGAGAGATCACAAGTAGGCAGAGAGGCAGGCAGAGAGAGAGGAGGAAGCAGGCTCCCTGCCGAGCAGAGAGCCCGATGTGGGCCTCGATCCCAGGACGCTGAGATCATGACCTGAGCCGAAAGCAGAGGCTTTAACCCACTGAGCCACCCAGGCGCCCTGTGCTTCTTTTAAAAAGAAAGTGCATCATATTGAAGGTTTTTAATTGAGAAAGGAAAAAAAATTTTTTGCTTAGTTTGCAGTTGTTAATAGTATAAATAAAAGTAAACACCTGTTGGGTGCCTGGCTGGCTGACTCATTAGACCATGTGACTCTTGATCTCAAGGTCATGAGTTCATGCCCCACATTGGGCATGGAGCCTCCTTAAAAAGAAAAAGAAAAAATACTGAAAAAAAGAAAACATCTGTTTCTAGGACTATGAAATAGAATATCTGAAATCCATAATTTATCCAATATAAAGCCTTTATTTAGACTTTTCAGTAGAAGATTAAATAGTACAACTCATAATTTTTGCTAAGTTTTTCCTTCCAGTTATCTAAGATGATTTATTATTGAGTTTGTTTTTCTTACAATGTTCACTTTGTCTTAAACAAGATCACTCAGCCCCATAAAATGTTATATCAGGCTGTTGGTAAGGGGTCTTTGATATTTTTATTTTTCTCTTTTCTGTTGTTTGGATACTTTTCATACTTGATATTTTCCTCTTGGGGATAGTTTGGGTAAATGACACAATAATGTATAGTAAAAGCACCTTAGAAACTGAAACTCCTGTTATAAATACTATCTCCTTAAAGCTTTACCCTACTTCAGAATTTGGGGGGAAGTGATTCTCAATTACATAAGCAAAAACTAAAAAAGCAACTTATTTTAATTTTTTACTGCATTGAAGGAATCTGAAATCCTCTTCAGGTACATTAGGTGGTTATATGGTTCCCATCCCTAACAACATATAAAAATCATGGTTACTTTATAAAAAATATCTTGGCTCTCCCTTATCATTGAATCAGCCTCTGGATTAGGCTCAACTGTGACTCAGATAATTCTAATATGCATGTTTGGTATTGAACCACTGAAGTAAACAAACAAGAGAGTCTTGGAGTTTTAATGGTATAGAAGAAGAAAAAGTAGGTTCGTGTGGTTTATAAAGGTGTATCCATATAAATTTAGTGAATGGTTTTCTTAGGGGGTTTTTTGTGTGTAGAGGAGGTTAACTTCTTCCCTTGTAATCCATCACTTCGTATTCACTTGACAAATGAGAAAATAGAAGCTTAGAAATAAAATAAGCAAATACCTAAAAACCTCTAGGGTTTTTTTTAACCAAAAAAAAAAAAAAAAGAAGAGAATAATTGAATTAAAATAAGAAGTGAAACAAATGTCTGTACTTGAGGGTAACAGGCTTAATTTATCTTGAAAATTCATATATATGGAAAAATTTAATCCATCTTTCGATGTTGGATAAATTGGGTGATATACTGTATTCTAAGTCACAAAAGTTAAATAGACTTCTGTCCTGATTTTTATGGGTATTTTAGAAAAGAGTAAAAACTATCTCAGTTTTTCAAATTTCTGGATGTTAGTCTGTAACTTTTATTAGCCAAATAAGGACTTTAACCTTGGCAGAGAAAAATGGTGACATAAGTATAAGGCCATGTTCTTGAGTGTTCTCTTTTGGTGATTATTAAGGGATATAGCAGATAAAATGGCCAGAAGAATGTGAACCTCGGCTGGTGGGTTTTGAATGTCTAACCTCATTTACTGAATTTTCCTCATCCCCCAGGAAGTTGGCTGGAATGTGATGACCTAAAAGGCCTACGTTCTGAAAGGCGTGAGAAATTTGAAGTTCTTGCTTCAGAGATACATATTGTTATTTGGGAAAGAAAAATACCCCAAATGACAGATAAAGCATCTGCCTGCCCTTCACTTCAAAAGACTAGTGATGAGCCTCCTTTCAGTGATGAGAAACCAGCCTCCCCAACATGGTATTCTGTGGGCAGTGCTGCCTCTGCTGAACCGTCCTCAAGAACTCTCCCCACCGGTGTGGCAGTTGCACCTACCACTCTCTCACAGGGTGAAGCTGTAGCTCATGGACATCCTTTACTTTCAGGTCCAGAAGATTTGGTTGACAATAATATTTTATCTTTGACACTTGAAGAAATACAAGTTAACTCTGAACATTTCCTCGTAGAAAATGAACCTGGGGCAGAAAATGCAGGAGTTGGCAAAACAAATACTTTGCAATCACAAGAGTCACTAATGGCTTCTTTAGTATCAGCTCCATGTGTTGAAAAGCTTACTCAAGACCAATTCATGGATTTAAGCTTCCCATCTCCAATCTTACCTGCAAACATGCAGTTGGCACAGCTGAATACAGAAGACACTATAATTACTACACCCGTGAATACTGTTCATGCTCCTGACCCTATAAATGGAGTAAAGCCAGTAGAAGTTGAGGGTACAGTTGCCCTAAGAAAGGACACTCCATTAAAACACTTTCTTTCACCCAAAACTGAGAAGTTAAAACCAGAACAAGCTGTTACAGCTCAGGTATCTAATTTGAAAAAAAATGAAACTGTGGCTTTTTCACAAACCATAACAGCGAAGTCAGTACAGAATCCATCTCTGAAAGAAACTCAGAAGAAACCATTTGTAGGAAGTTGGGTTAAAGGCTTATTAAGCAGGGGTGCTTCTTTTATGCCACCTTGTGTTTCAGCTCATAATAGAAACACTGTAACTGATTTGCAGCCTTCAGTTAAGGGGGCAAGTAATTTTGGTGGCTTTAAAACTAAAGGCATAAACCAAAAGGCTAACCAAAAAGCTAACTGGGCTTCCAAGAAAGCCAGTAGGTATGCAAATAAGCCTCCTACAGTTAGTAACCCTCCACCAAGCCATCCGTTGTCTGGTAGCACGACTTCTCGTGTATGTGCTAACATTATTGCTGATTCGGATGCTTTGAAGAAGTGTGAAAACACCTCCTATGGAGCTCACCATAATAATTCTTGTGTGAAAGAAAATGGTGTTTCTTCAGCAAACCATGGAGACTCAGTTGAGGGTCAAATTCATAAACTTCGTCTAAAACTTCTTAAAAAACTTAAGGCGAAAAAGAAGAAATTAGCTGCTCTTATGTCTTCCCCCCAAAAAGGAACACCTCCAAGTGAAAATTCAGAACATGTGTCCCACTGTGGGTCTCCTAACGATTGTGAATCAATAGAAGACTTGCTAAAAGAACTGCAGCATCAAATTGATACTGCTGATAATAAATCAGGGTGCACGGTTCCGTACAGTAGTCAAAGTCATGAAGACATTTTAGCAGAATTATTGTCTCCTACAACTGTTGTCTCAACAGAGCACTCAGAAAATGGGGAGGCTGACTTTAGGTATTTAGAAATGGGAGATGACCACATCCCAGCACCAGTGTCTACTAAATTAAATGATATTCCCCAAAACACACATCTGAGACAGGACCATAATTACTGTAGCCCCACCAAGAAAAGTCAATGTGAAGTTCAGCCAGACTCACTGACAAATAATGTCTGCATTAGGACATTGAACTTGGAAAGTTCCATGAAGACTGATATTTTTGATGAGTTTTTTTCCACTTCAACATTAAATTCCTTAGCAAATGACACATTAGACTTACCTCATTTTGATGAATATCTTTTTGAGAGTTGTTGAATGCATGTTATCTTTTTTTAGTTTAGTATTTATTACTGCTTTTGGAAAAACTTAATATGTTAATAAGTAGTGTTTACACACTGACCTTGTCTTGAACAAAATGTAAGCTACCAAAGGTTTTACCTTTGATTACTCACAAAGCATGTAATCTGTTACACAAATTAAAATGATCAAGAATTGGTTTTCCTTGTTTGCTTCATTTTGTATTGTAGGAAAAGGAAGATTCCAGAATGTTAAGCATGAAAACTAGTGTCTAGTTACTGGCATTTTTTTTACAGTTGGGTACATTAAATTTCTACATTTTAATTTTGGTTACACTGGTTCAGGAAAAAACTAGTTCGTACAAACTTAGGTCGTTGTATATGGGATATGGAATGTGTGACTGGTAATGATTCTGTGATCATTTTAGACCCTAAGCCTGTTTGTTACACCAGTTGAGTGCTGTGGAATGTACACCTCCCCCCCATACAACTTCTCCTTTTAGAAAAGATGGTAGGAAACCTTGGTACTAGAACTCTGAGTAATGTTACATGATTAATGAATGATCTCTAACAGGAAAATAATCCATGTTTGTGTTGATACACAAAGAGTTCACATTATCATAGATACCTCTTTTTCCCAGCACATGTATTTCTGCAAGCGAAGTGGGACACCATCCAGAGTTTCTGTTTTGGGAGAAAATAATAACCAGGTGCTTATTGGGCTTGCTATATGTTGGGTTCTGTTTTGTATGAAACACTAATTCATTCAAACCCCAATATTTCTATGAGTGAGACATTTTTTATCACATTTAGCAGATAAACAGCACAGAACTTAGTAAATTGTACAGCTGGGATTGAGGGGCATGTTTACCACAGTGCTTAGAAGTATGTGTTCCACCTGTCCATTTAAAGTTTGGATGATTAAACACCACTGCTGTAGTGATTTGAATTAGTAGAAATCATTGCTAAGGTTTTAAGGGTGGCAGTGTTGGGATAGAGTACTTTGCCAGGGACTCAGCACTTCATAATTGATTTGTCCAATTTACTCCCAACCCCCATGTTAACCCCATATTTTCTGGTTACAAAAGTACTGCATGTTTCTTATCAGAAACTGGGCAAATACAGAAAAATATGAAGATTTTGGATCATCTTAACAGTGGTAATTACTACAGATGTTTTCATATTTTTATACATGTAGACTTTTTAAAAATTTTGTACCTATTTGTACAATCTTTTTTAATGTTTAATGAGAATTTTTCCATCTTAGGGTTTTGACAGCTTTTGGATAGCTACGTTCTATTACGTTGTATGGATTATTGTTTCACCAGTCTTCAGATTTTGAGGTGACTTTTACCGTTTTGTTATTAATTGTGCCACAGCAATTATTGTTAAGTTTTTGCACAGACCTAGGTCTTATTTTCTGGAAGTGGAATTGCTGCGTCACAGGTTATGCATTTTAAAGTATTTCAATGATTGCATGATTGGCTTTCTTGAACTGTCACCACCAAGTAGTACCATCGAGGGTGGAAAAAAGCCTTGGCTGTTTTTATTTACATTTTCATGATTACTAGTGAGCAGAAACCTACAAATACTTAAATGATTAACACCAAGGATGGAAAAGCAATTCTTCAGAGAAACTCAACTGGCCAATAAAGTTATAGAGAAAGTTATATAAAGATAGAACTTTATTAAATAAAGTTATATTTAAGTATTTGTAGGTTTCTGCTAAGTACCAAGCAGTGTTATAAACCTCGGAGATCAAGCAGTAAAAAAAAAAACCTTCCCTGTTAGAGGAACTTGCCTTCTAAACTAGGAAAAATATAACGTTAAGTGGCCATAGGAGATACTGTTGATTCTTATTTGTGGTGGTTCTGTAAAGTTTACAAGAGCATTTCATGAACATGAAATACTGAACCATTGCTCCTAGGGGAAATATAAGGTTAGGTTCCTGTGAGCCTCTGGTCACAACATTATCATCAGCTGATCAGCATATAACCTTGTTTTTTGTGTGTTTCTGTTTAAAGACACTTTATGTAATACATATTGATTCATTCCCATTGGATACAAGGCCAACAGCACTATAAGTCATGCCCAAATGGAGCTTATCTAACACGAGTTTTTTCTGTAAGGCACGTGACAACTTTCTTGTGCTAAGAAACACCAGACAGCACTTAACACTACACTTGGGGGCCATTTTAAGCAGTGAAATCAACAAAAAGCACAAAACAAAAAATGTGGCACCATATATGCCCTAAAAAGAACATGTATTTACAGTATGAGAGCTGAATCAAAGAGGCACAGAGTGTTGAGTTTTTAGGCCTCAACTGGGGTCATACATGTTGGGTGACTGGGTGTCCATAATGACCACAAAAGCATTGTGTTAATTTTTTTATATAGATTATTTGAGAGAGAGAGCAGGGGTGGGGAGGGGCAGAGAGTCTCAAGCAGAGTCCATGCTGAGGGTGGAGCCCGAAATGGGGCTGACCTCAATGTGGAGACCAAGAGTATGAAGTCCAACCAACTGCACCACCCAGGTGCCCCCAATAAGTGTTGATTTTTAAGGTTCTAAGTAAATATTTGCAAGTAGGCAAAATCACAGATACAGAATCTGAATAATGAGGATTGACTAGATGATGTCAGCACTAAATAGTATGGAGGAAAAGAGCAGATGAGAGAACTCTCAGACTGAATGCCCTTGGGAAGTTTCTTGGAGGTGGGGGTCATTTGAGCAGGGACTTACGTGAAGTTTAAGGAGTTGGCCATGTGACTGGACAAGAGCATTCCAGGAAGAACAAAAGTCCTGAGAAGTGAGGGTCCTTAGCAAGATTGAGGACAGGGAAAAGACTGGTATGGCTGAGCAGAGTGAGAAAGGAAAAGAACATGAGATTAAGGAGGTTGGCAGAAGCCAGCTTGTATATGGTTTTGTGGGCCATAGTGAAGAACTTGTCTGTGCTTGAGAGTAATGGAAGCCACTGAAAGGTTTCAGGTAAGGGCATAACAAGATCTAGTCACCATTTTTGAAAGGATCACTGAAGTGTGGAGAATGACTACAACCAGTGAGAATAGAAGCAATAGTCTTACAGCCTCCCCAGAGTTTAGGGTGACAGCTGTGGAGGTGTTAAAAAGTAGCTGGATTACTATTGCATTTCAGAAGTAGAGCCAGCAGGATGTGTTGATGGGTTGGATATGAAGCGGAAAGAGGAATCTCGGGTTTTGTTGCCTGAGTAGATGGGTCATGCCGTTTACTGAGACGGGACAGACTTGGAAAGAAAAAATTTAAAGGAAGGCATTCATTCATTCAATTTTGGATATGTAGGGTTCCTATCCTATTAGACTTCCAAAGGGAGACAATTTAATAGGAAGATGGATCTGCAACTCAGGCTCAGGAGAGGCAGACACTAGAGATTCTCATTTAGGAATTATGAATGCATGAATCATATTTAATACCACAATAAAGGATAGAGTCATTTAGGGAGTTAAAATAGCTCTGGGGAACAAGAGGGACCATGGGAGGAAGACCAGGTGATTGTGGTATCATGAAAATCAAGGGAAGAAACCTTTTTTAAAGGAGGGAATAGATACCAATCTGTCAGATGCTGAGGTTGGGAGGACTGAGAATTGACCATGGGCTTTGGTAATTGGAAAGTACTTGGTAACTTGGTGAGGACAGTTCGGTGGAGCTGAGACAACAAGTGTAGGTGGACCCAAGAGAGAAGGGATGGTGAGAAAGTACAGAGACCTACCCTTTTGAAACATTCACCGGGTTCCTGGTGAGGGAGTGTGGGATCAAGGTTTTTGTTAATGTGTTTAAGATGGGAGATGTCATAATATGTGTATGTGTGGACCTGAATCTCCTATGAATGTTGTAGATGAGAGGAAGGACAGTTGCAAGAGTAAATTTCCCCAGGGCTGAACTCCAGTATATAAGAGGAGGTGTGACCTTAGGAGCTGGAAGAGTTAATTGATGTTACTACTAGGGAAGACAAAGTATATGGATACAGATATTAGGAGATGTGATGATTAGAAAGTGAGAAAGGTCATGTTTTAATTTTCTCAAACACATAGTAAAATTACCAGCAGAGGAGTATGAGTGGAGGAGGAGTTGAAAATTGAGGAGAAGAGGTTAGAATTTTTAGTCTTGAGAGCTAATTGAACAGGGACGTGGCATAGCTTGCTAGGCAGGACTGAGAATTCACCAGAGGTCTGTGGCCATAAATTTAACTGAGATGAGCCAAAACTGTTGTTCATTTTTTCTCCAATCACAGTTGCTACTCAGGACAGAAAGAATAGATGAGAAGTTGGATTCATCCAAGGTTAGAGGTATTGCCAGGCACATGGGACAGAAGAGAAAGGAATTAAGGTTTTATGAAAGGAAAATGATAGTGATGGATAAGGAAGGATGTAGGGACATAAGACAGGTGATGAGCATTTAAAAAGTGGTGGCAGATCTCAGTGGATCTTGAAGTGGATTCAAAGAATGCCAGAGTGGGATCAGTGGAGCAAGTAAGCTGATCCCTAAAAGGGAGCAGTGATAACAAGGTCTGAAGTATAACAAGTGAAGTGCCTGGCCAAGATTGGGTGAGAAGTCCATGAAAAGTGAGTAGATAAAGAAATCAAGAGGCCAGGGGCGCTTGGCTGGCTCAGTTGGCTAAGTGTCTGCCTTTGGCTCGGTCTTGGGATTGAGCCCCATATCGGGGCTCCCTGCTAATCAAGGAGCCTGCTTCTCCCTCTCCATCTTCCTCTCTACTGTTCCCTAGCCCCGTTGTGCTCTCTGGCTTGCTCCCTCTCTGTCAAATAAATAAAAATAAAATCTTGGAAAAAAAAAAAGAAAGAAAGAAAAAGAAATCAAGAGGCCAGAATGATGTATGGATAGTCTTTGTGGAAGGCAAAGTCATTTAAATGGCAGCAGGAGTTCTGGTGGAAAGAAATACACAATAAGCCAGGAGCTAAAATCCTTAAGAAAAGGCAGAAGACCACAAAAATGGGTGATGGCAGTGAAAAGAGCAAAGTGGGTAGTTGAATCAAATGGTTTGAGTTTCTAAGGCACTGGAGGGTTATAATGAAGATGGGGAACAGTGGTTGAAAAAGCAACAAGGAGCCAGGAACACGGGACAGCCACCACTTAACAGTGCTGTCAAGGGAACTGTTTCTTCAGTTCATTAAAACAGGGCAGGGAAGAGAGTGTTCAGGAAGTTGAGGACAGGGGAAGGCCTGTCAGCAATAGACCATGCATGCTAGAGGACAAGGCAGGGCGCAGTGGGGGAGAGAGGAGGTGGGTTAAGGTGATGGATAGGAGTGGAAGGTTGGGAGAGATGAAATCTAGAGTTTAATGTCCCAGGAGGCATGGAGTCACAGGGTGACTGAGATAAACTGCAGGTTATGATGCGTTCTCTCTGGGACAGGAGACTGGAAGAATCGTGAGTTCTACCTGCAGCATTCCTCTTGAGAGCGGGGCTTTTTGAAGAGGGAGACTGTGAGAAAGGTATGTGAAGAAGGAGCATGAGGAGCACTGTGGGCCTCGCTTCCATCCTGTGGTGGTGGAATTGGAATCTTAGTCATTTACATCTGCTCTTTAAGTATAAAGGGATTAAACTTTCCTCTGCCGTGTGTCAGTTTGTTTTCTAGTTGACCATTATTTTTAATGGTTTAGCAGAAATTTTACATTATTTTATAGTCCTTTTGGTATTATGATTTAGCAAGGTCATTTCCACCCCCCAAAATATACAGATATGTACGTATGTCTTCTGATGAAACTATGTTTCTTCTTTTTTTTTTGGTCATGAATCTTCAATTCTTTTGGAATGTATTTTAATGTGTTGCACTATTTCTTTTTCTCTCCTGATAGATAAATTTGTTTGAACACCATTTACTGAATCACCTTACTGTTCTTTAACCATTCACAACACAACATTCACCTATCTTTCATATTAAATTTAACAAATGCTCAATTCCTGTAGTAAATTGAGGTTATGTGGGGAAATTTTGGTGCTCAGTTACAGAATGCCAATTAAACAGTGTAAATCCCAGTTTTCTAGAAGAAAATAGGCTGGGAGGAAAGCATATTACATTTTAGCTCTTTTTTCTTCCAGTTAACATTATCACAAAATGCAGTCTGCAAATCAGAAACACTGTTTGAAAAGTGAAAGACACGATTTATTAGAATTTGGTTTTATTTTTGTTTGTTTCCATTTGTGTTGAGCTAAAACCAACATGCATCACTGCATAAGCTTAAGGTGTGCAGCATCATGGTTGGACTTACATATAACGTGAAATGATTGCTGCAACAAGTTCAGCTAACTTAGAGCTTTGTTTAGTGCCACAAATGCAAACAACACAAAATGGACTGGCTTCTCCAAATTCAGAGCCCGAGGGACAAAAAAACGCTGATCAGTATGTGTTATGACAAAGGAGGAAGAGGAGGAAGGGTGGCATCCACCTGGTGGATGAGAGAAAGCATCCCAAAGAAGTCAGAAAGCATCCCAAAGAAGTCACGTTCAACTTGACTTCATTTTCCAGAGGCAACTCCTCCTGTGGGTGCCCTGAGGGTTAAAGAGCCCCTCATCTTGGCTGGCTCTGAAACAGGCCTGCTCAGCAAGCTTATCTGTGACTATCTTTCTGACTCTCTTTTGCTTTTGAGCACCAGCAGCTCCACTCCCTTCTCCCAGCCAGTGTTCCCCCAGGAAGCCACGCAAGAGGCAACAGGGTCTGAAGGGCACACCAGAATGCTTGGGGCTTATTAACTTCTGCAACACTGCAGAAGTGCTAAAGTGACACTAAACCTGGTCCTGGAGAAGTTTAAAAGACAGTAATCAGAAGTTTCAATACAACCACAGAAGGAAGAGGTCATCAAGAGAAAAGGAACTCCTGTGTAATACTTCAGATCTCAGAACGAAACTTCATTTTCTGTTTGGTTTTTGCAGGCACTAAATGGCTTGGTGAAACACCCTTCTTGCCAGCCCTCTCTTTATGACAGCCTTCCCACCAGGGCTGGAGGCAGAGATGATCTAAATATACTGAGGAGGTTCAAGTGTCTCTGCAACACACCAGGTATTTGATGCTCCCCCAGCCCTAAGGCAATGTAAACTGCGCCAATTCAGCAGGATGGCAAAACGTTCACAGTTGTAAACTGATGTCCCCACTGGCTATGTAAAGAATCTCTGTGCTTGGTAATTGGTGGAGAAATTCTGTATTTCAAACTTCAGTTCTATGTTGAGGCCTGTGCCTTGTAGATTTTCATCTCTGTAGTATTTATTTGAGTGAATTCCAATGATCAGACTAGCCAATGATCAAATAAGTGAATATGTTGTACAATTAAACATAAATAAACTACCACTATGCTCACACATACACATGATAATCTATAATAATCTACTCAGTTCATTACTAAGGTAGTTGAGGATCTCCTTAAAGTGTATATTTGATTTACTTTGTCACTTTATCTTTGCTTGGGAATAACTAGTTTGAGTCCTTCTTTGACAGACAATAATTTCCTTTGTTCTGTTTTTATTTAAAAAAAGAAAGGCAATGAAAAATGGCTCAATTCCTAGAAGGGGTTAATAAAATATGACAGTTTGCTGGGTGTCATTAAAATAAGTCGCAAGGAAAGAAACACAAATTAGAATCTGCTGTTGCTGCTGTAAATCCCTATAGAAGCAACCCCAAATGGATCATTCACACCCAGTTATTCCGGATTATAACAATAAGGTATTAATTGTTAAAACTCCAAAGCAGCTTTTGTTTTCTCAAGTCATTTATTATTAATTTTACATATCTACTTACTTGCTCAGTAAAAAAAATTCGTTTCTTTGTGGCTTGTCAATAATATTAGATTATTCTAGTTCTTTGTATTACCTTAAAATCTTCAGTTTAGTAATTTTCCATACCTAAACACTCTGAATTTGACACACTTTATAACCTTTACTAGTAACTAGAATACACACGGAATAAATACAATACAAAGCCAGGCCTTCCAAATAGGTCCAGGGCAGGGGGCACAGCAGAAATCTGTTCCAGACTCTGTGACTCCCTTGGACACTGTAAATAAATGTTTTTCGGTGAATGTGTACATTAGCTTCCCATTCAGGTTTTTACAGGACTCCGTGGACCCCTAAAGTAGCCTCTTGGGAAATTTACCTTAAATAAATGAAGTTTAACTTAAAATGAAATTAAACTTAAAAAAATGATGATTGATTCTGGGACTAGGTCTTAGATGAACTCCATGGTGGAGAACCAGCAAAGTAAGGAAGTTAAAAGTACAGGGAATTTATAATTTCTCTAATTTCAAGATTTCTTTAAGACCCCTCCAAATTCCCAGTATTAAGCAAAATCACTATCACCATTTCCTGGGGCACCAAGGCTCTAAATGTAGGCATTACCCTTCCCAGGCCCCAGGCCCTAAGTCTTATCCAATCTTCCCTGGAATTACATCCTTCTTTTCTAGATCCACCTCATTGCCTCTCCTCTGAAATATAATTGCCTTGTAACTGTTCTCTGATCTCTTATTTCCCCTATTCTGTTGCCAGACCAACCATCTAAAATAAATTTCATTACGTCCTAAAACAGAAACGTTTAACAGTTACTCCCTTGCTTTATAGGGTAAAGTCTAGCTTCCTGCCTTGTTCTCCAGGGCCCTTCCACAAGCTAAGAACATTCTCAGTGCACTCTAAGAACCTTTGTTCTATATTCTGCTTATGCTCATCTCCTACCCACCCCCATCTTGCCTCCAAATTTTGCCAGCTTTAAATAGCGCTCCCCTGCTTTCTGGCCTGTCCAGATCTTTCAAGGTTGTTCCGGATCCTCTGTGATGACACAGTCCAACCTGTGTTGACTTCCTCCTTTACTACCTGGGAACATTCTTCTGTGGCCCTCGTGCTGACACTTTATCATATGCATTTTTAACTGACTGTCCATCTCCGTTAATAACATACTCCTGGAAGGCAGGGAATGCTCCGGTCCTGAGAATGCGCTATGTGACAGACCTGTGCTAGATGAGCGAACAATGTAAATAAAGACCTAGTCACTACACTCAAGGAGTTCATATGCTAGTGTAGGTGACAAGGAGCTCTCTGGTTTCAGGGTAGTGTGATGAATGAATAGAGGAGGGCCATCTAAATCAGACAGAGGCAGCGGCAGGGGGAGGCTTCCCTGAGAATGTAACTCCTCAGCAGATGTTACCCAGGTCAAGTACAGAGGAGGTGGGGACTGGCCCATCAGGGCAAAGGAAAAGACATGGAGGCAGGGGGCGGTGGTACAAGGCCCCATGAAGCAGGAGCACTGAAGCTCTTGGTAAATGCATATAATCACTAGAGGGTTTCATGCAGGAACCTGGTAAGGGAAAGCCCCTGTGTGCTAAGCTCAAGAATTTGAACTGTATCTGGAAGGAAATACTTTGGGACCTAAATGATCACTAATAACAGAAAATGGTCTCTTCCCTCCAGGAGCTTACAACCTAGTATAAATACCCTTGGCTTAGGTGCCTGGGTGGCTTAGTGGGTTAAAGCCTCTGCTTTTGGCTCAGGTCATGATCTCAGCGTCCTGGGATCGAGGACCGCAGCCTGCTTCCTCCTCTTCCTGTCTCTCTGCCTGCCTCTCTGCCTACTTGTGATCTTTCTCTCTGTGTCAAATAAATAAATAAAATCTTAAAAAAAAAAATTAAAAAAAAATACACTCAGCTTAAAGTGGAAGGTTGTGCTTTCTAAGTCCTCATAAATTAAGTACTAGCAAATATTATGCCTCCCTCATCTTGAAATATTAGACTAGATTTGAACGGTATATAAATTGATCTTATGACCTAATTTCCTCATTTCCACTGTAGGCTATCCTTAAGTATGAGTGGAGAGTTTGGAATTTTGAGCATCAAAGAGGCCCCTACCTAAGAACATTTTGGGGGGCTACCCTTTGCTCCGTCTGAAATTCTACAAGTGCAGCACTGTGTCTCTCTTTTTAGGACTCCTAACCAGACAACAGGATATTTTATTACCAACAATTATGTGATAAATAATTGTCAGCCAGCATTTGCCAAGGCATTCCCTGAGGGACAGCTGAGTGAGGCAGTTTAACTATTTCTTCTTCCAGGTCTCTAAATTCTATCCATGAATTTACATCCCAGAGACAAGCACGTACCCCATGACACCTCATGAAACCCCATGAAACCTCAATCTTGGCAGAAATGAATTATATCATCACGCTACCATGTTACGTGTGGTTCTCTATCTTTATAAAAGTCTCAAATGAACCATCTGCTTTGAGAAATATCTGTGTCTTCTGTGGTACCAGAGTTGCAAATACATCATTCAAAACCTTTTTAACAGGAACCCATGAATACAATTTCTGCCCGGGTTTTAATTTCAGGGACACTTCTGTCAGCGATCTAAAAGCAAACACGACCACCTTCGTCTAGGTTCAAGTCCACTGTCCAAAAGCTGTAACAGAGCTTCATTTAGCGGACAGTTACACAGGGTGATTATGCCTTCTTGCACTTTTAGGTGACTCCCCTTGCACATTTTCACCGAACAGCTTCTCAGATCCGTTTGGCAGTAGGTAAGGCAATTTAATTCCTGGTGGTATCAGATTTTCCGAGAAGAAACCAGTGGCATTTATTCACTCACTTGTCAAGGGGCATTTTTTCCCCTCCCCTCCATTACCATTAGTGCTGTTGAAGCACAGTCTTTGGGCCGGTTTCCCGAAGAATGTGTGCAAATTTCCCGTGGACATAACAGTGGAATTGAATGACGGAGCACCGGGCTGCCAGTCCAGAAGCAGAGTCGCTCTTCGATCCACCCCCGCTGGGCGACAAATACTGAGAGAACACGGTCTTCCTCCGTCCCAGGGGAACGGGAGCACTGTACTCCTATTCGATTAAAAATCTCACGGTTGCCGTTTTAAAAGGAATCCATCTCGACGTTGTCTCGGGAAAACGAGCGCCGCCGTCCCTGGGTGGGCTCGAACCACCAACCTTTCGGTTAACAGCCGAACGCGCTAACCGATTGCGCCACAGAGACCCAGCTACGCAGCCCGCCGCGCGATGCGTACAGATTTCCGCGGCGGCCGAGGCTCTCGC
>LNAC01000458.1:0-120812 GCA_002007465.1 Ailurus styani | reverse complement strand
CCTTTGTGTGCGTCTCCTCCACGCCCCGCGGCCCCCCGCCCCCCTCAGTACCCCCCAGTGTTAAATTTTAATTCCACAGGTATAGCGTGTATGCGAATTTGCCGAGCGTTTATCTCTGCTTGCTCTTTATAAAAAAGGTAAGCTTTTCCCCCTCCTAAGAACCAACTTCCGCCCGCTTGGAGGGAATGTGGCCTCCGTTGATAACGCAGGGTTTAGGGGACACCAGCAGGGGCTTCGTGGAGGGCGCGGCGATTAAGACACGCCTTGAAGTTCGAAATGGCCACTGGAGGCGTCCCCCTTTTCCCGACTTCTGAGCTGAGCCCACTGAAGTCGAGGACGCCGCGGTCTCCCAGAGGGCGGCCGGCCGCCGCAGCCTGCGCCAGACCCGGCCCGCGCTAGGGAAGCACTTCCCGGCGTCGGTCTCCCCTCCGGACCGCCCGGGGGCTAGAGCGCCGTGGGACCGCCTCCCGCCTCCTCGCCCTGCAGAATGGGGGAACCCACTCCAGCGCTCCACGTGCTAAATCCAGCCCTTGTGCGTTCCGTGTTTCCACCCGATTGGACCCCAGACCCAACCCTCCTCCTAGGTCTTTTTCTTACCCCCTTTAAAAAAGCGCACAGTTCGGTGACATGAAGGACGTCGGTATTGCTGTGCAGCGGTCACCACGCTCCATCTGCAGAACCTTGCCTTTTTCCTCAGGGAGGCTCTGTACCCATTAAACACTGAGTCCTCATTCCCGTCCAACCTCAGACCCTTTCAACTGCCCTTCTACTTGGTGGCTCTGCCAATTCCACTATTCTGGGTATCTCGTGTGAGTGGAATCAGACAGTAGTTGTCCTTTTGTGCCTGGCTTATTTCACTTGGCATGATGTCTTCAGAGTTCATCCATGTAGCAGGTGCCAGAATGTCAGGGTGAATCATATTCCATTGTGTGACTACATCACATTTTCTTTACCCAGTCACGTGTCAGTGACACTTGGGTGGCTTTCACTTTTCAGTTTTCGTGAATAATGCTCCAGTGATCACGGATGTCTAAGTATCACTTTGAGACCTTGCCCTTAATTCTTTTGGGTGTATCCCCAGATGTATAATTGAGGAATCATTGGGTAATTCTATTTTTTAATTTTTTGAGGAGCCATCTATACCATTTTCCACAACAGCTGCACCATTTTACATTCTCACCAACAACGGTTGTTTCTGTTTCTCCACATCCTCACCAACCTCCCTTCCTTCCTTTTTTTTTTTTTTTGTACTCATCCTGATGGGTGTGAAGTGTTACCTCATTGTGGTTTTGATTTTGCAGTTTTGATTTGCAGTTCCCTAACAATTAGTGATGTTGAACATCTTTTCTGAACCCTTCTTTTGAATCTGGGTTCTATGACCAGTCTTCTGCTTGGTTCCTCCTAGCAACAGCCACCTCTGCCTCATGGAGGAGGAAGCTGAGAGTGACCAAGGGCAGCTTCTGATAAAGAGCAGAGAGAAGGGGCCAAGTGGAGCCCGCAGTTGAACCTGAGCAGTGCCAGGAGAGGAGATGAGGGGGGACTCTTCTGAGTAGGACCATCCGGAGATTCAGCAGGTTCTTGCTCGTCTGGGCTGGGCAACTTTTGCAGTCAGTTGTTTATCCTGGCTCTGTGGGGATATTTATGTATGTGTTGCCTGTGAGTGGCCAAGGGTGAAGAAGGAATTGTGGACCTCCCCCTTTTACATATTGGAATGGATGTTTTTAGAACTGCGTTTGTAAAAGTTAACTTAAAATGATGCTCATTTAACAGGATTTTACTTTTGCATTTTCAGTTTCTTCTCAAGAACTATGGGGATTCTTATTTAAGTGTTTAAATAATTATCTCTTTTGTGTGTGTGTGATTGCTCTTAAAAACACGAGATCTTTCAGATGTCTATGAAATAGAACTTTCTATAATTCCATTCAGTTTTTATTTTGATTCCTATTCTGCTGCTGCCAAAACCATAATCTCGGTTAATTCAGGATTCTCTCTGTCTGCTTCCCCGGAGTTGTTTCCAAGGGCTGACACTTCAGAGGGCGGTCATTTATCTGGTCCTTGAGTCACATGAGCACGTGGATTGCTGGGGAGGCCATTTTGCTCCTGTTGCAGGACCCACAGCTCTCCTGTGCATCCGCTGAGGGGTGGGAATCTCTGACAAAATTGACGTTGGTGCCTCAGCCATTCCATAAAGTCATTCCTGGCACAGTGCCCTCTGCTTATGGGACCTGTTCGTGTCCCCCCACAAGTTCACATGTTAAAATCTAATCTCCAATGTGATGGTTTTTGGAGGGGAGGCCTTTGGGAGGTATTTGGGTGAACCCTTATGAATAGGATTAGCTCCCTTTTAAGAAGAGGCCAGCTAGCTCAATCTTTTCCCACCATGTGAGGAGACAACAAGAGGTCTGTGGTCTGCAACCCAGAAGAAGGCTCTCACCCAGACCTGAGCATGCTAGCACCCTGATCTGAGACTTCCAGCCTCCGGAACTGTGAGAAGTAAGTTGTTGCTGTTTACTCAGTCTGTGGTCCTTTGTTATGACAGCCAGAGCCAACTCAGATAGGACCCGAAACTTCTCTATTCCCTTCATCCCCCTTCACACTCCTATTTCTCCTGCCCCCAACTATGAGATGTACAAGTGAGGTACCTGTGTGAAAGGGAAAGAAAAAAAAAGAAAAAAGAAAAGAAAAGAAAAGAAAGAACCACTAGGTGTGCTCTTGATGCCCCAAGTCCCATCTGAAAGTCTTTGGCTGCCCTTTCAGTCATACTTGTTTGAAAATATTATCTAATTTTCTCTATCAGGCTAACCCTGGGGTCTCTCTTCCTCTATATTCATGTGACTACAATGGTTTTCTGAAAGGAAGATGACATTAATAGGCCAGTTGTGTCTAAGAAATAGGTACTTAACAAAACTCAAAAATAGGCATTCCAGGAATTAGATGGTTCTGTTGATTACAGTTACACTGTCAACCAGAAACCCCAACTAACAAACAGGTAAGCTCTCTGTTGACAGAGATTTTAGTTGACTTTGCTCCCTGTTTAATCACCAGCAACTACAACAGTGCCTGGCACATAACAGGCTGTCAATAACTATGTGCCGACTCCATGAGGAAATGAGAGCCATAAGCCATAAAGTAAACTGGAAAAAATAAAATGGGACAGAAAAATTCAATTCCTAATATATAAAGAGCACTTATTAATTACTATGAAAAAAACCTCTTGCAACTCAGCCAAAAAACCCCCCCCGAACAAACGCCAAAAAACGGATATGAATGTTCCCAAAAGAAGAAATACCAATGTAATCATAAAAGTTGGGCTACATTAGTAATCAAAATTAAATTAAATTAAAATTTCCTTTTTCCCAAATAGCAAAAGAAAAAAAGAGATAAAAGTAGAATACTACCATCAGCAAAGAGGCCACTCACACAGGACTGATGGGAGCAAACTTGGAATGTTTTTTCTGGATAGCAGTTTGGTAATATAAACATTAAACAATGTTTATACCCTATTGTTCTAGAAATTCTATGTTAGAAATCTATCCTAGGAAAGCAAACAGAGTTTGTGTGACTCAGGTTTTACATATATTGTCACAGTATTATATCTCATAGTGATAAACAGGAAACAATGTGAATGTCCCGAAACAGGAGAAAGTGATAAATTGTGGTATATTTAGAAAATAGAGTGTTAGGGCGCCTGGGTGGCTCAGTGGGTTAAAGCCTCTGCCTTCGGCTCAGGTCATGATCTCAGGGTCCTGGGATTGAGGCCCGCATCCGGCTCTCTGCTCAGCAGGGAGCCTGTTTCCTCCTCTCTCTCTGCCTGCCTGCCTCTCTGCCTACCTGTAATCTCTCTCTCTGTCAAGTAAATAAATAAAATCTTAAAAAAAAAAAAAGAAAATAGAGTGTTATACAGACATCAGAAATACTTTTTTAAAAGAATATTAAAAACATAGAGGCGTGGTAAAGCATTCAGTAAAAAGTAGGATAGAGAAACATATCATCGTAAAAACGGTATTTTTAAGGAAGATTTGACCACAGGGTCCTGATAAAATGTGAAGTTCAAAGGCAAGATGGGGAACTGTATAATTCAGAGCCACGTCGTTCGTTCTCCGCTTCTCGCTGGTGGAAACAACGCATACCTATCACCTCCCCTAAGTCCATGGCAACCTTACGAGGCAGATACTATGATTCTCATTTTAGAGGCGAGGGAATGTGTGCAGGGAGCAATGTGTTCAGGTAACAGAGCCAGTGAGCTGTAGGGCCAGGTTTCAAACCTGAAGTCAGGCTCCAGCAGACACGCTGGTTTAACCTTGACCCACACAGCCTCTCACTGCGCGGGGGCATGAGCGCGCATCGTGGTGGGAGTGTGTCCACATGTGTGCCTTATCCAGCAAATTCTCCACAACAGTATTAGTGGTTATCCCTGGGCAGGGGCGGGGGTGTCATTTTTCTTTTCTTCTTTGCCCCTTTTCACTGTTCTCTCAAGCATTTGCAGCAAACACTACTTTGAAGGAGCCAGTGAGGAAGGGCGGCAGCGGCAGTTTCCCTAAATTACAGATAGAGGGTGGTAGGTGGTTATTCTCCGCCTGAGGCTTCCGGGGCTGGGGCCAGAAGACTGCCCGTGCCAGGTGGGGACTGGGACAGTCCAGTGTGCGTACTTAGGGGGCTCTGCCAAGCGCAGTGTGACCGTTAAAGCCGGCCTCTCTCCTCCAAGTCTTTAACCTCCTGAGAAAAGGGTGTCCGAGGACACTGTAAACCGTTTCTATGGGGGAGTTTTGCAATGTGTGATTCTTCAGTAATGAATATGCTTTCATTTAAAAAGAACTGGAGTGCCTGAGCTTTTAGGTGACTTTTATATTTCTTCTTAATGTTTAAAGAAGCCTCTTTGCATTGATTTTATTTTCTCTTTTACAAGTTGTTTTCATTTGGGAAGTATAACCCAACCTACAGAATATTAATACTTTTTGTAACATTGGTAAATATGCTGTGAGATACTTAATACATTTTGGGCTAAATGGCGTTGGCAGATATTTATTGAATCCTGTCAGGAACTCGGCTAGATGCCTTAGGGACCTCCCTTCTGCCCAAGACTCTGACACATCATTCCTGCCCACGATCACTTTAATCTACTTTGGGAACCAGGAGATATATAAAAACATTTCAGGCAGTAAGTGCTAACTGCATGGCACAGATGGTAAGTGTTTTAGGAATCTGGGATGGGAACCATCACTGAGCCGTCAGTAAAGAACCTATGGAGGAAGCAGGTCTTGGGCTCTGTTGTTGGCAGGATCCTTTCATTGGGAAGGAAAAGGAACAGAGGCAGAGAAAAGATCAGCCCAGAGGAAGCAGAGGATTTACATGGGATGTGATGGGACATAAAGAAAGCTAAGGAGGGACAGAGCATAGAGGGTCTTAAATACCTGGCTAGAAAATTCACAATACGAACGATATTGTTCATAATAGTGGAAATTTTTTAATGACTTAAATACTCATCAAAGGGGCAATGTCTGCATGTCTGTGGCATATTTATACAATTGCACTGATCATTTTGAGAAGAGAGACTTGATAATGGCCAGGTTCTGAGGAGGCTTCATCTAGCACGTGAGGATGGGAGAGCAGCTGGAAGTAGGATGACTAGGTGATTGTTTCACTAAACCAGATATGAAGAGGAAGCCTCATTAGGCCGGGGCCCCGGGGAGTGGAGAGGTGATGAAAGACAAGGGCTTAAGGAGAGAAGCAGTAGGATGTCATCGATAAACACACGTGTTGGAGCTGTTGGTGCTACCCATGGCCATGATTCTGGCTTTGAGAATTTAATTGTGCCGTGACATCTAATCATTGCTTTCGTTGTGGTTTTTTATTTTGTTTTTTGTTTTTTTAAAGAAAAAAGTTCCAGGGCGCCTGGGTGGCTCAGTGGGTTAAAGCCTCTGCTTTCGGCTCAGGTCATGATCTCAGCGTCCTGGAATCGAGGCCCGCGTCAGGCTCTCT
The DNA here is from genome assembly GCA_002007465.1 of Ailurus styani. Taxonomy (NCBI): domain Eukaryota; kingdom Metazoa; phylum Chordata; class Mammalia; order Carnivora; family Ailuridae; genus Ailurus; species Ailurus styani. The sequence continues at coordinate 114,833 of LNAC01000458.1, read as the reverse complement.
GCTCAGCAGGGAGCCTGCTTCCTCCTCTCCCTGTCTCTCTGCCTGCCTCTCTGCCTAGTAACTTATAATCTCTCTCTCTGTGTCAAATAAATAAAAAATAAAAATAAAAAAAAGAAGTTCCACAACTCTCCTTACAGTTCTGCCGTATAATTGAGGCTTAATACAGTTTTTTGACTAAGTGGGCTGTTTCAGGATCCCTGTTCTATTGCTGTAACCCTTACTAACCAGATGGCCTTTCTGATTTCTGATCTAAATATTGCTATATATTAAAACCCCATTTTTCAAGTGTATCTTTTGTGAAGAAGGATAATTAGCTATTCCTGCCGGTTGTACACTTTCATATGTGTAAAGGAAGGCATCCTTCAGCTTGGTTTCATTATGATAAACGGCAGCCAGCCCTGTAACATTTGTCTCTAAGTCTGGTTTTGCAATACATATTTGCCTATACGAGCAAGGTGCGTGCACAAAATAAAAACTGGATTTGTGTAAGGTCCTAGAGACCAACAATCTGAAAAGAATTTATTTGTTCATATATTTGTTTGTATGTTAACTGAGGCATTACTTTGTGCCCCAGGGAAGACAGAATGATGACCTCAGGGTGAGAGGGGATTTCATAAACACAACATAATAAGTATTAATGGAAAAGAAAGGGTTGATGTATTTAATTAAATTTAAAATGTGGTAAAACTTATGTTAAATGAATAAGCAAAGAGTAAACAAATTTAAAAAACAAATCAGAGAAGAATTTTCAACACATGTACCCAACAAAACCTTAGTATACAGAATTCATAAAGAATGCCTATCAGTTAGTGGACGATAACAAAACAGAAAAACAGGCAAAACATCAATGGAGAGAAATTCCATATTGCCAATAAACTCGTGAGAAGACACTCAACTCTTCTAACAATCTGGGAACCAGAATCATAAGGAGATGTTATTTCTCACCCATTAGGTTGGCAGAATTCAAGAAACTTGACAAATTCAGTTGGTGGGGATGTGGAGCACCGGCACTTTCATCTGTTATGGATGAGAACGGGTGCACCTGCTCTGGAGAATGACTTGTCAGTTTCCTGGTGACATTAAAGAGACTCATTCCCTCCAGTGCAGAGTTTCCTTTCTAGAGACATGTGTACAAGGATATATACAAGACTATTTGATCCAATATTGTTCCTGATATTGAAACATTTTAAATGACTCAGATGCTCATCTAAAGGACTGTGGATAAATAAACGTGGTATATTTAGATATGGCGATGCTATATAGCGGCTTCAATAATGGATTGGACCTTTATTTACCAGTGTGTATAAATCTAAAAATATAATGTTGCAGATAGGTACAGTAGTCCACGTGCCCATGCACATCAAATAATACAGAGCAGGTTACAGTGGGAAGACATGGTCTTCCACATTTCCTTCCTTCCTTGAATCCACAACTCAGAAGATGTTTTCTTTTTCTTTTCCTTCTTTCCTTTCTCCCTCCCTCTTTCTTTCTTTTCGTTTCTTTTCTTTTCCTTTCCTTTCCTTTCTTTTCCTTTCCTTTCCTTTCTTTTCCTTTCCTTTCCTTTTCTCTTTCCCCTCCCTCCTTTCCTCCCTTCCTTCCTCCCTTCCTTCCATCCATCCATAAAAACAGTTTCTTTACTAAGTTCTTCTTGTGGCTACCTTCATAATTCTAGATTATATGTTGTTATCTCTATTAGTTAGCCTCTACTTATTTAGAGGACTTTCACATTACCTTTTAACACTCCAATATGAAAATTCTACTTCGCACTCTCCCAATCTCCCACCCTCTTCCCAGTATTAACATTTATATTTGTGGTAGGCAGAATTTTTAAATGTATAAGCACTACTTTGTGGTTCTCTGAATGTTCCATTTTCATAGCAACCTATTTTTTCATTTATTTATTTATATTAACATGTAATGTATTATTTGCCCCAGGGGTACAGGTCTGTGAATCATCAGGCTTACACAATTCACAGAACTCATCATAGCACATACCTTCCCCAATGTCCATCACCCAGCCACTCTATACCCCCTGTGCCACCCCCAGCAACCCTCAGTTTGTTCCCTGAGATTAAGTGTGTCTTATGGTTTGTCTCCCTCCCGATCCCATCTTGTTTCATTTTTTTCCCTCCCTACCCCTCCCTGACTCCCTACCGCCCTGCCTCTGAAATTCCTTATATCGGAGAGATCATATGATAATTGTCTTTCTCTGATTGACTTCTTTCCATAGCAACCTATTCTTGTTGCATGGGTACAACAGGGCTGGGGGTGGGGGCTGTGGTTCAGCCTGCAGGACTTTTACTCAATGCTGGGCTCTGGGTGTGACACTGTTAGCAATTACACCCGATCTTGGTGGGGAGGCCCTCATTTGTCTGGTAAGCCCAACAGTTTGCTCACATATAAGGCAGGAAGACTGTGTAGCCAATGTTGTCTATTTTCAGGCAAGATATCTCTACCAAGTAGCCTTTGGATTTGGAGTTCTGGGTAAGGTGGGTGAGAAGTGGGCTGTCGGGCTGCAGGGGACTCCAAATAAAGACCTTGAGAGGGCTGAAGTATTTTGTTCAGTATCTTTGGGTTTGGTTTTGCATGGGGGTAAATGCTGACGGCTGGCTCTCTGGGCGGTGATGGGTAAGATGGTGTCAAGGGTAGTTGTCCATTGAAGACGTTCCCATGTTCTCTCTCTTGTCATCCCACTTCTTGCCTCTACCCTCTAACCCAGCTGCCGACGCTGAGCCCAGAAACATGTCCGGGTTCTATCACGCGAATCAGCTTCCAGCTTCTCTGCAAGAACCACAGGGAATTCTAGACTACAGTTTCTCTTTGAGTTTCATCAGTCAACTTTCTTCATTCCGTCTTACAGCTTCCAAAAACTTAGAGATGTTTCTCTTTTGTTGGAGTGGCAGAAGCTGCTAGCTGAGCACCCAATATTCATATTACCTTCCTTACTAAACAAATCCTCTCTGTTGTTGGAAGTGATGGCTGAATAACATACCTCAGCTTTCCTGGCAGAGAGAAGTGGCCAATGAAATGTAAGTGGAAGTCATTAAGAGAGACTGCCAAAAAACAAAGACAAACAAACAAACAACACAACTCTTAAAAGAGATAGACTTGAGGTGCCTGGCTGGCACTCAGTCAGTAGAGCATGAGACTGTTGCTCTTGGGGTTGTGAGTGCAAGCCCCATGTTGGGTGTAGAGATCACGTAAAAATAAAAATCTTTTAAAAATAAAAAGAGACTGACTCAGTCAGCAGTTCTTCCTGTTTATCTCCCCCTCTTTCCTTTCCTTCCTGTGTGGAATAGGCCTGTGCTTCCTGGAGCTGCAGCTGCCATCTTGGCACAATGTAGGAAAGGCCAAGAACTCTTCCAGACCTCAGGCCTGGCGTTTTTGTATATTTTCAAATATTTGCTCCTCCAAAGGAGGATTAGATATTCTTGCCTGGTGCTTTGGGAGTGTGGCAGGAATATATTTCCCTGCCACACATTGTCATGTATGGCCATGTGACTTGCTTTGACCAATAAAATGTGAGTGGGAGAAACCTGAAGAGCGTTGCACCTTTGCGCCAGCCTTTTCGCACTCTTCCCTCTGCCTTTGGAAAGGCACAACCGGGAGAGAGGCCGTTCCTTTAGCCCGAATTCTGTTATGAGAAGACATCTAGAGGAGACTGGTAACATATGCAGTGAGTTAGAAATAAACCTTTGTTGGGGCACCTGTCTGACTCAGTCAGTAAAGCATGTGACTCTTGATCTTGGGGTTGTGAGTTCGAGCCCCATGTTGGATATGGAGATTAGGTAAAGTCTTAAAAAATAAATTAACCTCTGTTGTTGTAAGCCACAGAGATTTCAGGTTTTGTTGCTACAATGTTACCTAGTGGAAAGTTCACTTATACAATCTGTAATAGGATATCAGGTGCTGGGGTTTCAGAGCTGAGGGAAAAGAGTGAAAAGTGCTCGCACATTCTGAAGAGATGCCAGCTCAACCTGCAGCCATGTACCGTGATTGAGGGAAACCGGTTCTGAAATTCTGAAATGGTGACAGTTTGGATCCTCTTGGGAGCAGACCCCGAGCTGAAGTTATGAGGCAAGGGGTTTAATGGGGAGCAATGGCTGTAACAGATAATGGAAAAAACAGGGTTGGACAGAGAGACCCCAAACTTGACAGGAATTCAAGAGAGTATTGGCCAATCCTGTGGGCAGCTCTGGACCAGTAGCCGTCCACTAGACCTGTCCCATATGGAGCTGAAATAGCCAGGCCCTAGTGTTCCTGTTTGAGATTCCACAGTGACCCCTCTGCTGGGGAGCCTGTGCCTGTCTAGCCCTTCAAGTGGCTGGTCCTTCTCCAACTGACCTTCCACCACTCACCTCAGTCCCTGTCCCCAGAAGCAGGACAGTTCTGGACTCTGTCTCCTCAGATTTCTCAATGGCGGGCAGTTCTCTGGGTAGGGATCCTTTTGGGCTCACAATGGGTACCTTCCACAGTGCCCTTTGGGGTCGTGGAAAATCCTGTACATCCTTCTTTTTGTGAAATTGCAGTCAAAACCGTATTATCAACTTTGCCATCTTAACCATCTTTAAATGTCCAGATCAGTAGGGTTAACTAGGTTCCCATTGTTGGGCAACGGGAGACCCATGCATCTTCCAGACAAATTCCGAAGTGCAGGCTGCTCCCACGGTTGCCCTCATCCCATGCCCCTGGCACCAGGCTCTATGCCTCCCAGACTCAGGAGATGCAAATCAAGCTCTTGTAAGAACCATCCCTCTGCCTTCTGCCAGTCCTGCAGCAGCTCCATGCACACATCCTTCTGCATGTGAGAGGGGCTCCTGCTTCTTCCACTGGGTTCCTAAACCCTCCTTTCACTTGTTGCTTTATCTGGGGACCCGGCTCCTGTCTCAGGGAGCGAGAAGAGGGGGCAATGTGTTAGAACTCGGAGGCTAACATTGCTCCTCAAAGAAATCTCATTCTTGGAGCCCTTGAAGCAGGTTGCAGCAATACAGATGCCCTGGATTCTGTCCATAAGAAAGAACTTGCTGCCAGAGGGGAGAGGTGGAGGAGAGGAGCCAAGTAGGGGAAGGGGATTAAGAGGTACATTTCCACTAAGGAAATCAATAAGCCCCAGGGATGAAAAGAATTAGGCAATAATATTGTAATAACGTTGTAGGATGACAGACAGTGACTCCGCTGGTGGCGGTGAGCATCACGTCATGTATAGAATTGTCCATTCATTGCACTGCACACCTGAAACTAATGTTACTAATGTAACATGGCATGTTAACTAAACTCCGATAAAAAGAAAAGAAGGAAAGAACTTACTGTCCCACTGTAAAGAGTACGGTAAGCCTCCAGTCCCCAGCCTCTGGTCTCCAGCCTCCGGTCCCCAGCCATGGCACCTCCAGCATCTGCCACAGTATTTGAGCCAAGGCCGCGTGCTTCTGCGAAGTTCCCCATGGAGGGATCACGCGGACCCTCCAAAACTTAGATGAGAAACAGGCAGCATTTGGATGATGTGTGCTGCCTTGAGGGCGGGCACTGGGCAGTGGAGAGAACTAGCAAACAGTACCAGCCCAGTAAGAAAACCGACACAAGCATTTCCTTTCCACCCCCATTTCCCTGCCTCCCCTCCCTTTCCCTCGGATCTTGGGAGCAAGTGGGGGAGGAACCCGCGTGCTGATGTTTGGTGAGGTCTCATAGGGAACGACTGCTTTCACCCTAGAGGGCTTGGGGAAGTCTCTCATAGGAGGAACATGCACAAAGGAGGACTTAGCTGACACCGGAGAAGACACTTGGAGGACAGATGGTTAACGCCTGGCTCAGGGAGAAATCTCCTACTTTGGAGCAGAATGAGGACAGGCTTTTGGTAATGCACTTGAGGACAGACACAGGGACAGAAGGAAATCTGTAGCTAGGGAAGATGGCCAGAGAGGAGACGAGAGAGAGAGAGAGAGAGAGAGAGAGAGACTGAGACAGAGAGAGAGGCAGCGAGGAAAGGAAAATTTAGAATGGAGAAGTGTCAGGATGCCCAAATCCCAGGTCTAACACCTGTATCTCCAATTAAAAGGCAAGGGCATCTTTATACTTCCTGTGAGATGTCACCAGGTAGTGTTTAAGAGTCTTGAGCCAAATGACAGGCCTGCCTCCGATGCTGTGTAAGCACACTCTTTTGCATAATCACTCCTGCATAGCATTTTTCATTTTTATTGATTTGTCTTAATTTAATACACGTGTAAGAATATCTTCCATTTAAAAAAATTTGCATTTCTTTAATTGCTCTGGAGGCTGTGCACTTTATTCTCTGGTGATTTACTCTGCCAATAAATATGTAATCCTACTGTGAGCATGTTTTATTTGTGTAATAAACCAAGATAAAAAAATACACAAGACCCACTGACTTTGAATTAGACATGTTGATAGGGACCAGGGTGACTGAGGTGAGCTAGGTGCAGTCCAGGTTCGGAGCAGCCTGCAGTTTGTTTGCGGAGACTAGGCTTGTACATCGAAAGGATTGAAATAGTAAAAGAGTTTATCGGAGACTGGGCTCGTGGTACAGAACACAAGTGCTGAAGGAGTTTCTTGTAGGGGGAGATCAAGATTATCCTAAGTGATAGGAAGAGATAAATTTATGACATTCATTTAAAAAGTCACCTCTTGCATAGCAGGATATGACTTTTGGGGTGGAGATGGAAGGTCAGCTGGCCTTGCTTCTCAGGTCTGTTCTTAGGGAGACTGAAGGGGGCGGGAACACAAAGGACAAAGGGCCAAATGGAGGAGGGTGGCGCCAGCCTCATGCCTAGGTCACCTTAGCATTCTGTTCTCCTTAGCGAGCCCTCCCAACGAGTGTGTTCTGTCTAGGTTCTTTCAGGAGCTACTTCCGGAGAATGAAGGCAGGAGGAAGTTTCCAGCAAAAAGATCCAAAGGGAAATCTATCCTACATGCACAGGACTGTTGTCCTATCTTTCTGTATGGAGCGTACCTAGAAAAGCCCATTTCTCTGACAAAGTTCTAAGAGGAGGGAACATCCTTTGCGACAGATCATTCATTCTCCTCTTTCTCCGCGGCACTGATTGAGTACCCATGTCAGACCCTGTTCTTGCTGCTGCCTGGAGGGTCCTTGGCTTCTGTCTTGCAACAAGCATGCTTAACTAACTCTTCCTTGGAGTCTTAACCACGATTTAAAAAAAAAAAAAAAAAAGGAGGCAGTTCCCTCAATCTGGCTCTGCCAGCCTTTTGGAGATTCTAAATTCCCTTTTGCAGGTCAGGCTGGGGTTAATGGCTCTTTCTTGCAGCTGCTAAGAAATCTGGGGGCTCTTCCGCAAGTGCTGAGCAGTTTGAAAGGCCCAAGTCCAGTCCCTGTGTGTGCAGGGCAGAGGGGGTGGGAGCCCACTGAAAGCTCCGGGCAGAGGCAAGGAAGGGGAGCTGAGAAGAGCCGGCCCCAAAGTAACAGCAACGTGGACTGCTTCCCCCAGTGAAATCCAGGCAGGGAAGCGAAAAGCCACAGTTTCGAGAAAGAATGCATAAAGAGAGGGTATATGAAAAAGAGGCTGAGCAGGGTGGGGTGGGGAGGGGCAGAAAGAGATCTTGTCCCAGTGGACAATGATAGGACAATGATAGGCTTCCAGGAACTGGGAAACAGCCCTATCTCACTGGAAGAGGAAGATACACTGAAGCACAGCAAGAAGGAAACAGAGCACAGCTATCACGTCTGGGCTGGCAAGGGCCAGGGTTCTCATTTTACAGATGAGGAAACTGAGGTCCGGAGAGGGGAAGTGGTTTTCTCAAGAGCAGATTCTTGAAAGGATCATCTGCTTTCCCCCTCCCTCTCCACTGCCTCACCTCCCCTGTGGTCCTGAGTCAGAACTGAAAGACGGGCTGGCTGGAAGCGCTACATGGAGGGGTGTGGGGGGAGGGGGTGTTGGCATGAAGCACGCCGAGGTCCTGGGTGTGCCTTTGATTCTTCATTCCAGGTTGGTGAAAGGAAGATCTTTAAGATCTTCTCTGCTCCCTTGGAGCTCCGCACCTCTAGACAGAATCCCGAGGAGTGCAGAGCTGGCGGTGTGAGCTGGGTTGGGAGCCACGAACGTGGCTGTGGTCAGAGCTCCAGCTCTGGCCCTTAAGCAAGTGGGTGCTGAAACTATCAGCCCTTTCTCCTGACCCCCATGAAGACATCTCTATAGAGCATCCTCACAGGAGACTTCAGAGATAAGAAAGGCAGGGCCCTGCCCTTCTGCTCAGTTTCTGCCTCCTCCAGGAAGTGCTCCTGGTCTGCAGAATGAATCTGGGCTCCTCTCAGGGTCTGCTCACCCATCGTATTAACTCTACTCTTATGCCTTAGCGTACTCGGCCTAGATTTCAATTCTTTGGGCCTCTGTCTGCTTCCTTCTCTAGGCTGGAAGTTGTCTGAGGCCAGGAGGACCCAGTCTTGTTCTTATCTGCACCATGCCTACCTACGTCCTTGCACCAATGTGCTCTGTGCGTTGGCTTTTGGAAGCAGCATTGATGGAGGCACACTCGACATCTTCAGTGAGAGGTCTGAAGGGTGGAAAGAAGAGAGATTCTTCTCTCTCCTTGGTGTGGAAATGGAAGGTTATTCTAAGCAGGAGTGTGGAAGGAAAGACAAATGTAGCTTGGGCAGTGCAGGGCGTGTGGGAGGAAAGGAAGTGGAAGTCAGAAGGGAAGGGCAGAGAGGAAGAGGAGAAGCATCACAGGAGGAGGAGGGGAGGGGAAGGAAGGGGCAGACCCTGCCCGCAGGGCTCTGCACCAGGCTCCCCACTCTCCCCTCTGGCCGCCCCCCCATCCCATCCGAGGTTGTCCTTGACTGCTGCCTACAGACAGACCTTCCTGGTCTTCTGGTCTTTTGTCTGGCATTCTAAAGCTGGGTCATTTAAAAAGATCTTTTCTTTCCACCAACACTCTGATTTCAGACATTTGGGGAAAAAAGGCCATGGTCTCTTGCATGCCGCTCCACTGAGATTAAAATAAATACATCCACTGAAACCATTTTTTCCCTCAATAGTTATTTGTGGTCTTAAAAATGTCCATGATCGTTGAGGCTCTAAATATCATTTTTGGCTCTTTCAGGATAAAGTTTGCACCTGACGCACAATACCTGTGAGGCATCTGTAGGTGCAGGTGATGGGATTCCTTCAGCATTACGTCTTCTGCCCTGTGCTTCTGCCTTTCCACCTTTTACCTCTGCCACTGTTTGGCAACCATAGCGTGGGTCTCAGGGGTTTGTTGTTGTTAGGAACGAACCCTTGGTTGGCTCCCAGCTCTGTGACAGGGTCCTGGGCTAGCTTATCGGGGAAAACTTTGCTGTAATTCCTGGGCCAGAGGTGCCTGTGGGGTAAGCTGCTTAAACCCCATTTAGAAACCTGAATGTTCCCTTTGACATTTTATAGTCACCAATCCTCATTTGTCCAAATGTGTTCTGAGGAAGTTTTTTTTGTTTTTTTTTGTTTTTGAAAGTGAAACAAAGTCCATAACCTCTTCTCAGGGACCCACAAAAAGCATGTGGTCACCCTTAGCCAGCACAGGCCACTGCCCGCCCCCTCCCCCCCATGCCCAGCAGGTGAGCTGGTGGGTCCAGCGCAGGTGGCTCGACCCCAGGGCATGTGCAATATTCTGTGCCCCCTGGAGGCTACAGGGAAGTCTCACAGTCCCCCCCTCCCACAGTCCTGCTCTGGCTCACAATTCGTGTCCTCCAGCACCCTGTTTCAGATGAAGTCTCCTCCTCCCTGTGCATAGTCAGTGGCTTCTGCCCACCCGGAGAACCGCCCCTGCTGTCACAGAAGGATCCAGCTCATCACTGAGACCTGATCTGGATCCCACTTCCTTAAATAATGAGGACATCACTTCCCTGTGCAAAGGCTTCCTGCTGGTCCATGAGTTACCAAGCTATTCCAGCTCCTCCTTCAAGCCATTATCATGAAGACCTGTTGGGTCAGATGATCTCTGGGGCTCAGGGGCAAGCTCTCTTCCCTAATTCCCTGCCTTGGGCCTCCCATGAGACATTGGCTGGAGGATGGGGCTGGTAATTAGGAAGAATCTTTGCTCTCACAGCCCATTGCCATTCTGGAGTGTAGTGGGAACACTTACTCTTGGGATGCTGTTGACTTTTTCCATACCAAATTCCCCCCAATAAATATTCGTAATCAATTATGGGCAGAGAGTCTGCTCAAGAAGAAACATGGAGAAACATCGGCTTGAATGCCTGGTTCAAATCCAGCATCACTGTACTTTGGTTGATGGAGGTATTGCCGAATCATAGTGTAGTATATTCTGTGAGCCAACATACAGAGGGAAATGAGCCACGTTGCCAAAAATTAACTTTCCCTTCTCATTCACTCCATGACTCTGGAGGTCCTCTTGTTGGTGTGTCTTGGTAAGGAAAGCACGACGCTCTCATCAGGGTGTTTCTGCCACAGAAACTTCTGGGGGCAGAAGGGTGAAGTATTCAGAAAGATTTGGGGGTCATTTTTAAAAAAATTATTTATTTATTTTAGAGAGGGTGCACAAGTGGGAGGGGGGTAGGGATAGAGGAGAGGGAGAGAGTACTGAGCACGGAGCCTGATGCAGGGATCAATCTCACAACCTGAGATCACCACATGAGCCAAAACCAGGAGTCCGAGGCTTAACTGACTGAGCCACCCAAGCCCCAAGAGGTGAGGGGTAATTTTTATAGGCTTCTCAAACTAGCGAACATTAATCTTACCTTTTTATGGGAGACAGGACACAGTCACCGAGCAATGGGGATGTCAGTAGCGTGACCATGAAAGGAAAGGATGGCCACAGAGCCTGGCACAGTTGGTCTGTCTGTATACATGTCCTGCCTATCCCTCTCTCCCTCCTTAGCCTCCTCTAAGCCAGGGCTTCTCTCCTGGTTCTACCCCCCTACTCACCCTCCATGCAAGAGTAGGAGTCAGTGGAGACACCTGGTTTGCAAACACATTTCATCTTATGGTCCCTTTGTCCCAATATTCTGTACAACGAAGGGGCTCTGTATAGTGCAGTGATTTAAAGTGTGGGCTCTAGAAGCAGATGGTTTGGGTTTCTATTCTGGCTCAGCCACTTATTATCTGTGTGCCCTTGGCCAAGCTCCCTCACCGAGGCTTGTTATCCCATTCGTGAAATGATCACAGTAATACTTACCTTATAAGGTTGTTGTGAGGATCCATCAGATAATATATGCACAGTGCTTAGAACAGTGTCTGGCACATAATAAGTGCTCAGAAAATATTAACTCTCATTATTCATAATAAACTGACATAGATTTCTTGAGTGGGGTGGTGGGTACATGGTGTTCATTTTATTAAGCTTTAAACTGTGCATATGTCTTATAAATCCTTTTTATGCTTATGATATATTTTGCATGCATTCAAGTAAATGCATTAAAAATAAATGAGCATTTATGAGGTTTGTTTTAGCAATCATATGTCCCAGAGTTCCAGGAAAACAATGAGGTAAAATATTCCATCCACGTACCCAACAATGGGACAGCCCAAGTATTCTTATTCATGATTCAGAAAAATACAGTAACTATACAAAGAGTACTGTTTTTCTAGGAATTACTATGTGAGTGTGTTTTTATTTTTTTCCCTTCCGAGGTGATCAGCAGGTTCTAGATTCATAGAGTCACTAATAGTGGATCACCAGTATGCCTGTGCTTTCCAGGCTGGCTGCTCTGGTTCAGAGTGGGGAAGGACAGTGCTGGACATCCAGATGTGAGGACTGACCCATTTCCAGAGAAGACATGTTGTGCAGAACTCTCACCTGGCAAACTTCAACGTTGCCACTGAGACTGGCAATCCCATTCCTGTTTCCTTCCTTGGCTCTCAATTCTCTGCACAGAAAGAGGGAGGGGTTGGCAGGGAGATTTTTGTTCTAGGGACCAGGAGAGGGTGTCGAGATCTTTCTGAACAAAAAAAGACACCGCTCTTTATCTCTGATGTAGTTTGTGGAGGTTATTCTTGATCTCAGCAGCTTCTAGAGCAGCAGGGGGGCTCTGCCCCTCACTGTGCAGGCTGGGGAGACTTGCTGTTGGGATATGCTGCTGTCATTCTCCCTTTCCTTGGGCCAACGGCTGTGTTACAGTCCTTTGTGTACCTGTTTGTCTCCCCTGCTAGATTTCAAAGTTCTTAGGAGGAGAAACTTCATCTAGTTTATCTCTGAATACCCTCGGTGACATGCTCAGTGAGTGTTTTTTTGAGTATATGAATGGATAAGTAGGTAGGCAAATGACTAGGAACCATCATACAAAATTTGAGAATGAAGTAGAAAGATGGAAAAAAAAATAAAGTGGAAAGATGGAGCCACAAAATCTTCTAGGTAAAATATTTTTCAAATACTAGGAATATTCTTTTTTTTTTTTAAGATGTTATTTATTGGGCGCCTGGGTGGCTCAGTGGGTTAAAGCCGCTGCCTTCGGCTCAGGTCATGATCCCAGGGTCCTGGGATCGAGGCCCACATCGGGCTCTCTGCTCAGCAGGGAGCCTGCTTCCTCCTCTCTCCTCTCTGCCTGCCTCTCTGCCTACTTGTAATCTCTCTCTCTGTGTCAAATGAATAAATAAAAGAAATCTTTAAAATGTTATTTATTGGGCGCCTGGGTGGCTCAGTGGGTTAAAGCCTCTGCTTTCGGCTCAGGTCATGATCTCAGCGTCCTGGGATCGAGGCCCGCATCGGGCTTTCTGCTCAGCAGGGAGCCTGCTTCCTCCTCTCCCTGTCTCTCTGCCTGCCTCTCTGCCTACTTGTAATTTCTCTCTCTGTGTCAAATAAATAAATAAAATCTTTAAAAATAATGTTATTTATTTATTTGACAGAGAGAGAGAGAGCGCGCGCGCACAAGCAGGGGGAGAGGCAGGCAGAGGGAGAGGGAGAAGCAGGCTTCCCCCCTGATCAGGAAGCCCGATGCAGGGCTCTATCCCAGGACTCCAGGACATGACTGAGCCAAAGGCAGCCGCCTAAGGACTGAACCACCCAGGTGCCCCTAGGAATATTCTGATATGCTGAGTTGACAGAGTAGAGAACTTTAAATGTGGCTTCATTTTTCCAGTCATTTATGAGAATTTACAAATGTTTCACTAGGCTGTAACGCTACGTCAGCAAGGAGCACCCTTATCCCCAGCAGCTAGCACATAGCAAGCACATAGTATGATGCTGAATGAAATATTCTCTTCTCTTTTAGGATTTAGCCCAACCAGTAACCCTGACAGGAAGGAAGACACGTTTAATTCAATAAACTCATGCGTAGCATCTTCTTCGGAAAGTTCTTTGCCAAGGACTGGGTGAACATGAGAATAAGTCTTGGGCTCTCTTTTTCAGGAGTTTTTGGAGTAGATACATTCGCACCCAACTATAATACAAGGCAGAATATGATAAGTACTATAATAAAATGCCAACCAGGAGAGGAGGAATTTATTAAAGCTTATGGGATCTGGGAGGACTTTTTGGCATTGAGTTCCGATGGAATAGGTAGGACTTTGTCAGGTAGAAGTGGGAGGAGGATCATTTGTGTGAATATAATGCAAGGTGCAAAGGATGAGAAGGTGAGGGTCAAGGTGGGAAACTGCCTCCAAGATGGCCCCCAGTGATCCCCACATCCTGGGACTCCTGCTCTTTTGGAGCCCTCCCAGTGTTGTATCGGGGTTGGTCTGTGTGACCCATGGAAGGTGGTAAAAGAGATGGTGTGTGGCTTCTAAGACTGCGTCACAGAAGATGTTGCCACTTGCCTTCTGCTTTCTGGATTGCTTCTCTGGGGAAGCCAGCTGCCTCTGCTCCAGCCCACGCAGCACCCTAGGGAGATACCTGCATGGGGAAGGAGCAGAAGTCTCCTGCCGAGACCTAGCACCAACCTGCCCTTGGTGTGAGCAAGCAGTCTGGGAAGTTGATCTCCTGGCCTTGGGCCAGGGCTTCAGGTGACGGCAGTCCCAGATGACATCGTGACTGAATCTTACGGAAGACCTTGACCCAGAGCTGCTCAGCTAAGACGGTCCTGAATTTCTGACCCACAGTAACTGCGAGATAACAAGTGTCTTGCTGATGCTTTAGGCCTCTAGTTTTGGGGGCAATTTGTTAGGCAGCGATAGACACACCGGACAGAAATGAAGGCTTGGGGAGGAGTTTGGGAGAAGCCTTGATTTTCAAGGAGCGGTACTTGTGAGCAACGGAAGGTGGGGGGCACAGGGCACTGTTTCTTTTTTAAAACGTAAAGGATGATCATTCTGATGCTGTATGTCTAAGTTGGCAAAGGAGTGCGGGGGCAGGAAGGTAATTTAAGAGGCCATGCAGTATTCCAGACAGGAGGTGATGAGAGAGCCTAAGTGGGGGCACCGTGGTGGGGGTGGGGGCGGAAACAGGTGCATCAATATCAATGCGGGGAGTGAGGGCGAAGAAGTGGCGGAAGAGACTCCTGGGCTTTGAGCGCAGGAATACAGGGGAGCTGCCATCTCATGGACCTGAAGAGGAAACAGACGTGAGCACCGGTTTGGGGGCCGGGAAGGGTGGGAGTAAAGAAGCAGGGGCGTCTGTCTCCTAGCGAGGAGCGCTCCCTGTGTTCAGAGCTCCGTGGAGGGCTAACCACCAGGCTCCGTCCCAGATTGGGCTGGTGGAGAAATCTCTCCCTAAAGGACAAGGCTGTTCCATTTCACAGCACATCTTCCTCACTGCCAAGTGTTCCCTGCTGCCAGCCTCTGCCATCGATATTTTTAGCATGTGGCCTTTCCGAGCCTGAAGAGCAGTATCCACTTCCTGGAGCTTCTTCGCCAGCTGACAGCCAGTGACCCGCGGAGGAGCGAGCTTCAGCTGGGCCTGACAAGCAGGAGTCTGTCGCCGTGCCAGTCTGCTGGGAGAGCGGCAGGCAGGCCCCAAGTTTGAGAGAAAGCCTCCATCTCACTCCCTTCTGTTCTGCGGCAAAGCCTGACCAACTTCAGTGCCTATCAGCAGCTGAAAAATAAAAAAAGCCTGTCCATGAATCCCAAGCAGTAGGAAGCTTCTTGGCAATCTCCTTATAGGACAGTTCTATCAAGCCTGACGGTAATACCTGGCCAGGTAATGTCAAAAATCCACCAGGACCTATGTATCATTTTTATGCGTTCTAGAACAGGCCTAAGCGAAAACCCTTTGGGATTCATAACATGTTCCGTTGCCCCAGATGGAGCCAGATTTGGGGCAAAGCAAGAAAGCACTGAGCGGGGGGCATCTGGGTGGCTCAATGGGTTAAACTCCTGCCTTCGGCTCAGGTCATGATCCCAGTGTCCTGGGATCGAGTCCCGAATTGGGCTCCCTGCTCAGCTCCCTGCTTCCCCCTCTCCCTCTGCCTGCCTGTCTGCCTACTTGTGATCTCTCTCTCTGTCAAATAAATAAATAAAATATTTAAAAATAAAAAAGCACTGAGGGAAGCTTAAAAAGGGTGAAGGGTTTCTCAGATGGGGTCTGCAATCCCTGGCCGAGGCCAGAGATATGGGAATACAACCGTTGGTACTCCAGACTTGTAAGAGTTCTCTGCAAGAATTTTAAAATTGTGTGTTTCTTGGTTATGGTAATCTAAACAAATTGGGATGAGCATATTTGATGCTGTCTGACTGCCTCCCCCACCCCCTGTATGTAGGAATACTATCTTGCCACCTCGGGAACCATAGCCACGAATGTGTTTATGATCATTTTGATGCCAAGTGGCATTTTAATTTTTTTTAAAAGATTTTATTTATTCATTTGAGAGAGAAAGGGAGGGAGTGAGCACAAGTAGGGGGAGGGTCAGAGGATGAGGGAGAAGCAGACTCCCCGCTGAGCAGGGAGCCTGATGTGGAGCTTGATCCTAGGACCCTGGGATCATGACCTGAGCCGCAGGCAGATGCTTTACCGTCTGAGCCACCCAAGCACTCACCAAGTGGCATTTTTAAAGGTGGTCGCAGACTAATGGAAAAGATGAAAGATGGCATTAGTACAGAACAAAGCATTGGGGTCAAGTGAAGAGCATGGGACATCTTCGTGTCCTGTCCGATTGAAGATGGAGCAGCAGCTCAAGGCAGGAGTGCCCGCAAAGTTGCTGCAGACAGGCGGGACCACCTTCTTGATGTGAGGATTAGGGTTCAGCAAAACAGGATCATTTGTCGCTCTGAACTCATGTGGTGGCTGGAGTTTAGGGGTGTTGGAGAAAAAGAGCCCTTCTTTCGGCGACTGTAATCACCACAGCAATCACCATCGTCACCACCACCATCATCAAAGCATTCACCCCATGTGTGTACCCTCGGAGCAGCAGTGGGGTTGGTAATAGGAGGTGGTGGTTGTCCTTTCTCTATGAGGACTGCACGGGTGGGGAGGGGATGTGGGGACGGTCTGTTGCTAATGAAGTGATGGACATAAGTCTATCCTGGATAGACGACCGCAGGATTTTCTTCCGGGAGCTGCAGGTGGGCTGCGCTGGCAGGGATAGAAGAGGATCTGGGAACACGCCTGCCCGGGAGCCAGAGGCTGAGACTACACACGCTGGGTAAAGTAGTAACTGGACAAGGCAAGAGATCGTCCACCGGAGGGTCTGGTGCTGCTGTGAAAATTGCCCTGAGCTTAAACCAAGTCACCGCGTATGTGGACATGTTGGATGCGGGACGGAGACAGAAGCACCAGGGGGAGCTCAGAAGGAGTCAAAGCACCAGGGAGAACCCCCACCTTCTCCCTTAGCAAATCCAACTCTTCCCTTATTTGGGGCCTCTTGGAACTTCAAAGCTTTAGGTACATTTGACCCACACACCCAGATTCCTGGCTGGGAGTGTCTAAAGCTGGTCCCAGGAGGCCTGGAATGTTTAGCTCACCTTCCCTAAGGCCTCAGTCTCCCCTCAGGAATAACCACCTGTGTCCTACTTCCATGCAACTTGACTCAAGTGCAAAGCTTGCCCACCTACACAAGAAAATCCTTTAAGGCTTGTGATTAATGCAGTTAATGTTATGTACTTCTGAGGACTGAAGGACTTGTGGTTGGAACCGGTGCTGTGTTCCATACTTCCTGCTGTCGACACCTCATTTTCCCATTATTATCTTTATATTTTTTCTCTAGTTTTTCCTTTCTGAATCAGGATGGATTGCATTTGGCCACATTAACAGAAACCTGACTGCAGGAGCTTAACCAAGTAAGGTTTTTTTTTTTTTGAGATATGGTTTGTAAATGTAAATCCACACATTTTAAGTTTACCATTCAATGAGTTTTGACAAAGGTACTGTAGCTCCCCAAACCACACCATCAATATACAAGACATTTTTATCACCCTAGAAAATGAGCTCATATTCCTTTCTTGTGAATCCTGACCCCGTCCCCCAGGCAACCACTGTTTCGATTCCTCTTACCATAGCTTTGTTTTGCCTGTTTCTAGAACTTCATATAAATAGGACAATACAGAGTGTATTCCTTTGTGTCTGACTTCTTTTGCTCAACATAATAGTCATGGAATTTATCCACTTTGTTGAAAGTTTCATCAGTCCTTTCCTTTTTATTGCTGAGTAGTATTCTATTGAATAAATGTACCACAATTTGTGTATCCATTCATTGGTTGACAAATATTCAGACTGTTTTCAGTTTTGGCCTGTTGTGAATAAAGCAGTTAAAAACATGATTGTATAAGCCTTTTGTTTATGAGTTTTCATTTTCCTTGGATAAAGAACCAGAAGTAAAAGAGTTGAGAAATAAATAGGTACATATTTAATATTTTAAGAAACCGCCCATCAGTTTTTCAAAATGCCTGTGCTAATTTACACTTCCAAAATGGCAATGTATGAGAGTTCAGTTCTACATGACAGTGTTGCCAGTTTTAAATACTTTAGCCATTCCAATGGGTGTAAAATGTCGTGTGGTTGTGATTACATTCTTCTGATAACTGATGACATTGAACATCTTTTCATGTGCTTATAGGCCATTTCTACAGCTTCCTCTGTGACACGCTCCTTGAACTATTTAGTTCACTTTTTAAAAACATTGGGTTGTATTTTTCTTCGTTTTCTTTTTAACGTACAGCAGTCTATATATTCTGGATACAAGCTCTTTGTCAGATCAATAAATTGTGAATATTTCCTCTCAGTTTGTGGTTTGGGTGTTCATATTCTTAATGTCTTTGATGAGTGGAAACTTTAAATTTTGATGAAGTTCAGTAGATCAGGTTTTAATTTTATGGCCAGTGTGGATCTATTTCGGGGCTCTCTATTTGTTCTATTGATCTACTTGTCTTCTCTTCCTTATGCCAGTTTCCACCTTCGTGATTCAGATAGGGTTATTATTCTGTTTCCAGAGGAAGGTGGGCCGGAGCTGGGGAAGCTGTTCCGGGGAGTTGTCTGCTTAGAGCTGGGTTCCTTGTAGCTCTCTGCTTCACCATTTTCAGTCAGTGGTTTTTGTTTTCCAGATAGCAAGATGGCCGCCTTCTCATTGGCATCACATTCTAGCGACCGGGAAGAAGAAGAGGACAAACAGGTTAACAGTCCTCCTGAGTCTGACCCTTTTTATCAGAAGAAAAAAAAAAAAATCCCTGAACCCAAAAAACCAAACCATCATAAAAAGCTTCCTGAGCCCCCAACTAGAATTCTGTTTACATCTCAGAGCTGGTTATGTGACCACCTCCCAGCAGTGGTGGAGACTGGGGAGAGGAATATTTGCATGCTATGCACTGACTGCTTTAGTGAATTGGCCACTGAGGCAAAAGGGAGGGATGGCACCTATCAGTCTGGGCAAGTCAGAACCCATTGGAGCTGGAGGTGAGTCAATCTCACAAACGTGAAGATGCTACAGAATGTCTTGGGATGACAGTGAAGAGTGAGGACAAAGAGAAACATCCAGAATATTTATATGTTTTAATTGAGTTTTACTTCTTCGGTTAATTCTATATTAGTGCTTCTCAACCTGGTAAGGGGGTACATAAGAAGGTGTGATTCATGAATGGAGTTTTTCAAAAGACATAGCCTGGGGCGCCTGGGTGGCTCAGTGGGTTAAAGCCTCTGCCTTCGGCTCAGGTCACGATCTCAGGGTCCTGGGATCGAGCCCTGCATTAGGCTCCCTGCTCAACGGGGAGCCTGCTTCCTCCTCTCTCTCTCTGCCTGCCTCTCTGCGGACTTGTAATCTCTTTCTCTCTCTCTGTCAAATAAATAAATAAAATCTTAAAAAAAAAAAGACATACCCTTCCTTCCCTAGGGCTACCCCTATTTACAATATAAGCAACAATGTCTCCTTCAGATCATTAATTAAATTTGCAAATTTTGAATCTTTAAAAGGTAACTGCCTGGTTAATATCTTAAATGAATCAATGTCTTAGAAACTGAAAGCCAGAGAAAGCATTATAGGAAATGTTTGGGTCCCAGAGGTGTCCATGAGCACAGGCAGTCCTGTTCAGAGCCTACTGTTCATCCACATAGTGACAGAGTTAAAGGACTCTTCCGGGTTGACTGTATCACCGTGTCCCACACGGGCACTGCTCAAGGTCCCAGTGTGGCTAGCGTGCCATTTCTTGCCTATGGCTCCTATAAGTTCATTTATACTGCCCGCTGTTGAGTCATTTGTTTCACCTTTAATATTACTCATTCTTGTTTCTAGAAGAAACTGAGCTGAGTGACAGGAACCAGGTAAGAGCCTAGCAGGCCTCAAGCCATACAGTCTTCCCTTTGGTGGGGTGACTTGAGACACAAGCATCTTCTATTGCAGTGATAGTTAGCGATCCCTAAGAATCCGTTTGAGCTTTAACAATCTGTATTTCCTGCTGTATTTGTTCCCGAGAGCCTCTGTAACAACACACCATGAACTGGAAGGTCTTACACAATAGAAGTGTATTATCTCACAATTCTGGAGGCTAGAAGTCCAAAATCGGCAAGGCCATGTCTCTCTGAAGTCCCCAGGAGAGAATCTGTTCCATGCTTTTGTCTTAGTTTCTGGTGTTGGCAGCAATCCTTGGCTGGTAGTTCCATCACTCCAATCTCTGCCTCTGTTGTCACATGGTGTCCCCCCCAAGTGTCTGTCCCTGTGTCTCTTGCCCTCTTCTTATACACAATAATGGCCCACCCTACTCCAGTATGAGTTCATTTTAACTTCAATAATTACATCTGCAATGACCCTGTTTGCAAATCAGATCACATTCTGAGGTTCCAGGCAAGAGGACTTGAGAATATCTTTTTGGAGGACTCAGTCCAACCCATAACAGCTGTTAAGACATACTTCGGAGCTTGTAAGGTGAATCAGGGCCAAAGTACCAGGATTACTATTCTCCGAGGTCCAGGAATGAAGCTCGGCTTCGTGTGACATGTCTTCCTCAAGTCAGGCCAGACTGGGTAGCTACTCCAGCTGACAACAGAGGTGGTCTGCTGCAGCTCTCACTGCCGGGGAGCTGAAACTGGAAAGACACACCCACCTCCTCCTTTGCTCTGACATTAGAGCCAGGCTGCAGTTGGAGAGGAATGACTAAGGCTGCCTCCCCTCCCCAGCCATGCCTGGGTATTTGAAATCACAAATCTTCTTTTCTCTCTTTCATTTTCTCCAATCCTAAACTGGCAAAAGTTGAGCAGAGGAGAGGCTCTGTGAGCATCTGAGCAAAGCCCGAAGTCCTGAGCGTCCCAAGACACAAGATGGGATACCTTCTGGGAATGAAGAATAGGGGAGTTGAAGGTAGAGAGGCTAGAAGTGGCGGAGGGGAGGATTAACTTCCTAAAGAGGGGAAGGGGTGTGGACACCAGGCTGCAGGGGTGCAGTAGGAGGTAGATTAAGTGGAGTGACACAGAGGTTAGGAAAGAGGAAGTGTCCACCCAGAACACTTGTCCTTCTGCAGACCTGAATCGATGAGGCTTCCTCCCTGCATGGTACAAGGAAATGAGTAAATGAGATAATGTTGCAACTTCTGGTCCTCTCCTCGAACTATTCCTAACCCCACAGTGACAAAACCGGGCCTCCCCATCCTGGTCTGGAGTGTGTTTGGTCTGGGGGAAGGCTAGTGAGGCAAGAGGCCCCCAGCAAAGGAAGAGAAATCACTTCCCATCACACGGGACTCTGGAAGTAAAGGTGTTCTGGCTGTGGCAGAGATGGGGCTGAAGGGGCACCCGCTCTAGCTAGGGGGTAACTCTGCAGTTCCTGATTTCCCCGCCCCCACCTCCGCTCCTCTCTCCCCTCCCCTCCCAGACCCTTGTGCAAAAAGGGAGTCCTGACATTCTTGGATGATAGTGCAAGAACTCAGTAGAGTCAGTTTCCCTGCAAACAGGGCATTGTACAACTCTGGGAGGTCAACGGGAGCAAAAACGCTAGCATTTAAGAGCAGATCCCACGATATGCACAGGAAAATCTGATAGCCTCTGAATTTTGGGAATCTTTTGGCACCTTGGGAAGTCTCGAGAACATATAAGCTGTCAGCTGTCTCTGAGGAGCTAGGGGTGTGTGTGTGTGTGTGTGTGTGTGTGTGTGTGTGTGTGTTGGCACATTCTGCAGGCCCCCTATAAAACCACCCAGGCCCTGGGGCCCCACACAGTGGTTATAAGAGCTGACATTCCCAGAAGGGTGAAGGGCAGCCGGAGGGGTCCTGGGCTCTTTGTCCAACTCCACCTACCTCCAAACCAAGTTTCTTCTCAAGTCCTGTTCCATAAATCTGAATCATGGGGGCACACTCCAGTCAATAGCTAAGGGATTCTTACCTGCCTTGCATTAAGTAATTCTGCATCCCTGAAAGGTAGCTTGTGGCAGTAACTCCCAGCCCTCACTCCTTATAAATGGATGCTGAATAAGCATTAGTGTAAATGATGGATGAACTAACCTTAAAAGACCTGAGCTGAGTGTTGAGAGATTTGTCAAGAGCTTAGAACACCTCTCTCTTCCTCTGTGGGGGATAGGCCAGGGGGCCCCTGTTTCCTTTTACTCTCTCCTGAGCATGACACCTGGGCAGGGAAGAGGTCTCCTTCCCTCCTCACGGAGAGGCCTTCACTGGTGCAGGGGTGAGGAGGTGGGGGCAAGGCGAAGGAGACATCCTCGGGTGTGGAAACCAGTGGGGCGAGCGCTTTGCCATGGTCGCTGGGAGTGATCGGTTTCCAGAGGCTGTGCACATTCTAGACCGCTCTCCCTGCTTCCGGAGGCAGCGACTGGCAGGGGGCTTGGCAGGACGACTCCAGCCAGGCTGCCGGCTGCCCCTGAGCCCAAGGAGGACTCTGGGGAGTGGTTTGCGGGCTGCTGGCTGGCTCTCGTGGACACTCCAGCAGGGAGGACCCGAGACATGGGAAACACTGGCAGGTGCTGCTGGTGGACACTTTCCGTGGCCTCTTAGAAGACTGCTTGCCAATGGGCCCCGGGCACTTGGCAGAATGTCGCCACTTAGCTTACGGTCTCTGGTTCCTGTTAGGAAACGCTGGGCTTGCCAAAGTGTTCATTTTCCTAAGTGAACAACGCTGCTCTTGGCATTGATCTTGTTACTCACTGCAGTATTGGGCCGAGCTCCCCCTTTAGAGCGTGCTTCAAGCTTGTGAGAGACCACCCCTTGGCGGGGCCGGGGGAGCTCCAAGGTCAGGTCCTTTCTCCACTGGTCAGGGCATATCACAAGATGGGCTGGTCAGGGCTGTCCTCCTGAGGTTTGCCACCTCACTCCTTCTCCTGGGCCTCCATAAGACAGCTGGATCTCACTGACTTTGGAGACTTACAAGTCTGGCTTTGAGCACAATGTTCCACCTTGCTATGTGACCATGGACAAGTGATCAGGGCTCTCTGAGTGGCACTTTCCTCATCTGTAAAAAGGATGCTCAGAATAGGGTTTTGCCCTATTCAATGAGACATTGAGTACAAAGTACTCGGTACAGTGCCTGGTACATTTACTGTAATTGATATATGCTATGTTTTGTTATCAGGAGGATTCTATGATTCTGTGAAGATAGCTGGGCCACACCACACTGGCCAAGGGGAAGGGTTCTCAGACAGTGGGTGTGGAGAACATTCCCTTGCTCCTCCTGGCTTGCTCCGGAGCCTGGATTCTTCTCTGTCAGTCCCGTGCAGGGGAAAAGGCTGCACTAAACTCCAAGGCCTGCTAGTCATTGTCATTACTGTTCTTATGATTCTCTACAGCCAAACCCACCTCAGCCAGGACTTCACATTTACCACGTACTCACTGTGTCACCCCTTAGTCTCAGTATTCTTATCTGCAAAATGGGACAATAATACCTCTTCGTAGGGTTGTTATAAAGACTCAGTAAAGTAACAGTCATAGGGTTGCTTGCATTTAGCTGCATTTGGTAAATGTTCCCATATCCTCACTCACATTTCCCCCTCGTTCTCTTGCTGTGGGTATAAACTTCAGATCACTAAGCTCGTTATAATCCTCTATAAGATGACCAGGCTCCTTATGGCATTTCAGAGAGTCCAATACTGCTTAGTGAATATCCTCTGTGAAATCTATGTGGGTTGCTCAAGGTTGTCTTTGCTGTGTCATATGTCACGGTGTGTCCTACATCAGCGGGGTTCATGGACAAGTTCCAGGTGAGTGTGGAGGGACCATTTGAGCTCTTCTATGGATAAGATTATGGCCGTGCATGCAGGCTGATCCAAAGACAGCCTGAGAAGGCTCTGCTTCAAATGCTTTGTTTCCCTTCTTTCCAAGGATCCTCTTCCAATGTGTGCTTACATTTGGAATGTGATTGGCATTTGTTTTGAATTTTATAGTATTACATGTTATTGGAGGCTATGAGTTACTTAAACCTTAAACCCTCTGGCCTACTAAAAAAAAATCTCTAAGTGGTTCTCAGCAACCTGCATATACAATGTAAATTGTAATATCTCTCAGGGTATGTGAGAACATCTGTTTTCTTCTAATGCAGTAAACATATAAGGTTCTCTCGGGATGTATTTTAAATAGCCTTAATATAACATTCAGGGATGATAAGCAAAATATAATCACAGTCTTAAGGGAATGTGAACATTTCATATTAATAACATTGGAAACTTATGTTTAATGCAGTGTTAAAAGTTGACAATTAAGCATGTAAGAGTCAGGAAATTCAATTAAAATGATCACAGTAATATGAATTTAGCCACATCCTGTATTGGTTATGAAATCCATTTAACACCACAAACAATAATGTTTTCAGCTGGTTTATTCAAAAGAAAAACAGGAACAAAAACACTAATGCTATATATATTCAGTTACTGTGGTCAGGCTAATTTTGTTGGGGGAAGTTTAACTTCTGAATCTTTAAATGCCCAGTCATTAAATCTGAGTATTCTATTTCCTCGCTTGTTGCATAATTTCCGTCAATAAAATCAGACAGAACTACCACCAGAGGAGCTTTCCTCTCCTCTTCCTGCTCCTTGCTAGGGGATGGGGCTGTCTGCAGCCTGAGGGCATCCTCCTGGGAGCCCGGCCACTTTCCTAATTTCTCCCACCCCTTCTCTGTGGGCTCTGTGATTGTAGGGATTGTGATTCCGTGCGGATGCTGCACCCCTAATGGAGAGCTGGGAACCTCGGGGACCAGGTACTTGGGGGGAAATGGAGCTTGTAATTCCATTCTCCATCAGTGCACAGGGCTCCTGGACTCTTGCTGAATCTATTCCTCATGCCTCCCTTCTACTAGCTGCACACACCTCCCCCTACTCCTCTCCTATCCGAGACCACAGAAGATGGGCATTCCTTTTTAATACACACACATCTGCAGCAAGTCTAATTTCGCCACATCCCAGGAGTTTCACCACGCGATTGTTTGGGAGCTCTGGTGCTTAGCAAACATTCACTCAACAGTAGCTGAAGTCAGCCAGGCACTGGGAACTTCAGCTACGGACTCACACCACCCCTGGTAAAGTGCTGTAAGAATAATGACAGTGAGAGTCTCAAGAGGAACTTCTCAGGGAATTACATCAACATTCATCTGGAAGATTGTCAGAAATCTAAGAATCATTCTTTTTTACTTATTTTTTATTTTTTGAGAGAGCGAAAGAGAGAGCGTGCGTGGGGGAAGGGGTAGAAGGAGAGGGAGAGAGAGAATCTCATGGCGGGGAAAGGGGGGCTCAATCCCAGGACCCTGAGATCATGACCTGAACCAAAATCAGGAGTAGGATGCTTAACCAACTGAGTTACCCAAGTGCCCTAAGTCATTCTTGGCTCCTCTTCCTTATCCCCCATTCCTCGCTAAAGTTTGTAGTTACTATTCAATAAACAGCCTTCAAATGCACCAACTTCTGCCCAAGGCCATTGCCACCACACCAGTCTAATTCACCACCTTTACTCCATAGACTTCTGGAACGGTCTCCCACCTGCTCTCCCTGTCTCCACGCTGGCCCCTCCGATCTGTTCTCCACTCTCGTCAGGTGATCTCAAATGCAAGTCTTGTTTTGAAACAAGTCCTCTTAAAGTCCTAGAGTGGCTTCTCTTTGTTCCTGGGATCATTTCAAAACTCTTGACAGCACTGGCAAGGCCCTTTGTGGTGTGTTCCCCAGACCCCTCTCATACCATCTTCTCAATCTACCTTCCAGGAAATGCAAATTGTTTCAGTTCTTCAACTGCATTGCGATCTTTCTCTTGCTTGGGATCTCTTAACACATCATTTGCTCTTTCCTCAAGTATCTGCTAAGCTAATTTCTATTCATCCTTCAGGTTTTATCTTAGATATCACCTCTTCTGGGAAAGATGTTTCCAATATCCTCTGCAAAGAGGCTGAAATAGTTTCCTGCCACACGTCCATTCCCCATTCATTCAAATCTCTAATGCACCCAGCTGAAAGACTATAGTCAAGTCTTATTTAATTGCACTTAGCAGATATTGCATTTTTTACAAGTTGAAGATTTGTGGCACCCCTGCATTGAGCAAGTCTATCAGTGCCATTTTCCTTTTCTTTGAAGATTTTATTTATTTATTTATTTATTTATTTATTTATTTATTTATTTATTTATTTATGAGAGACAGAGAGAGGGGTAGAGGGTGAAGGACAAACAGACTCCCCACTGATCAGGGAGCCTGACAATGGAGGGCTTGATCGCAAGATCCTGAGATCATGACCTGAGCCGAAGGCAGACGCTTAACCGACTGAGCCACCCAGGCGACCCTGGGGTGCCAGAAACCACAGCATTATAAGGTGGTGAAATTAATCAATAAATGTTGTGTATGTTCTGACTGTACCACCAACGAGCCATTCCCCCATCTCTCTTCCTCTCCTCAGTCCTCCCTTTTGCCTGAAAAACAATATTGAAATTAGGCCAGTGAATAATCCTACAGTGGCCTCTCAATATTCAAGTAAAAGGGAGAGTTGCACATCTCTCACTTTAAATCGAAAACTAAAAATGTTTAAGATTAGTGAGGAAGGCTTGTTGAAAGCTTAGATAAGCTGAAAGTTAGGCCTCTTACACCAAACATTAGCCAAGTAGTGAATGGAAGAAAAAGTTATTGAAGGAATTGAAAGTGCTCCTCCAATAAACAAACAAATAAGAAAGTGAAACAGCCTTTCTGCTGATACGGAGAAAGTGGAGAAAGTTCGAGTGGTCTGGAGAGAAGAACAAACCAGCCCCAGTGTTCCCTTAAGCCAAAGCCTGATCCAGAACAAAGCCCAAACTCTTTGTAATTCTCTGAGGGCCGAGAGAGTGAGGAAGCTACAGAAGAAAGCAGAAGCTAACAGAGGTTGGTTCACGAAGTTGAAGGAAAGAAGCCAGCTCCATGACAGAAAGTATAAGTTGAAGCAGCAAGGACTGGTGGAGAAGCTGCAGCGAGTTCTCCAGAAGGTCCAGCTACGATAGCAGTGAAGGCGTCTACACTCCACAACAGGTTTCCAGTGTAGACAAGACAGCCTCTGCTGGAAGAAGATGCCACCAAGGACTTTCAGAGCTAGAAAGGAAAAGTCAATGCCTGGATTCAAAGCTTCAAAGGACAGTCTGACTCTCACGTTAGGGGGATAACACAGCTGGTGACTTTAAGTTGAATTCAATGCACATTGACCTTTCCAAAAGTCCTAGGGTCTTTAAGAATGATGCTAAACCTACTACCTGTGCTCTATAAATGTAACAACAAAGCCTGGATGACAGCACATCTGTTTACAACATGGTTTATTGAATATGTGAAGCCCACTGTTAAGATCTTCTGGTCAGAAAAAAAGATTCCTTCTAAAAATTCTGTTTAATGATAACTCAGGTGGTCACCCAAGAGCTCCCTCAGAGATTACAAGGAAATTAAAATTTTTTTGAGAATAATGCTGTTTTCATGTGTGCTAATACAACATCCGTTCTGTAGCTCATGGATCAAGTAGTAATTCTGACTTACAAATCTCAAGACATACATTCTGTAAGCCTATAGCTGCCAGAGGGAATGATTCTTCTGATGGATCTGAACAACTGAAAACCTTCTGGAAAGGATTCAGCATTCGAGATGCCACTAAGAACATTCATGATTCATGGGAAGAGGTCAAAATAGCCACATTCACAGGAGTTTGGGAGAGGTTGGTTCTCACCATCCCGGAGGACTTGGAGGGGCTCGGGCTGTCCACGGAGGCAGTCACCGCACAGGTGGTGGAAACAGCAAGAGAACTGGAGTTGGAAGTGGGGCGAAAAGATGGGACACATTGCTGCCGTCTCATGATCAGACTTGTAACGGATGAGGAGCTGCTTCTTCTGGATGAGCCAAGACAGTGGCTTCTCAAGAGGGAATCTATTCCTGGGGGAGATGCCGTGAAGATTGTTGCAATAACCACAAATGATTTAGAATCTTACATCAACCTAGTTGATAAAGCATCAGCAGGATTTGAGAGGATTAACTCCAATTCTGAAAGAAGTTTTACGGTGGGTGGAATGCTATCAAACAGCATCACACACTTGAGAGACATAATTCATGAAAGGAAGAGTCAATCAATGAGGTAAATTTTAGTCTTGTTTAATTTTAAGAAATTGTCATAGCCACTCCAACATTCATCAGCCACCACCCTGATCAATCCAGCAGCCATCAACACTGAGGCAATACCCTCCACTAGCAAAAAGATTATGATTCATTGAAAGCTCAGATGATGGTTAGCATTTTTTTTAGCAATAAGGTATTTTTTAATTAAAGTATATACATTGTTTTTTTAAGGACATAATGCTATTTAATAGAGTATAGTATAGTGTAAACCTAACTTTTACATGCACTAGGGAACCAAAAAATTCATTTGAGTCACTTTACTGAGATATTGGCTTTATTGTGGTGATCTGGAATCAAACCTGCAATATCATCCAAAGATGAAGAGAGATTTATATCCTCTTTGGGACTGAAAGGGTTAGTGCATTTTCTATTTTGTGAGGGAGAATTTCATTATATTATACAGAAGCATGATTTTACCACTCTCTTTATTGGACGTTAACTTCAGTTTGGTTAAAGGGGTGTACATGAATGTCAAGTTGACAAAGGGGTGGAAGGGTTTAGAATTCGGTGGATAGGTTTGTATTGTGTCAGTTGACCTAAGCTGGAGCTATGTTTTCCTCAATTCATTTGCCTGCATAGTTCTGGGTTAGTGTGACTCCAGGAGACATTTTACATGGGGTCGGAAGGTGGAAGCAAAGCAGCAGCCATCTTTGGTGCTTAGCAGGTGAGGCAGGCCACACGGCTCTCTTGTACACACATTCTTGTTTATCCGCTGGCTCAACTGGTTGACTTAGGGCAGTCGGCTGGGCCCTCAGCTCTTTAGCTTCTGCGGGGAATTCCTTCAGCTTCTCTGGACTGTGATGAGGGGACCAGATTCTCCGGCAGAAAGCCCTGGTCATTGAGGTTTGGACTGAAAGTCCGTGTGTGACAGCCATGGGTTCCAGCCTGTCTTAATGGTTTCCTCACAGATTTTAGTGTCGGTTCAGTTCTCATTTCCTCTCTTAATGTCCCTCTTTACCTGACCCCTTTTGCCTGAAGGTTAGCCCTTTTGGATTTTAGGCTTTAGCTCCAGTAGCAGAGAACAACAGCCGTACCGTCCACAGTTGAACCGTCCTCCGAAAGAACTGTCCAAGTCCTAACCTCCTGTACCTCAGAATGTGACCTTATTTGGAAATAGGATCATTGCAAATATAATTAATTAAGAAAGGTCATACCGGAGTAGGGTGGGCTCCTGATTCAGTATGACTGATGTCCTTTCAAGAAGTTGACCATGTGAAGACATAAGGCATGAGTACCATGGGGTGACAGGTGCAGAGATTGTGATGCTGCAGCTGTGGGCTAAGGGACACCGAGGACTTTGGTGACCACCAGAAGCTGGGACGAACAAGGAGGGATCTTCCCCTAATGGGTTTCAGAAGCCCCATGACCCTGTCAACGCCTTGATTTGGGACTTCTTCTACTCTCCAGAACTGTCTTACGATAAACTTCTATTGTTTTAAGTTTCTTTAGAGCAACCCTAGAAAACAAATACATTCAAACAGACGATTTTGCCTACAATTGTGCAAGCTCAGATCCCTATAACACATTCATATACATATATGAATTGTATGTATAATCTCCTAGTGGTTCTGCTTCTCTGGTAAAAAAAACAAACAAAACAAAAAACCCTAACTGCTACGAGACAGTTCCTTTTGTTTTCATTCCTTTTGGAAATTTCTCGGTCCTAGAGCAAATGTGCATTTAGCTTTCTGAGAAACTACCCAACTTTTTCCAAAGTGTTTTTCCTTATATTTTACCACTTTTACATTTGCCGCTTTACACTCTGACCAGCAACGGATTAGAGTCCCATTTGCTCCACATCCTTGCTAACCATTCTTGGAGCTTTGTGATGGGATCTTTTACTTCGCATGTCCTTGATGACTAATGACGCTGAGCATTTATTGGCCATTTGTAGACCTTTTTCTGTGACATGTCTGTTCAAGTCATTTACTCATTTTTAAAAGGGGGATTGTTCATCTTCTCATCATTGACTGGGAATAAGTTCTTTATATATTCTGGATATAAGTCCTTCATCAAGTGATATTTTATAAATATCTTCTCCCTGTCTGTGGCTTGCCCTTTTATTTTCTTAATGGTGTCTTTTGAAGCACAGATATTTTAAATTTTAATTACGTCTAACTTACTGATTTTTTCTTTACACAGCTCACACTTTTTGTGTCTTAAAAAAAACCCAACTTTTACATCATAGGGAATCTAGTCAATGACACTGTAATAGCCTTGTCTGGTGACAGATGGCAGCTACACTTTGAGCACAGCATAACATATAGAAACGCTGAATCACTGTGTTATACACCTGAAACTAATGTAATGTTGTGTGTCAGCTATACTCAAATAAAAAAAAAATTTAAAACTACTTTGCCCATCATACGGTCACAAAGACTTTCTTTTCTTTTTTTCTTCTAGAAGCTCTATACTTTCTTGTTTTATGTTTAGGTTGAAGACCCATTTCCAGTTGTATCTGTGTGATGTGGGGGGAGGGTCAAGGTTCACTTCCTCCCCATATGAATACCAGTTGTTCTAGCATTCTTCATTTGAAAGACTTTTCTTTCCTCATTGAGTTAGTCTGTCAAAAATTAGCTGAGCATATATATAAGCCTCAAATTTTTTAATTCTATTGGAACGCACTGCTGACCTCCTTTCCTTAGAGAGCTTGTAAGGCAGATTCAGCTGAGAGTTGGGGAAAGGAACCCACAAGTTTTATTTTTGCCCACGATACTCGGCATGATGTTTGCTGCACTTCCAGGTTCCTTGCTTAATTTCCCCACAAACTCCTAACAATGCACTAAGTTTTGTGTGTTTGTGATACGGGAGGGAAGATGCTTTCTGAATGCCCCCCGCTCCAGATTCTTGCTGTCTGTGCGAGGGTCTGTGGACTCCCGCTTCCCTTTGTGTCCTTGCACTGATATTAGCAGCTTCTAGCTCAAGAGTCTAGGGGGTGGAGGTCATATCTGTAAATGCCATTTTGTTTTGTGAAGCATCTAGCTCCGTGCCCTGAGCACGTGTGGAATTTAATCAATAGTGTTGAGGTTACAGTCAATTCACTCCCCTCAGTTTCCCCATCTGTGTAATGGCATGAAGGCTCATCTCTAGTTCAGTCAGTTCAGTTCAGGGCCAGATGGGCAATCTGTGTAAAGAAAGACGATCGGATCACGGCTGGGGAAGGAGACTTGACATTTTCACCAGGCTGATTTGGTTCTCTGGAGACTATGGATGTGTGATATCTAGAACAGACCACCGCCTGGTCTTTGTTCATATTGCTCGTCTTTCAGATCGACGTTGGTCTGAATGGTTTTTAGGTCAACCGAAATGAAAGGAACTGCTTTGCACCCATGGACAGTTGGTGCCTGTGGCCCGGGGCTCTGTCTCTACGGTCCCAGCTCCTGCTGATGCCCCAGCCCAGGAGAATTCCGCGCTTGCTCCCTCATTCCCAACGTTTATGTCCAGTCCAGGGAAAGCCTCGTGCTAAGGGGCATGGAGGGCAAGCCTGCGCGGAAAGCGAAGGGAAGAGATGTCACAAACTGGCAACAAGCGCCTGCGGTGAGATGAAGGATACGTGAATGTTGTGGCTTGACAGCCTGACGGAGTGGCCCGACGTTGCCATGGTGACGGAGCCTGTTGCCGCTAAGTGTGCGAGCGGCTCGGTGTTTTTTATAGCGGCCGGTCAGTGCCACTGCCTTCTCTGGATTGCTGCCCCCTGAGTGGCTGCTTGGCCCCAGCTGTCCTCATCTCTGTTGACAAATGGTTGTCCTTCACAGTCAAACTACTAGCAGTGCTCTAATTAATGAATGTGCTAATTATCCTTCCCGACTCCCAGGACATTTGTCTAACTAACCTGTCACACGCTGTAAGTGCCGCACAGGCTTGATCAGGGAGGTGGCGGAGCAGGGGTCTGGGAGCAGAGGGGTGGGCGCACAGCTCGGAGCCGGGGCGGGGAGATAGTTCTTGTTAAACCACCTTTACTAACAGCAGTGGGGGGTGGGGTGGGGGGGGGGACTGGAGAATCTGTTATTCCCTGTGACATGTGTCTGTGTTCCTTTCCTTTCTTTTTAAACATCTCTCTTTAGGGGCTGGGGGCCATGCGGAAGGACCAGGGAGTCCCGAGCTCTGAAAACGATTCCAGAAGCTCTAAGATCAGCATCCAGAGCGGTTAAGGACCCACACTTTGAAGCTAGGACAAACCTGGGTTTGAATCCTGGTCCTGCTCCTTAGTGCATGTGTGTCCTTGGATGTGCGGTTTAACCCCTCTGCACCCCAGTTTTATCCTTTGGGCCAGGGCCAGGGAGGAGTAACCTGCCCCCAGAGGGTTGCGTTGAGGAGCAAAGGCGCATGCTGCCCGGGGCCTCGGTCCTGTGCCCGGTGCGGCCTGGCCTGGGGTCTGTCGCCACCGTCTGCAGGGCAGGAGACCATCTTGTTAGGAAGGGGAAAGGCGAGCAGGGCCGCTGCGCTCCCCTCCCTCGCTCCCCTGGCGCCCCTCTCTTTTTGTTCTGTCTCAGCAGCTCTCTATTGAGATGAATGGCATTTCCAGAGGCTTCACCTCTGATAAGTGTTCCTCTGCGGCGGCAGCCAGCATCTTAATGTGCGCGCTGTAATTTAATGGCCATCGCGGCTGACTATTAAAACGCTCTTCCCGGGTGAAGCGGACTCGCTCCATTGGCACGTGCTGTCCACCCTGGCGGGGTGACTCCGGGGAGCGCAGATGCGGAGGGCCCCCAAGGAGAGGGGTGTAGCTACCGAACCTCCTACCGGGCTCCTCCCGCCTCCTAAGGCGCAAATGGCAGGACATCACCCATCCCCACCTCCAGCCCCGGCCCCACCGCAGCCCACCCCCACCCCACACCCATTTTGTGGGGTCCCTGGAGATTTGGGAAGCAGGAGGAGAGGCTGCCCCTTCCTGGGTTCCTGCGTTCCAGGAACCCAGGCTCGGATGATTTCCCCAAGTGCCCTTGGATGCTGTCGATGCTATTTTTTTATTTGCTGATGGCACCCACTTATACGCTATAAACACACACACACAAGCAACAAGGAGGTTAGGCTGAGCCCTAAAGCCATTGTGCTGTGTGATAGAGAGACTTCTTTAATAACTGGGTGTTTCAGTCTGGAATTTTAAGTGGTGGACAGTCACAGCATGATGGTACATATACCGGGCACCCCTCCACTCCCCACCCCACCCAACGCCCAATCTTTCTTTAGGGAACGATCTCCTTCAACCATATGACGATTATGGAAACTACCAGGTTCTTTCATTTTCCTGCCATCTGGTTGTCCTAGGAATGATATGTGACTAGCCAGGGCCGATGAGATCGTTCTGAGAATTTAGATGAGAGAAGCCAGTCCTTTACACTGTGGAGACGAGTGGTGTGCAGAGAGAATAAAGCTGACAAACCAAGAGAAAGTTGAGAGAGAGAAAGACAAAGAGTGAGAGAAAGAGAACTCTATTTGAGAGAGAGAGAGAGAGAGAGAGAGAGAGAGAGAACGCCTGGCCTCCAAGGCCCAACCCCATACACCTCTGCCCTTTTCCACTTTCGGTTGTTCAGTTCCTTGGATTTTTTTGAGCCAATCAATTTCCCTTTTTGCCCACGCTAGTTTGAGCTAAGTGTCTATTGTTTGCAACTGGAGTACTTTTAAAAGGGACCAGCCTTCCTTTCTGATGCATTGTCCTTAGTGATGATGAGTATTAGAAAGGCTACCTCTTCACCAGGGTCAGACTCCTTATCTCCCGGTAACTAAGCAGCCACTGAAACTTATCAGACCTCCCATACAAATAAGATCTCATCAGATCAATATGCAAATCTTGCTGGTGCTGAGCCTACACCAATCTTGCGACATCGCACTTGGCAGAGTGCCCCAGGCCCTCAGAGAGTACTCCCGAGGGTCAACACCTTGTCTGGCCTGCCCTTGCCACAGGCCTCCATGTGTCCTAGGTCTGGACTTGCCTCCATGGACCTCTGTCTTTCTCCGTTGAACGGAGGACACTCAAGCTGCTGCCTCCAAGTATAGTGGCTCATGTTCTCTTTCAATGTGAGGTTTTGATGAAAGCTCCTCTTAATCACTGCCAAAGAGTTGTTGAGTCTGGGTTGAAGATTGCAGGAATCTTGCATTTTCTGTGTCACTTCTGAGAAACTGCCATTTATATGGAAAAAGCTATCCTGTAAAATGCCAGGAGACCTCCTACCTTAACCAGTGGGCTTACTGTTAAGCCTTCTCTCTATTCTTACTATTACATTGAGAAGTTTCCAGGAAGGTGTCTTAACAATGACCTCTGAGGAGCCAGCTATGGTGTTTAGTAACACTGCCAGTTTGGAAGTTTTCCTTATGGGTCATCTGTATCCTCATTTCTGCTCCTTACCTAAATTCTTTGGTTTAGTTTTACTTCTCTTACTGCCTTTTTTTTTTTTCCTGTAGAAATGGAGATGTCAGCTTGTCCCCCTCCTCATTCATTCATTCACTCATCCAGCCCTTACTATGTGGCTGTCACCCTGGACCCTGCCGTGTGTGAAGTATTCCATTTTTTCCCCTGGGAATTCAAGAAAAGAAAGGCAGCACTCAAAACCCAGATCTTTTGGGTGCTCTATAAATAAAACCCAAGCTTCATTTTTTCTTCCCTTCCTGCTTCTCTTCCAAGCTCTGCTTCTCTTGGCAGGTCACACGAGCCAGGGTACTTTGGTGGCTAGTGAAAAAAAAGAAAAAAAAAAAAGAGAGAGTGAGAGAAAAAGAAGAAGTCACTGTGTAACTGTGCTGGAACCTTCGGAAATTCTAATGATGAAAGACAGCCTGTGGGCCCTCACTTCCCCTTTCTGCACCGCGCAGGCCTGGGCACCTGCCACCAGACGGGAGCAGTCCTCCCCCGGCAGCCTGAAGCAAACATGGATCAAGAAGCCGTGGGCAACATCGTCCTGCTGGTCATTGTCACCCTCATCAGCGTGGTCCAGAACGGTAAGGGGAGGTCTTCATTCAGAGGTGGGAGGCTGAGGATGGATTTTGTTTACCAGTTGCTGTAAAGTCAGGCTCACACTGGTCTCTGTGTCTGTGCGCACTTTGGCCCACTTTTGCCTTATTCGTTACTTCTTTCCTTTTGTTTGAATGTGTCGGGTGTGTGCATTTGTGCATGCCTTCGGGATTTTCCTTCTTCTGGTAGTCCTTTCACGTTAATGGTGGTGACTAACCCTGTTTACAGAACCAGGGCAGAACCTAGAGGCTTTATCCAAACCTTGACTGAAGTGTCTGTTATCAGCATTTTAACTATTAATTACTGTGGCCAGAGACTGGGCTGGAGGCAAGAAGCCTAGAAGGGGAAAGTAAAGTACATCTTTACTGAGACACTAGGCTTTGGTAAGTGCGGCTGGCTGACTTCAATGCAACTGAGATTATCTGTCACCTGTAGGCTTTAAAAAAAAAATGTGAACTTGGGAGGTGGGAGGGAGAAATCATCTTATCACTGTTTTATCTCTGAGTTGCTCTTTTTTTTCCCCCTTGTAATACTTCCTTTTTTTCTAGCAATGTATAATTCTGGAGCATTTTTCCTATGCATGATATATTTACATAAAGAGAGAGGAAGCATTTTTCTTGTGTGGGGTTTGCATTTCCATTAACCTTGCTAGCACTTAGAAAACTAAGTAAGGGACCCAGACCTGAAAAAGACAAACCATGTAGAATTTTCTCTTTGGACATCTGAGTTAGGACTTGCCACAGACTCTTTGTATAAGTATTTCCAGGGGCTTCGTGTTTTGTAGTTTATTAAGATAGAGGAAAAAGAAGAGTAATTACTAAGGGCAGCTGCTGTAACCTAATGGTCATTATTTCGTGTCCCTACACTGTCACACTTGGGAAATTAGAGTATTTAACCAATTTGGGATATCCTGTTATCTCCCCCCACCCTCCGAAGCTTGAATGAGGACAGAGGCTGAGGCTTCGCCTTCTGAGCCCTAGAGTAAGGCTTCCCTGAGACCCCACCCCCCATACACCAGAGGGGCCCAACTTTGCATCCTCCAAGTAGGTTTCCTATATGGAACAACAGTTGGCCGCTTTTTGACCCAAACATTTTCATACTAAATCCACGCCATCAAGTTGCTGCTCAGAGAGGCAGCAAAGGGATTGTGTAAGCTGCCATTCCTCAAGCCCTTTCTATTTCATGCAGGGACCATGAGCTCCCTAGGTCTTGCACATCAGCAGGGATTCATTTATTCAGCCTGCATATGCCTCCCGGGACCCACCGTGCCGGGTAGTGTCCTAGCTTTATGGGATAGCGCTGTGGTGCGAGCCCCCAGGAAAGGAAAAGATAGTGAGGACAGATGTCTAGGCATGGTCATCAGGAAGCCTTCAAAGACCCTTCTGGTGTATGTGGAGGCAGTTTTGCATGGGGAGGTGAGTGGGGGGGCAGCGCTTATTCAGCTCTGTGTAAGGGTTCCCCTCTGGCCCTTCCCCTTATAAACATCAACGTAGCTGATGATGTCCGTGGACTGTGGAGCACGGGCCTTCCACGGCCTGTGTGGATGGGGACAAGCTAGCTGGAGGGGTGCCGCTCACCCTGAGCTGCTCCCTCTCAGTCCAGAGCTGACTTGAGGGAGGCTTCAGGGTGTCCTGTTATGAGTACAGAGTCTCTTCCTCTCTCCAGAGATGCAGAACCCGCCCTTGGTCTGTCCAGTGGGTCTTGGGCTTTTTCTCTAGTGGCAGAACAAACCCCGATCAGACTTCAGGAGGGACGGTAAGTTTCCTAATTGTTTTTGCCAGGGAGATTAAGTCTTCTTCCTTGGTACAGTATGGAAGGAGAGATTACAGCTGGCTGAATGTCTGAGTCTTAACAACCACAATCTAAGGGCCTTGACTTTTGACAGGCCATTTCAGGTAGATGGCGACAGAACACAGTGGCCTCACTAATAGAGTCCCACCAACTGATGAGTGGGATGGAGGTTTCCTGGTGGGGAGATACAAGTATGGGCTTGAGTGGAGCTCCCATTTTGGGATGGAGACTTTTTTTGGGCTGGGCAGACCCTACATGGTGGCCACAGCCCGTCCTCTGCCCTCCCCTGCCCACCGTGAGCCACTAGGGCAACATGGCAGGAAGAGTGACTTTGCAGAGCTCTGGCGCACTCTTGCTTGGGGAAGGGACAACCGGCTGGCTGCTCTTTTGAAGCCGCAGAAGCAGCCCAGCCACATTCCCCTCTGGGGCAGAGACCTCGGACTGCCCTATGATGCTGAGACCAGTGTGTGAGGCCTTTTATTTGTAACTGTGAAATGTGCCCATGTCGGGGAACAAGAAAAATTCCAACGACTTGGGAGAGAACATCTGTACTTGCTTGCACCATGAGTTTTCAGGTAAACACAAAGGTTCAAGTGCATGTCCAGGGCCTCTCTTTGCAATTCTAATTAACTGCAACGTTGCAATCATAGATCTTCCTTACAGAGTTCAGAAAATATGCAAAAACTGTGCCTCTCTTCTCCTGCCCTGCAAAATGCCATTTTGAACCCTTCCTGTTAGTTTTAAGGAATATTTACATGTTGTTGTCAGGCACCACATGCTTTGTCTTTGTCCCAAGACAAAGAGGTCCTGTCCACCTATGTCCATGATAGTATCCAGGGTCTGTGCTCTCTGTACACTGTGTGAACCTCATTTCCTGGGAAGAGGCCACAGCCCAGCCCGCCTGGGGGAACTTCCTCCTCTGACAAACATTCTGTAGTCATCAAGATCTTTGAACCTGTGGTCCTCTTCCAGCTTGATCCAGCAAAACACAGATTTGGAGTCACAGAACGAGTTTAAAATACGTCATTCCAAGAGAGTTGGGCCAGAACCACCAAAGCCTGCTTTCTTAGGGAGTATAGATAGAGGCATCTCCTATGAATAGCATCCAGAGAGCCTACAGTTTCTCCTGCCAAGGTGCCAACAGTGTTGACATGCAGCAAACCTGAAAAAAAAAAACAAAAACCAGATTTGGGGTAAGTGACTTCCATAGGAAGCCAAGCTAATGAGATTGAGAGGAGGGGGTGAGCCGAGGGGAAGGGCACTGAGCCTTGTGCATGGAAGTCTGAATGGCAACAGCAGGGAAAGATGCCCTCCAGCAGGAGAGCTGTTCTCATAGCCCTTCTGGTTGTAGGAAAAGGTGGTAGGAATTGGCATTATCCCCTCTCCTCCGCTCTTTTCTTACTGCGAAGCCAAGAAGGGGGAGACACGATGGCCCCGCAGACACAAGGGTTTGTGAGAATAGTGATAAGGAGGGATATAGAGCTGGTAGTGAGCGCCTACTTTCCCACACCATCTCTGGTACACCTACCCCAACACACACACTCCTCACTAATCTCATGGGCACCATATTGGAAGACCTCACAACCCAACCTAGGGTTGGATGGGCTTTAGAAACAGGACTCATGAAGTGCCCCAAAGCAGAAATCTTATTTACACCATCCTCAACAGCTCCTCTCTGAACCCTCCCATGCTAGAGAGCTCACAACCTACCAAGCTTGCCCTTCCCCTCATTGGGTGTCTTGAGAGTTGGCTTTGCGTCAAGCACAGTGCTTTGTGTTGGGAATAATACCTCACTGAATCCTTGCAGCCTGTGGAATATACACTATTCTTATTCCTATTTTACAGAGAAACCACGTGGGGCTTGGAGAGGCTAGACCATTGGTTGAAAATCCTAGAGCCAGCAGTGGTGAAACTGGGATTCAAACCTCTTCCAAAAAGTAGACACTTAACGCTATGTATATTGCCTCAGATACGTTTATTCAAATGCACATCCCTCAAGAAATTCTACTGCCCTGGGGCGTCTGGGTGGCTCAGTGGGCTAAAGCCTCTGCCGTCAGCTCAGGTCATGATCTCAGGGTCCTGGGATCAAGCCCCGAATCGGGCTCCCTGCTCGGCAGGGAGCCTGCTTCCTCCTCTCTCTGCCTGCCTTTCTGCCTACTTGTGATCTCTCTCTCTCTCTCTGTCAAATAAATAAATAAAATCTTAAAAAAAAAAAAAGAAATTCTACGGCCCTGTAACTTCCATCTACTGGTCCTGTTTCTATTCTCTAGAAAAGCTTGGATTATGCTTTCTGGCTCTAGATTTACAGAGTCAGCTGTACCATCCTGCCTTCAATGTACCACTTCTCAGCTGACTTGTTTTCCAGGGTCCTTTGTCGTTGGCTTACCCCCTCCCACCCATCTTGTCCTGTGCTCTCTAAGATGCAGACGATAGACGCTTGCTGTCCAGGGAAACAGTTCCTGGGATCCAGACGCCAATTCTATGAAAATCATCATGGGCGTGCTATGCTTCAAACGCTTGTATCTCCCAGCTGCTGCCTATTAACTTTGTGCTTAGCTAAACTCTCCAGATCTTTTTATGTGATCCTGAGAAAGTTCGTTGGCTTCTCTGGCTCTCAGTTTCCTCAACAGAGGAATGGAGCTATGATAACTTCCATATGTGCTTGTTGGAAGCACTGCATGGAACACCCGAGGGCAAGTAGCCAGCGAGGCCCAGCGTGTGTGGTAGGTGCTCAGGGATGGCCTGCAGCCTTTTCTCTCCGTGTCTCTGGCTCTCTCTCTCTCTAGTTTGGCCTACCGTCAGCAGCTGACCAAGGTAAGCGTATTCGTGGTCTCTGCACAAGAAGTTTCTGTGACACTGTGGAGGATAACATGGGGGTGGTGGTGTGAGTGGGTGGTGAGGAGTGGGCAAAGGAAGCCAAATTCTGTCAAGTTCAGCTAAGCAGGAGGGACAGGTAGAGCCTAGTGGAATGAGGCAGGCTGGCTTTAGTTTTGTTCGATGGGTGGGAGAGATTGGAGTCTGTTTCCAGGGTCAAGGGATGGAAGAAGAAAGAGAGGGAAGGTTCAAGAAATGGGGGGAACACCAATGAAACAGAGGGCTGAAGGGATGGCAGGAATGGGCTCAAGGTCACGGGTAGAGGGCAAGCCCTGGAGAAGAGGAAGGGGTTGGCTTCTCTGAGCGAGGGGAGGAAGAAGAAAGGCAGATCCTCAGGACAGCCACGCAGTATGGCTGGTTGCAGAAATGACCTCTGGCTTTCTTAATACCGTCTAGGTGTCATGTTCAGAGGCAAGGGCCATCCCGTTGGGTTCTGGAAAGCAATGGTCAGAATTTTCTACTGTATTCTGTGGTCAGAAGAGATATTCAGAACAGACAGATGTGTACTTACACCCTGTGTGGCTGATGGAATCCCCACGGTGAGCTTCAATGTGACAGTAATGGGGAAAACACCAACCCCATCTGCCCCCCTGGATTTGACTCCCCAGCTGCACTGCTCCCAGTGGAGTGACTCCGAGAGAGAGCTATCTGCCCTCCTTGAGTCACTGAGTCCTTGTCTACAAGGTGGGGACAGCACGGCCCAGTAAAGGAAGAGGTCAGGCATCTGCTGGAGAGCCTGGAGTTGGCCGCTGCCCCCTTCAGACCTGTGGCCCCCTAGCTCTGTTCCAGACAGGCAGGTTGCTAGGGTAGGGCTGTAATTTTGCCCTAAAGGAAACCAGAGCAAGCTTTTATTTATATACATGCTTGATAAGGCATCCGTTTGACATCTTTTTGAGGAAGCTAATATGAGGCCAATGAAAAGGAACCCCATAAAACCCCTGATATTCTCGAAATAGGAGTAAAGGAATGTAATGGGGGGGTGGAGAGGAGGAGATAGAGACCTTCATTCCTACCCCTCCCCCACCCCCCAATCTATAGACAAACCCTCGGGGATCTGGCTCCTTGGCACCCCCTCACACCCCACAGCCATCACCCTAGTCAACTCCCTCCTATCTTCCCCCTGTCATGGGCCTGAGTCCTCTAGACCCTACCAGGCAGAAGACAGAATGGCTCTCAGCTTGACACCATTTCTCAGCTTACACCTGTCAGGAACCCCTTGTTGCTCACGAGATGGGAACAAGTTCTAATTTTCTTAACATGGTTCTCATCAAGGTCACAGTCATGCTGCTAAATCCAGTAGGTAGGTACTTCTCAATGATCGTCTTCTTCAGGCCTGGGCTCACTGCTTTCTCACTCTGTCCACCCTGTGAGTACGCCACGAGGCTCCTTACCCTGCTCTGCCTTCTCTTCTGTCCACGGGTCAACATACTGTGCAGTTTCAATTTAAGTGTTTTGTTCACTGTCTATGGTCTGTCTCCTCTTCCACCCTTGCTGGAACATAAACTCCTCAAGCCAAGGTTTTCTGTGTGTTTTGTTCTTGGATGCAAGCTGGGTGTCTGGCATATGGCAAGTCACAAAGAAAAATGTCTTTGAAAGAACAATTCAGGGCTCCTGGGAGTCTCAGTGGGTTAAGCCTCTGCCTTCGGCTCAGGTCATGATCTCAGGGTCCTGGGATCGAGCCCTGCATCCGGCTCTCTGCTCAGCGGGGAGCCTGCTTCCTCCTCTCCCAGACTGCTTCTCTGCCTACTTGTGATCTCTCTCTCTCTCTCTCTGTGTCAAATAAATAAATAAAACCTTAAAAAAAAAAAAAAGAAAGAACAATTCACCATCTACCTCTTTGGCCTCATTTGTAATTCTGCCAGTTTCCACTCCCTGCTCTTGATTTCCCCATCATAAACTGGATATACCAAACCAAAGACAGTTCTTGCCTCTGCACCTTTGCATATTCCATTCCAC
This sequence comes from Ailurus styani, assembly GCA_002007465.1. NCBI lineage: Eukaryota > Metazoa > Chordata > Mammalia > Carnivora > Ailuridae > Ailurus > Ailurus styani. Next base: position 73,430 of record LNAC01000458.1, on the reverse strand, counting down.
TTGAGAGGGGTGATCTCTTTGGTTGCCACCTCCACCTCTTTGGCTAGTTCCTACTCGTTTGGCAGATCTTATCCTAAATATTGCTTCCTCTAGGGGTTTCTCTGTGATTCCCAAAACTGAATTAAGTTGCTTCTTGGACCCTTGATGGCTTCATGTTCTCAGCCAGTTTTGTCTTAGCATGAATCACTAGAGTGCAATTTCTGCTCTAATTGTGTGTTTATTTCCTTCGACTGTAAGATCCTTGAAAGTGGGGGCACTTGAGTGGCTCAGTCGGTGGAGCGGCTGCCTGCGGCTCACGTCATGATCCCAGGGTCCTGGGATCGAGTCCCACATCAGGCTCCCTGCTCAGCGGAGAGCCTGCTTCTCCCTCTCCCTGCTGCTCTGCCTACTTGTGCTCTCTCTCTCTCTCTCTCTGTCAAATAAATATATAAAATCTTAAAAAATAATAAAATAAACTGTTTAAAAAAAAAGATCCTTGAAAGTGGGGGCTGTGTCTTAGATGGCTTCACCATCACCGAATGCAGTGATTTGTAGAGATAGCTGCTGAATGAATATCTGGCAAATGACATTTGATGGAAGACATTTAGGGCGGTTTGGAGGGCACACAGAGGGAACATTTAATGTTCTAGTAAAATAATGGGACACCAGGCTCATGAACATACCCATTATAAACCAGATCCAAACCTTTCCCTCTGCCAGGGTTCTTTGCCCACAAGGTGGAGCATGAAAGCAAGACACAGAATGGGCGGAGCTTCCAGAGGACGGGAACACTTGCCTTTGAGCGCGTCTACACTGCCAAGTGAGTCCAAACCCTGATGCTCAAACTAGCAGAGTGGGGCCCTGGGCACAGGGGGCTCCCTACCAGAGTGAAGACCACTCCTGAGGCTACCTGTCTGGGCCAACCTTCAGAGTGCTGCGGGAGGCAGAGTCTCAGGGAAGGTTGAATCTCACCTGGGCGTGGGGGTGGGGGCTTTGTGGACACCCTTCGTCATCTTAATAGTCCCAGTGCTTAGAGAATGGAATTGGGGGTTTTAGGGGTTGGGAGTCGTGCGATCGCCACAGCTCCCCCTTGTTCCAGAAACTCGGACCCAGTCCTGTGGTCACAATGTTACCAATTTCCGGGGGAATTCGTCCAGAGGTATTACCATGAAAACCAGCCGTTACTCATCAGCCGGTTCTGGAAGCAACAGGCGGGACATGAGAGCAGCAGCCTTCGGCTCGCTGGCCCTTGCGTCCCGCTCGGTGGGCGTATCTGGAGGTGTGGCAGGACCTTTCATAATGCTCGGTCTCCTTGAGCAACCAGAACAAGGACAGTACGAATGGGGGAACTGTGCAAAAGCTTCCCCTTCCCCTTTTCATTCTTTACTTTTGAATAAAAGAGCTGCTTGAAAACACCTGAACGGCTCAGTGAAGGAGATGGAAACTATTTGGGATGCAAATCTGGATGGATGTTATTCAAACACTCATTTTTTCCTTTATGCAGAACGTATTTGAACAGCAGTTTCAGGCAGTGGCCTGTCTGCCTCTCTGTGCCTGTGATGAGGGGCGGGTCAGAAGGAAAGGCTTCAGCTCTGAGCTGGCTAAGGAGCTGGTCTTCAGTCTTAACTCAGAGGTGACTCTGAGGGCCCCCAGAGAGCTTCCCAAAGGGGCAGTCATGCACACCCAAGGAAATTATCACCCAAGGCTGACGTCCTGTTACTCTCACCCTGTCTGGGGCCTTTGTCTGTTGGGCTCTGGATTTCAGGTGCTCCTGAGCGTTCGCATCCCTCCAAGACCTCTCCCTTTCTTGGGCCCTCACCATCTGCTCTGGTCCCCATTTCTCAGACTAAGCAGTCCTGGCCAAGGTCATTCTGGCAGTCGGATCTCAAGGAAATCCTTTGCTGTAGTACCTCCAGGGAGCTTTCTTTTTTAACATTTGGGCCTTGAGTATATGAAGTTATGTTTCCATTTTCCCAGCAACAAAGACGAAATGGAGCAGGCCAGGTGGTTCAGTGTCTGCCCTTTCCGCCAGCGATGGGCCAGCTCTGTGCTCGCACTGGGCCCCTGGGGCCAACCCCCAGATCGCAGAAGTGCCCTTTGGTGGTGGCTGCCCTGCGTCATTTGGAAGGGCGGTTTGGAAGTTCTGCAATGGTGTGAGGTTCCTGACAGAAGGGGCCAGAGGAGAGGGGTGGGGCATTCTTACTGCCCAGGGTCCCCATGGTGTGGACCCCACAGCCCAGCTCCCCAAACCCATGTGTCTTTACCACATCACCTCCACGAAAGGAGAGGAAGAAGAATGAGGAGGAGAGGGAGCTTTGGAGAGGTAGGAACTCAGGGGGAGAAAAGGAGAATTTTCTGTGAGATGAAGGTGGCCCAGACAGCGCTGTGGTTCTGTTACCGAGACCACTTCCTCCCTGACCCAGCTAACGGCAAGCACTCGGTGTGTCTGTGGTGGTTTATAGAAGGGCGGAAAGATCGGGGCTTCAGGCTAGTGTGTGCTGGCAAAAGCTAGAGGCACCCAGTCTGCTTGCGCCTGCCTGGAAGCTACAGGCAAAGGGTTATGGGTTGGTCCAGCAGAATTTCTTCTCTAGCGGTAGCTTGTCTAGGGACCTCCAAAAGCACCAGTGAGGGTGCAAGTTGAGCCAGGGATTTGTGTAAAGAAAAGAATACGTATTTAATCCCGCTATCTAAAAACTAAGAAATTAAGCTTTACTCATTTTTAATACACAGGTTGAAAGCAGACTGTGTGTATTATACCTGTCACAGGGTTGCGTGATCAAATCTTCTGGTTGATGGGGTGTGAGATCATAAATGTTTCCAGACCACGGCTATCAAGAAAAACTAGCATAACAGGATAAATGATGCTGGTAGACTGAAAAGCCCGATGTGTATTTTTCAGCATAAAATATGACTGCTGACGGATACAGATGGTTCCAGATATGGGGGGCAGTTGGTAAACAGCCATTGTAGTGAGGTGTGGCCCATCGGCTCCAACTTGGCCTCGGTTAATGGTCTGTCCCATCACCCATCACCCATCAGGGCAGAACTGAGTCAGGGTTTGAGACACAAAAAGAATCTTGACCTTGACTCTCTGTTCAGGTATATAAAACATAATTCAAAGCTCTGTTCCCTGATGAGGAGCACAGCTAGAACAAAGTTTGACTTCTGGAGGAAAAACTCAGTTAACTGGTCCAAGATTCTTCCCCAGGAGGGCAGGTAAGCACAGGTAGCAGAGAGGAGAGGGGTCTCTGAAGAAGTGTAAATTTCTAACATGTGTTCTGTAGATTACAAGTTCATGGGCTGGTATCACATATTACAGAGAAGTGAAAGTTCTGGACAGCAAGACTTTTGAGAACTTTTAATGTACTGAGGAATATTGTGATTCTTGGTTCTCCAAGAAAGGGAAGTCTTTTTTTTAAACTACAGATACACAAACCGCCACTTTTTTTTTTTTTCTCAAAGCATTTTTATCAAGGGTTTAGTATTTCACAAAATACATTTTGGGAAATGCCACTGTAATGTCCTTTCTCCCCTGTACCTCTCAAAATCCCCCTCAGCCTCGCTTCTAAGTGGGGTGGACTTTAATTGAAGGTGATAGATCTGCACTGATTCTATTAATTAGTAGTGATACAATTATGATTATTAGTGATATTTACTTAAGTTAATCCCAACTAACAAAACACTATGTAGGTACTTCTGTATCTGATTCCCAAAGGCGGAGAAAAACAAAAGGGAAAATACGTGTCCTTTTCTCCATGAAAACATTGATAGTGTAATGCACCAAATTGAAGGCAGCACAGGGAATAGTTGGCAAGCACCTCAGAATTAGACCTCAAAGAAGTGAGAGCTAAGATGGGTTTGTCAATTTTGTCTTGCAGAAAAAATGGCACAAAAGTCTCCACAAAAGAAAATTTGGAATAATGATAATTTGTCAACAGGAAAGACATTTCTACCAGGGACTGTAAGAAGGAAGACATTGGAGCAGTAAATAGCCACCACTTATTGAAAGCTTGTTATGAGTCAGACACTGCTTTATCTCATTTTTTTTTCACAAGCCAGAGCAGTACTTGCTAATGTCTCCACTCACCTCTTCTAGATGAGGAAAGCCAAGGCTCAGTGAGTCAAGGAAATGCACCTACATTCACACAGCAGCTGACTAGACATCAGACCGAGGCTTTGTGACTTTAAAGACCACACGAGCATCCGCTAGGCTCCATCTCAAGAGACAGCCGCATCACTGACCAAAGCTAATTGAATGCAGCCCAGCGGTGGCCTTCTGTCAAGGACAGGCACCTTGCGTGGTGCTGTGGGTAGAAGACATGTCAGAGATCCTGGAGCAGAGAAGGACTGGTTTGAGTCAGAGTGAGGGACAGGATTCTGGGTATACTCTGGAAATCCAAAGGAGGAGCCCGTTTCTGTTAAAGTTGGGAGAGATTCATTTAACTCCAGACAGACCATTTTTACTGGGGACCAAGATGACCTGAGACAGTAGGAAGAATGATTGAATGACTAACTCAATGTCACATTACTATACCATTCTAGTGAGCTAATTCCTTAGATAATTAAGAATTTTTAGAAAATTTTGCCTCACCCAGATTAAACCAGTACTTAAAAACAAACAAAAACAGAAGCATGAGAATGAGGAGGAGGCAGGAGAGAACTTGGTATTAATAAATTTTCAAACTGTTGGAGCATCAGGTATTAGGTCCCATCAGATGTAGAACATTATTCCATTAAATAAGGGATGTCCTCTCACTTTTTCTTGAGCTGGGGAATGGATCACATTCTGAGTTCCAAGGCTGTGGTTTTGTGCCTCTCATGTGAGAATAGACAGGATGCTTGTGCTCCATAGCTGTATATAGGACCCGTTTATTCACTAAGTACTTCACCCCAAATAATAAATTTGTTCCGCCTCTGACCTTCAGAGTTCCTACTGTGTCCACTAGACAGAGTGAACCCCCAGAGCACCTGGCAAGGTCAGCAGAGCTCTGCTCTCTCCCCTGTGCCTAGAGCCCAGGGTAGAATACACTGGTTCTTACCTTTAATTTCATTGGCTTCTCCACTAGAGGATATTTTGATCATCAGAAGGATGCAAAGATTCCTGTGTCCAGGGACACAGCCTCTCCTCTCTGGGTTCTCTGCAGGGGATGGACCAAGGCTTCTCATTCCAGAGTTCTCTGTGAGGCATGAGATGCCATCGGTCTGAACAAGAGTTCAGAGTTGATTTAGGAGGAAAAGCATGAGAACCAGATCAAGGAGGATCCTGATGAAGGACTCCAAGGAAGTTATTTGGATAAAAAGCTGAATATATTTTGCAAATGCCATCTCGACTTTTACCCATACAGTTTGAATTAAATTAGACCAGTGGTCTTCAAACTTGAGCATGCTTCAGAGTCTCCTGGAGGGGGTTGTTAAAACACAGATTGCTGTTCCGCCGCCCCCCCCCACCCCGGGAGGTTTTAATTCTGTGGGTCCGAGATGGACATTAACATTTGCAGTTCTAACAAGTTCCCAGGGGCTTCTGACACTGCTGAGCACGGGACCACGCCTTGAGCACCCCCTCAATAAGAGCATCGGCTCTTAGAGTTTATGTGGATCTTAGAGCTACTATCAGTCTCTTAGTTTTTTCAGGTAAGGAAACTAAGTCCAAAGTGATTGCTTTGCAATTGACAAACAGCTAGTGAATGTCAGGGCAGGGACCAAATCCTAGTCGCGTGCCCTTTCCACTCCATTTCTCTGCCCTCCCAGCCTTTCATGCTTCCACGTCTTTGAAAGTTGTTTTTCCACGGATGTGTATATCGGTTGTCCTGATCTGGACTAACAGACCTGGTTTCAGAGTTGGACCGAGCCGGATGTGAATCTTGACTCTGCTGCTCTGTCTCTCAGTGATGCTGGGCAGGTTACTCAGCTTCTCCAAACCTCGATTTCTCATGTGAAAATGAGGGTCGCTGTGGTAGGCTGAATAAAAGGCACCCAAACGCATTCACATCCTGACCCCGGAAGCCCATGGATAGGTTCTATTACATGGCAAGAAGGAATTAAGGTCGCTAATCGCTGACCTTGAAATCAAGAGAGTATTCTGGATTATCTGGGTAGACCCCAATGTAATACAAAGGTTCTTTTAAATGTGGAAGAAGAAGCAGAAAAGTCGGTGTCAGGAAGACTCGAACTTGGCCCTTGCTGCCTTTGAGGTTGGCAGGGGGTCACAAGCCAAGGAATGCAAGTGATCTCCAGAGGCTGAGAAAGGCAAGGATACATTCTTAGCTGGAGTCTCCGGCAGGACTGCAGCTGCGCAGACACACCTTGACTGTTGTGCGGTGAACCCATTTTGGGCTTCTGACTTCTGTGCAATTTGCCTTGTTTGAAGCCACCGAGCTGGTTCCAGCAGCCATAGAAAATGCGCCCAATCACCCCTGTGCCCTCCTGGGGCCACGGCGAGTTTACAGGAGACAGAGGGAAGTAAGACACCAGTGCGGTGGCTGGAGTGAGGGACAGCCCCTCCACAGGAGTCAGGACTGAGCCCTGCACCCTGCGATCGCCCTGCCAGCCAGAGACCTGCCTGGGCACCAGCTTTTCTGAGTCAACTCTGGTTGCTCTAATGCTTGCAGCGCACCTCTTGTTTCCCCAGCACAGCCTGTGGGTCTGCGTGGGCTTGCGAAGCTCACCAAGGTTTCCTGAGTTGGGCTCCCCTCCCCTGCACCCCCCCCCCCACTAATCCTGACAGCCGCCACAGCCCTGCTGTCTGTGTTGTTCACTTTTCAATTCCAAGAAGCACTTTGGCACAGCCAGGAGCAGGAACCCTGCCAAAATGAATCCATCAAGAAACCAAGTCTCCTGTTGGCTTCGCAGAGGAAGGGAGTGAACGGATTCCGAACATGTGTTTGCTTTGTCTCACTGCCCATTTCTGATGGGGCAGCCGTGTCTTACCGGTAGATGTAAGTGGAATTATGAATGGGGTTTGCGCCTCACGTGTGATGGTTGATTGTCAGTCTGGGGTTTCAGGCGATTTTCTGATTACGCTGCAGTAACACATTTTCTGATTTTTCTCCTCCTTGTTTTTCTTTTTTTTCTACAGCCAAAACTGTGTAGATGCGTACCCCACTTTCCTTGTTGTGCTCTGGAGTGCGGGGCTCCTGTGCAGCCAAGGTAACTTGGGCTTCTCTGTGTGTGTTCTCTTTCTGAAACGGGCATCTTGAGGCGGTTCAAGTGCAGGCTTTTTGTTGAAAAGACTTTGCTTGACCTCCAGCTCTGCCCCGTGAAGCCCCAGCCAGGGGCGAACCCCGGGGAGGTCATGTTTCCCCTCTTGCTCTGTGCAGGGCTGAGGCGGGTGTGATAATGCATTGCTAATGCCTGCTCCCCGGTGGCTGGTTGAGCGCGGCTGCATGACAAGGGTGGTTTCAGGCTAAATGTGACTCAGAATCCTTAAGCAGCGTTCGCTCGGATACAAGGCATTATAAATGAGAGCGCCCGAGGGATCTATTCGGGGACTGCTGTCACTGGGCGCATCCGCTAATAAGCTTCCGGCTTGGCCGTCCTCCGGCTGGGCTGGGCATGCCTCTGCGGAGCCCCGGGCCGGATTCCAGGTCTCCAGCCTCCTCCTCCTGGGTTATCAGCAGCCCACAGCTCCGACTCTAGCTGGTTGACTGCCAGAGTTGATTTAAAATGAAATGGAAACCAGAGCCCTGGGTTTTGGTTGCCTTTGGAGCTTGGCATCGCGCCTGGCAGAGGCTTGGCATGACCTGGTCAGTTTCAACGCCGTGGCCCCACGGGGTGCGTGCCTAAGAAAAGGCCGCTGGTGTCCTCCGAGGGGTAGGTAATCCTTATCATTCCCCCCCCCCCCACTTTATAGAGGAGGTGGAGGGGATATTAGCTCCCTCCAGTGTCTGTGAGGACAGTTTGGTTCAGGGAGATAAGGTAGCTTGTTCGAGGTCACTCAGCGGGTGAACGCGGAGCCAGGATGAGAGCCCGGGTTTGTGGGGCTGACTCCTGGATTTTTCAAGAGTATTTTTCTGCATTATTCACGTATCTACTGCATATGCATTGAACACCTACTACGTGGCAAGCCCTGGGCTTGGATGCACAGTGATAAGTAAAGAAATGGCTGTGGAGCACGTGGCACTTGGTGAGAGGAACCACAGGAAAGACGCGAATGGATAAATTACTGCCAAGAGTGAGAAGGGCCAGGAAGGAAAAGGATAGGTGCAGCGACAGGGAACAGAGGTGAGGGGTGGCAGCAGAAACTCCTCAGGGACACCATGTGGCCTCCTTCTGTGCTCCAGAAGGCTGTCATTACTCACTATTTATTTACCACTATCTATCCTGAGTGAAATAAGAAACACGTCTGGCGTAACTTGAAAAATCAAGTCAAACTATGTTTATACGAGGAGTTACGATTCCTTTTATGTCCTAGATAATACTTGATAGAGATGAATCTCAAGTTGTTCTAGCTAGATTAATACACGGAGAGTGTGAAGGTGTTTGGGAGCCCTGGAACCACACTTTTCAGCCAAAACAAATATTGGCATCGCTAGGGGATGAAAGTGTCAGTAAACCCTCTTTGATCATCGTCATTCCTTAGGACTGTAGTAAATTACTTTTTTTAGTCAAAAGGAACCTCAGTGATCATTCTAGTCCAGATCCTTCACTTTTCGGGAGCAGGAGCCGAAGCCCCAGAAGGGCAAGTTGTTTGCTCAAACCTCAGAATTTTCGAGTCCAGATTCAAATCCACTGTGCCCCTCCTGCTGCTCCAAGCAGCCTGGGTCCTCGAGGCGCCCAGTGTCCTCTGCAAGAGGACAGTGAGCACAGCCATTTTCCACCCCTGACTCCGGTCAGCTCTTGTTCAGTTTGGCCGCCCATTGAGAGAGAGATGGGCTAGTTAGTTAGAGCGGAGCCGTCCAGATGGGACAAGCCAGTAAAGACTTCGTCGGGGGCAGCTTGTGAATTGTGACAGTTCTGCGACCTTCAGATAATAGCAGAACCTTGTAAGTGGTTCCTTTTGTGCTTTGGTTTTCTTACCTGGCACACGACACCAGAATCTGGGGAGGCAAGATGGAGTTGGGGCGAGAACACGGGTCTGGGGAAGGACAGACAGGAGATCGTTCCGAGGGTGCTCGTTGCTGGTGGTGTGACCCTGGGCTGTTACTCAGCTTTCCTCAGCCTCAGTTTCCCCATTTGTAAAGCAGGAGTAATTGAATTCCCAGGATGATTACGTGAAAGAGTGTGCGAAAAGCCCCTGACAGGCTCCATGGCGTAGGTCAGATTGAACCATATGTACCTGCCAATGCCTGACTGTTTAGGACCCACGAATGTGGCAATTTGCTATAGTCCAGCCTAACTGTAGGAGCCCAGTAGACGTTATTACTGATGGTGCTGCTGGTGATAATATAGCTTTGAAATTACGCAAACCTGGTTTCAAATCCCACCTTGTTAAAAAGTAAAATTCAACCAAGTGAATTTGAAGGTCTTATTGGCTTTATCAAAGAATTCATGAATCTGGCTGCATCCCGTCTAGCAAGCAGAGGGGAGGTCCCAGAGGTTGCACAAAATGGAAGGCTTTTATCGGAAGGAGGGCGGGGCAAGAAAGTTGTTAGCAAAAGAAAAGGATTGTTCCAGGCAAGGTTTCTTTCCCTTAGGGGGAGGGAGGAGTGTGTGTGTGGAGGGGGTCTTATCCTGTAGATTACCTCATCTTCCTTTGAAGGAAGGAGAGGGCCCACGTGGCCGATTACTTCATTGGCTCCCATCAGAACATTCCTGACTACATGTTAAGACCACATTTCTCGGGGATCTTGAAAGGGCAGTTAAATGAGGGATTAAGCCCTGGTTTGGGGACTTGGTTTAAGTGATGCCATTTTAGGCCTGTGGTTTTCTTTTTAGCAATCTTTTCCTTGGCTCCCCTGACTTTTATGAGTTCACTTAATAAATAATTTTTTTTTAACAAATAATTTTTGAAACCCAGTATGTACGAGGCACTATGCTGAGCACAGAGATGATGTTTAGCCAAAGATGGCTGTCCTCTTTTGGTCTGGTAAGTGACTCTGGGCAAACTGACTTCCTTGAGCCTCAGTTTCCTCATCTGCCTAATGGGGACAGTACTGTGCTCTTCACCAGGTGGCTGTGAGAGGATTAGAGACCCAAGGACCCAAAGTGCCTGGGGCAGTGCCTGACATAAAAAGTGCTCTGTCAAAGCAATTAATTTGTCATTTGAACAACTCAGGGAGGTCTTCAGAGTGCTGTTACACCCATGTGCCTATTTCACCCCCACGATTATTCCTGAGAGGTAGAAAAGCCACCATAAGCCTTCTGTCCAGCTGTAGGATGAGTTAAGTATTAGCTCCTGCTCATAATAGTTCTTGTGGGGTTGGTTTTTCTAACTCTCAGCTTCAAGGTTTAGGACCCTGGCTGTTCACGGCTGTTACAGGGCTAGAAGGCAAAGGGAGTCTTCTTCCCTAAAGATCTTGTCACCATTTATTTGCTGGAGAGAGCGAGTGAGAGAGCATGAGTGCACACAAGCGGGGAGAGGGGCAGAGGGAAAGAGAGAATCTCAAGCAAACTCCCGGCTGAACTTGGAGCCCGACATGTGCTGGATCTCACAATCCCAAGATCATGGCCTGAGCCGAAATCAAGACTTGGTTGCTCAACTGACTGTGTCCCCCAGCAACCCCCCCCCCCCCCNTTCTGAATTGGTTGCAATTGTTCAGAAAAGGTTGAGTATTGCGCTGCCTGGAGGCCTAGTGGGGAAGTGTATGCTGTTAAGAGAGCCAGCCTAGGCTGGTCTTGGGGTTCAGGTCTGGCTCCCCCAACCCTTGCCCTGGGTCACACACACACACACACACACACACACACACACACCTTGACAATCTTATACAACCTCCTTGACCACTGGAGCCCCAGGTGTCACATCTGGAATAGAAAAGGATACTGGTCACGTGGAAAGGATTCAAATGAGACGACAGACTGAAAAACACTTTGTAAACTGTACCATGACGCCGATAGAAAGTAACCGTCCTATCATCAAACTTCTAGGTTTCCACCAGCCCTAGGCTTTTTGCTGAGGTCCCCATCAGCCCCAACTGCCGGAACCTGAGGCGTCGGGTAGATTTTGCGACCAACGTTAGCTGTACAATGACTGTGTTAATATCATGTTAACTTAGCATGTTCTGGCATCTGTGAAACTGACACGGGCATCTCCCCTTCTCTGCTTAGTTCCCGCCGCCTTTGCTGGACTGATGTACCTGTTCGTGAGGCAAAAGTACTTCGTCGGCTACCTGGGGGAGAGAACTCAGAGGTAGGCCATGGGGACGGCTCAGAACCAGGGTGTGAGTCATGCTTTTTGAGCCAGAAGAGCGATCACTCCCAACCATATTCTGCGTAAGATTTAATGCTCTAGAGGGATCCCTTGGGGCTGGAGGGGGAAGGCTCAGTAGCTTCCCTCATCCTTTACCCCCTGAACTTTGTGGGCTCTGCACATGCAGCTGAGGGGCTGGACTCATGCACCCGGTAACCAACTCCTCCACGTGGTGTTGGGCTCACAAAGGATGCTTTAACGCCACGCACCACACGTGCATTCTTGCAACCCCACACCCTCTACTCCTACCCTTCAGAGTCTGGGCCTTGAATGACTTTTTCTGTCTGGCTTCCTGAGGTCTCCAGGGAGTGAACCATTTTATTGTTTGCCTAAAGAAACGACAGCTAAAGCTTGCACCTTGTGAGAAGTTCTCTGGAGTAACAGATCTTCCAGGGACCAGCAGGAAGAACGTTGCAAAAATAGTCCGCACTCACAGGCAAAGGATGGAGTCTGTGAATAGCGTCCCCGTTGCATTGCTTATAGAGGCTGCCAGACGGAAGGTTCCGGAACAGCACTTACATACTTTGACAACACCCGGCTTGGGAAGTCGGGATTTTCATAAAATAGACGAGGATACTTACAGAAACGATGTTTGAGTTCTAGTCTGCCATCAGTTCCTAAGAATTCCTAATGTACCAGGAGGGCTCCAAGAGGCAGGCTGGTTCTCTCCAGTTCTGGAAGGCGGTGGCCCCTATGGGGACTCTAGCCTTCCCCTCCATTTCTCTCCCTTGTCTGGTTTCACATCCCTCTCTGTCTCCCACAATAGCACCCTTTTCTTGTGGTTAATGGGCTCTCGCTCAGATAGCATCCTTCAGTGGTGATAAAGGCTCTGTCACCCGTGAGGTCGGCAGGTGAAAGCACTTTCATCTGAGGACCTTGGGAGCCTGTGAAGCTAAATGGCCGGGGCGGGGGAGTCGGGCGGCCAGCGAGGGTGGGTGGACTTGATGGTGAGCTACAGCCCGGACGATGGCTCTCTTTCCAGCAGTTCTTTCCAGTGTTCATTTCTTCTTCATGCCTCTCTAGTGGCGTTTGTATTTATCCTCGAAAACCACAATTCCATTATGTCTCTTATCCTTATCAACACTGTCATAAATGATGTTCTTTATCCTCTTCCACTCTGGAAAACCTCTATTCGGCCTTTCCCCGGGAGATCACCTATTGTTAGGAGGTGGAGGGGAGGTGGAGTGTCTACCAGTAATATCAGGGGGGTTCTGTTCTCTCGGGCTGCCTCCCTGGGCCTCCCTGTCTTCCTCCCCAAAGTCTCAGGGGTTTGGCCCAGGCACTGTTCTCTTTGTCTGTCACTACTTGCCTGAGATATTAAAGTTGCTTTAATTCTAAGACAGTCTATGGAGCATGACAAAGTGTTCATTTACCCACAGGCTCTTTTCATTTTCAAGGTAATCACTGCTAGGGAACAAACCGAGGTGGCAAAAATAATAAGGTAGAGACTTAAAATCTTAAAACTATTAGATTTCCCCAGACCTCATAGAAACGCAATTGGCCTAACCTCTTAAATGCTGGCCTCGTGTCCCCCAGGAGAGGCAGGTGAGATGCCACCAGGCCCCGTAGCCCAGTCTGTACTGTGTTAGAGCCTTCTCTCCTCTCCTGCATGCACAGCCTTCATTACTCATCCATCATGGCGTCCTTTCCTACGGAGACCAAACATGGCCTCACAGTACTTCCGAATACAGGGTCCTGAGCTATTCTCATCAATAGAAATGGTAAGTACTAGATGAATGTCTAATCCTAATCTAGACCAAAATATAGCTTGAGGTGGATGTCAGCCTGAGGCCCTCCGTGGCTAGGTCCAAGAGGATTTTCAATTCTGTCTTCTGGAAACTATGTGCTAATACCCTTCCACTGTGGATTCCACTATGGACGCCCACCTCTGTCCTTGGGCTGTGTCACACGTGGATTCTGCGGAGGCTTTCATGGCCTAATGTCTGTGGGATCTGCTTATTTCTTGGCCTCACCAACAGAGGAAATACTGCTCAGTGAGACCTTTCCAGGAATTTCTCCCGTGGGCTCTCAATCATCTTTCACTTCCCTGTAGAAGTTGCTTTGGCCCCAACCACATCAGAAGTTCTAGTATCCTTTTTGGTCCAGTGGGTAGGCATGACATTCCTTGGTATATCTCCCCCACCAAAGCTTCTTCCTTTTGGGATTTTGTAGGTCCCTCCTCTGTCCCCCCTAGAAGTTTATGGGTCTTATTTTCAGTCCTACATCCTACTCCATGACCCCTTTCTCCCTGTCTTGATTAGGTAGTTTGTAGCATTCTCTAGAGGCAGTTAAGAATGAATTTTAGTTTCTTCCCCTTTCATTCTAAGCTACTGTCTGGTGCAAACTCAGTGGCTATTTGGCATTATAGACTACCTGCTTTTTATTATCTACCTTCCCTGGCTGGCACTAGGCTGCCCTCTCTTTCTGTACCTCAGAGCCCTGTTCCCAGTTGGAGCTCCTTGTAAATTCCTCTCTGCCATTTAAGTTCTCAACCCAGAGATGGACGGGGCAAAGACTGGCCACTCTTGAGACCAATGAACTCACTGAGGTTAATGAACTCCACCTTTCCCTGATTGCTCACTCAGTCCTCATTCACTCCCTATCCATGTAGTAAATACTCACTGACCACCTGCCCCCAGCGAGGTACTGAGTCAGTTGTTGAGATGATAATAAAATGACAGGGCCCTTGCCCCAAGGAGGCCTGGGGGCTGCTAGTATTTGCAGTATCCCAAATACTAAACCTATAGAAATAATTACGGGCACAGTCTTCACAGGTGCTGCTCTGTCAGAGTCATTTTCCTTAGTGTCAACATTTTAGAATCTCTGCTCCCCCCTTCCTCAAATATGGACCATGAGTCTAGGGGTATCAAGGCTGGTGTTTCTAAAGTGAAACCCACCAACCAACGACACCAGAACTGCCTGGGGTGCTTGTTACAAATACAGATTCCTGGGCCCCACCCGAACTTATGGAATTGGAATCTCTGGGGTGGGAGGCCGGGGAAAACACATTTTAACAACTTCGACACACAATTTGGGAAACACTGAAGGCTGTTCATGCCTCTTTTCTAAGAGTGATTCATTTGACAAAAATGTACGGAGGGCCTGATTTATCGGAGATCTGTGGGTGAACAAAGGAACAGTATCTTGCTCTCATGGGCCTTACAGCTTTTATTCCCATTAGTTACCAGGTTTAAAGTGGCATTTCTTTTAAAAAGAACACAATTGTAAAGCCAGAAGGGACCATAGAGTTTTCTTCTCCTACCCACATTATGTATATATATTTTGTGTGTGAGGCAGGGAGGGTCAGCAACTTGCCCCTGCAGAGAGCTGGGCCTGGAGCTCAGGTTCCCTGATGATGCTGGGCTCACCTATCTCATACCACAGCTCCTCCTCCTCGAAGCTTAGGCACATGTGGGAGGGAATTGTTTGTCATAGGTCTCTTTTATGTTTTCGTGTAGGTTTCGTGTGTGTGTGTGTGTGTGTGTGTGTGTGTGTGTTGGAAGGGGGGATACATTTGTTTCAAAATTAACCACAAAATCCTAGTCTCCAAAAACAGAAGGAGCCCTCGGGAAGGCAGAAGGAACAGGACTGTAACCTCACACAGACAAGCTTGAATTCCCACTCTGCCTCTTCTTGGCTGTGTGACTTTAGGCACATCGTTCAACCCGTCTGTTCTCAGTTTTCCCACCTGCAAAATAGGTTAACTCCATGGCACAGAGCAGGTCCGAGGATTCAGTGAAGTCACAGGTAGAAATCGCCTAGTCCTTCAGATGCTTAATTTAATTCTGACCTTCCCCACCCCATTTAGAACTATGTCTCAACTTTTACAAACAATAGAAGAGATGCCTTGAGTTTCCAAGTCTAATTAGGCAGCAGGTGGCCGGCTCTTCTTCTGCACTCTCCGTGGCTTCGCCAGAGCCTGGGGCAGGTCCCTCCATGCCCTCCTTCCAGGGTCACAGCCCATCTCCAAGCCTGACAGACCAAAAGAGGAAGTTCATGAAGTGCCAGAGCTGGGGGGGGGGGCCTCTGTTTACCCTTAGCCCTGCAGGTGAGGCGCATGCGCAGAGCTCCTGCCTCCCGCACCCTTCCCGTGGTCTGGGGAGAGTGAAGGCACCATGCAGCCGTCTCCTTGGGGGCGATCTGCCTCGAGGCCTTTGAAAAATGCACCCAAAGTCAGGAACACCACAATTTCAGCAGCAGGCACTGCCATTTCATCCTTCACCACAGATTTATCTCGAGCACGTTCTGAAACAGCTTTGCAAATCACTTTTTCTTGTTTCTGTAATGAGCATATGGTGGCCTCATTCATGTGATAAATCTGAGCCACCACAATATTTGACTTTTCACAATTTAATTTCTCTGAACCCTCTGTTCTCTGGCTAGAAAATATCCTTTACTTAGACTCTGGGACTTCCTTATCGGCATTAGCAGGTAACTGTATTTGTCTGCGGGGGACACTAGAATCGAGTACCACAGACAGGGGTTCAGAAAGCAGAAATTGATGGTCTCACTGCTCTGGAGGTCAGAGATCTGAGATCAGGGTGTTGGCTGCCTCGTTTTCTCCTGAGGCCTCCCTTCTCGGCTCATGGATGGCTGTCTTTGTCCCCTGTCCCATGTCACATGGTCTTCTGTTGGAGTGTGTCTGTGTCCAAACCTTATCTTCTTATAAGGACACTAGTCCTATTGAGTCAGGGTCCCCCTTAGTGATCACATTTTACCTTAATTACCTCTTTAAAGACTCTGTCTCTAAATACAACCATGTCCTGAGTTACTGGGGTTGGGACTTCAACGTATGAATTTGTGGGGGGGACACAATTCTGCCCATAATGCTCCTTGAGCAGCCAAATATCTTTCCTAAATAACGAGACAGAACGTCTCACTTCACGAGCATGACTGTAAACAGGAAACCAAGGAGAGAAGAATACAGCTAGCCAAGGAGCAGGAGTAGGGGCAGCTGGCCATGCTGCTCAAGCTTTAATGGCCTGTGAGTCAAGGAGGGACTTGTCCAAATGCCAGTCCTGGTTCAGTGAAGCCAGGGAGGGACCTGACATTCTGCATGTCTAAGAAGCTCCCAATGGATGCTGCTGGTCTGTGGACCACACTTGGAGTAGCAAGGAAATTAGACAGTCGACTGCGGAATGGTTTTCACACTCTCGGCCTAGGAAAGAGATGAGTTACAGTATGAACCTCTGGGGTCCATTTCCAAAAGATACAATTTCTCACACTGAACCTGTGGCTGCCGAACTCTGCTCTCTCGATTATGTCGAAAACCAGGCTCAGCAGCCCTGACTCACCTGTTTAGCTGAGCCGGCTGTTCTTGTTGAGCGGCCTTGACTGCCAAAGGGTAGCCTCACCGGGGTCGTTACTAACAGCCCTAACGAGCCACTTGGCTGGACTTCCCGAACATGCTAGTGCTGGCACAGATGGAACCAGCCCCAGCGGTCACAGAGGATGGGGCAGAGGGAGGCCGGGGCAGCCGCTGTGTACAATCACTCGGTCACATATCACTGGGGAGATGCCTCCTGACCCAGGCTGCTGATTTGCCTAAGCAGCTTAGGATTTAGAGCCTTCGAGAGAAGAATATGAATGCACTAAAACATCTCTGCCCCCTCCTTTCACTTACAACCTAAGAGCCCATCTTCCACGGCAAGGGGCCCAGCTCTCCTTAGCAGGGACACAATGGTATTCCCAAGCAGCCTCAGGAGCGGAGACTGAACTCTCAGACACCCAGGAAACTTTTAGATTCCGCCAACCTTACTGACTCCTTGAAACCAGCACTCCTCCCAGAGAGGTACTTAGGTCTCAGCTTCCCAGGCACTCCTGGTGAGGAAAAGCCGCAGAAGGGGTCTGACAAGTCGATGGGGTTGCGAATCCCAGGTCAGCACGCCCGATGACCGACCGACAGAGCCCACCGCCTTCACCCTGTCAGGGAAGTCGGGAGAGCACCGAGAAGCTGCCTCACGGAGCCCTGACTGTGATGGGGTTTGGGGGTCTAGTCTCTTTTGGCTTGGTTTTGAAATACATTCAGTGACGAATTATAGCGGAGACACTCCCATTCTTCATACGAAGCACATGGAGTGAAAAAACTCTAATTTAAACCCTATGTCTCTCAAAGACGATAACATTTTTTTGTGTGAAGTTGGTATCATTTTGCTGCTTCTACAGTTTTCTTTCTCTTCCAGCACGCCAGGCTACATATTTGGGAAACGAATCATACTGTTCCTGTTCCTCATGTCCCTTGCTGGTATATTCAACTATTACCTCATCCTCTTTTTCGGAAGTGACTTCGAAAACTACATAAAGGCAGTAACTACCACCATCTCCCCCCTGCTTCTCATCCCCTGACTCTCCGCTGAAGGCAGGGTCAGCGCTCTCATCGGATCAATACCGAAAGTTGTCATAACTCAGCCCTTGCAGAGCCGTAGCTCCTCTTCAGACAGCTGTAAATCTAACGACCATCTGGGCCCCGCTGCTTGAGTTAACCGTGTTTTCCCTGGAAGAAAATAACTTTGTGTCCGCCCCATGCCTTGAAAATGGCAGTGGCCCTGTAAGCTCTTTTTCCAACCCATTCTGTATGTTTCTTGACTTAGTCCGCTTTCTGAAGATGTTTTGTGACCACATTTATGTGTTCCTAAAATAAAATGCAGAGGCATGTTTTAGGCTGCTGGGTGAGTCTTTTGTGGTTTTATTGCTACGCTTGAACAACTGATCTGTTTTCCTTGACCTCCATATAATGGTAATAGGAAGAACCCTGTCTTTACCCACACGTGGGCCTGGAAAGACATTCACCAAAATGTCAACTCTGATTATCTCGAGGTGAAGATATTTCAGGTAAGTTTGATTCTGTGGTTTATATTTTCATGTATTATTTGAAATTTCTTAATGAGCAACTAAATAGTACTCCAAACAGAACCGGGAGAGACATGGCTGAAGCCTGGCCTTTTCCGGGAAGGCTTTCCTATCCCCAGGTTGGCCTAGTGTTGCCTTCTTGACCTTACAACACCCTCGGAACGTCTCAACCGCAGCAAACCCATATTACAATGTAAAGATGTTTATTAGCATGTGTCACCCTTCCCCACTAAATCATTAGCTCTTGAATATCTCTGATGTCCTATTTATTTTGCTTTTCCTGTGCCAAGCTTAGAGACTGTCACATAGCAGGCATCCTGTCTCAAGCTATTTTAGAACTCAAACAGACATCCTGTAAAGTGTGATATTATAGAGGACAGTGGGGGTGAGTTTTATGGGATTAAGATGTGTTTTCTTTCAATGTTTTAATGGGATCAATTGTGGAGAAATGCGGAAAAAAATAAAGGAAAACACCCCCCAAGCCCCCCAAAACCCCATGCTTTCCTTCCTATAGACAAACAGACTTCCTTAAGAATCTTTTGTTGACTTTCTTAAGAACCCTCCACATACCCCAGGAGGATTAGGTTGGTATCTCTGTGTGCCAGCTTTGTGCCTAGCAGCCATCGTATCATTTCAGTTTAAAATGTGCTGTAACCCAGTGTCAGAGGCAAGGATAATGCCAGGCCCATTGAGGGGGGCCCTAATTATTGAACAAACGAATAAATGAATGAATGAGTTCATAAGTCACTGGCTGCAGAATTGAATAAAGTATGTGTGTTGAGCCATTCCCATATTGGGGATGGATTCATGGTGGTCCAACCACTGTCGCATATGGTGTCCCTTGGCACTGAGTACAATGTAGAAGATAGCTGTATATAATCAAGAGTCCAGGACACACAACAGAAAGAAGCCATCTCCTACAAGAGGAGTCAATTCACGAGAACTTAGGTCTCAATCGAGGTGAGCAGTAATAATAGAGGAGTCCTCTTGCTCCCCCCCCCCAAGCTCGGGATGCTCATAATCTTAGGAAGGATGAGGCAAATCCAGGGCCAAACCTCCCCAGCTTTCTCTGAGGTGCCTGCTTGGGGAGAGGAGTGAATGGAAACATGGAATCTGGCCAGTGGGATGTC
The DNA here is from genome assembly GCA_002007465.1 of Ailurus styani. Taxonomy (NCBI): domain Eukaryota; kingdom Metazoa; phylum Chordata; class Mammalia; order Carnivora; family Ailuridae; genus Ailurus; species Ailurus styani. The sequence goes on along the minus strand of LNAC01000458.1, from coordinate 54,128 downwards.
TGGATCAATGTGCTTCATGTGTGATGCTCAAGGCAAGCAGATCGCTCAGATCAAGGAAAAACCCCCATGTGGACCTGGTTTCCTAGGCCTACCTGGTGGTCCAGACCAAAGTCTCATCTGGGCTTTTATGGCCAAAGCCCACATAGCAGAAGCTTCTTAGTGCCAATTGTTTCAGAAGAGTTGCTTCTGCTTTTAGCTCTCTGTAGAGAGCAGACTCAGACTTCCTGGTGGACACTGGAAAGAAAAGGTCACTGCAAGGAGCAGTGTGGAAGTGGCCCCAAGGCCTGCCTCAGCCTGGGCTTGTTTTGGAGGGGAGTGAAGGAGGGTAGTCATCCTAGTTTGCCTGGGACTGAGGGAGTTCCTGGGAGGGGGGGCTCCCAGTTTTAAAACTGGGACAGTTTTAACCAAAGCAAACCAAGTTGAAGTTGTTGCCTTAAGGGGGAGCTGGGCCAGAATATACTCAGGGGAGCCTGGGGACACCCTAGCTCCCAGAGGCCACACTGTCCAAATTGACTGTGTGATGCCCAGAGTGCAAAAATGGCCCATCAGAGGCTCTGCCAACTCTGGCCCAGGAGGAGAGGACATGACTGAGGACACTGAGGGGTTGAGATGCTGGTAGAGCAGGCTTCATTCTCATGAGGGAGAGGGTCTCAGGTGCAGAACACCAGCTCAAGTCCTCGTCTGGTTGGAGACGGCACTGACTAGTGGTCAAACTCTCTGTCTTTAGAGTTCTAGGCCTGGGCTCAGTCCTGGCTCAGTCACCCCCTCAGTTCTGCATCTGCTCCCTAAGCCCCAAGTTTTCCATTTAGTAAATTGAGGTAATAATAGCACCAAATTGATGGGGTTGTTGTAAAGAATAATGAGATAAAGCAATTAAAATTGTTTATCATATAATAAATGTTAAATATTATTATCTTATATTGCTATATTATATTTATTATCATTACTTTTCGTATTAATTTTCTATTTCTGTGTAAGAAATTCCCACAAACTTAGTGGCTTAAAACCCCCTACACTTGCCACTGCACAGTTTTGGTGGGTCAGAGCTCCTCATGCTTGAGCGGGTCCTCTGCTCAGGTATGCAATCTCAGTTGAGGCTCTGGGGTCTCTTCCAGGCTCACTGGTTGTTCGTAGAACTCCTTCCTTGCAGTTCTAGGGCAAAGGCCCTCAGCTTCTGGAAGCCCCTTCCTGACACATGGGTTTCTCCACAACATGGCAGTTTACCTCTTTAAGGCCACTGGCAGAGCAGCATTGGTGTCTTTTTCATCTCTGACCTCTAGACCCACTTTTATGGGGTTCTTCTGCTTAGGTCAGGCCCACCCAGATCAAACTCCCCTTTGATTAACTTAAAGTCAATGGATTTGAGACCATTAGTGACATTGCAAAATCCCTTCACTTTTACCTTATAATGTAATTGAGTGAAATTACAATCCAGGGCCTGCTCACACTCAAGGGGAGGGGATTATATAGAGATGTGGGGCGTTTTAGGATTCTGACTGCCCAGCTTGTCTTCCAGTCTCAGAGGAGCCAAAAGGAGCTGGATGGATGGCGAGATTGTGGGTCTTTTGGGCAGAAGCAGGGTGGAGTGTGTGTGTGTGTGTGTGTGTGTGTGTGTGTGTATGTGTGTGTATGTATGTACACTTGGGTGAGAATTCTGTGAGGAAGGAGGCTGGGTCTGCTCCAAATCCTTGGGAGCAGGGAAGCTTCATAACCTCTTAGAGCCCCTGTGGGAAACAGGACAGTGCAAGGGCAGACGAAGCTGAGACAAACAATAAATGAACTTCCCCCTCCCTTTCCATTTTGACCAAAATAGGCTATTTTGGTGATGAGAATCTCCCAGATCAGAAAGAGATCATCTGCAAGTGGTTTGTTTTATTCGCTCTCCACCCATGCTTATCACCCTCCATAAACATCCCACCCATCACTCAGCTGCTCAAGCCCCAAAAGAATGTGCTTTCCCTCCAGTCCTCCCTGTCTTCTTCCCCACAGCCGATCCATTACCAAATTCCACCAGCTCTACTCAACACACATCCCTATCGCTGTGCCTGTTGTCCGAGCTGACATGTCTTTCCTGGACAGTTTCCACAGCCACCTCCATCGGGGGATATGTCACATGCCTTTCACTGCAACCCACCAGGGCATTTTCACTGTTCCAAGGATAAACCCCAAATGCCTTGATGTGGCCTTCCAGAGCCCGCGCAGTTGGTGGCTGTGTTCCTCTTGGCACTGTCCCCCTCGGCTTGCTCAGCTCCAGCCCCGCTGGCCTTCCTGCTGCTGGTTCTAACGCACGGCTCTTCCCCCAGGCGCTCTGTGGCTCCCTACCTCCTTGAATTCAGAGTCTGCCCATGGTCACCTGCTCACAGAGCCCTCCAAGACCAGCACACCGCGTCTACGCAGAAACGCAATCATTCCTCTGCCCCACCCACCGTCTCCTAGCCTTGCTTTACTTTGTCCTCTGCATCATCTGAAATTAGATCTCTTATTTAGTCCTCTGTTTGTTTACTGCCTGTTTCCTGCGCTAGGGATAGAAGCTTCCAAAGGGCAGGGATTTGGCCTGTGTTTTTCATCATTCTAGCCCTAGGCATAGAACAGCGCTAGGCAGATAATAGGCGCTCCACACACACTGAATGAGTCAATGGAAGACTAGAGTGGGTCGTGTGCTTCTGTCTACTGGCTTATGTGGCTGTGTGGAAGGTCATGGTGGTGTTGGCTTAGGAGCTATGAGCAAATTTGGGACAGGGAGCCTCCTGGGCAATCTTACATTTGAGTTAGCAGAACTCCAGCTCTGGAACCTGTTAGTGCTACCGCCAGAGATCTGATATGGAAGGTTAGGGATAGGGCCTAGGAATTCACTTTCTGATTAAGATTCTCTAGATTTTCATTTGCAGATGGTTGAAGACCACTCCTTGGGTGGCTTTTGGTTTTATAGCTGCATCACCCAATATGGTGGCTCCCAGCCCTTGAAAGCTGGATCCTCTAAATTGAGATGTGCCATAAATGTACAATGCAAACCAGATTTTGAAGATTTAATACAAAAAGTGTAAAGTGTCTCATTCATAACGTTTTTATGTTGATTACATGTTGAAATGATACTCTCATGGATATGAGCGTTAAATAAAATGTATTATTGGAATTAATTTCACCTAATTCTTTATACTCTTCTCGGCCCGACTACTAGAAATTTTAAGTTCCATGTATGGCTCGCATTATATTCTATTGATCTAGAAGTTCTGTGGGAGCCAGCAAGGCCTCACAGCCGAAATAAATGCTGGACCTCATCCTGAGCACTTATCTTTAGGTATGATTTCTTGCAGACAACCTTGGAAAAAAATGTGCCAATGAAAGTTCCCACAAAAAGCAAACTGGTCCTCTCTAAATCTGGAAATAGTTCTTTGAAGCTTGTTACCATAGGATTGCAAGAGTGTTTCATTAAGTATTTCTGATCACAGATGTGGCACATTATTAAAATATCATTTTTACGGTCACCCTAGAGGCGAGGGTTATCTGAATATGGAGAGAGAAACAGCTTGTGGAGCTGTTGTATAAATGAAATTACTAGAAAGCAGTGCACTCCACTGCATATTGGCTTGGGGGCTTATTCTTATTAAAATGTTTAGATAGCAGTTTCTGTTCATTTTCTGCAGAATTGCTCTCCAAATTAAAAATTTGGCTTGGCACACCAATAGACCAGAGTCCCAGGAGAAGTTTATCCTCCGTTCTTCTTGTTATCCTCTCCTAAGCACTCAGATGCCATGCTGATAGGTAGAGCCGAATGTCTGTATGCATTAGACAATATGCATTAGAGAATATGCATTAGAATTTCCTGCCGCCCTGCAAACGGGCACATTCCTATTTGCCGAAAAGGAGTCAGCACTGGCTTCAAGAATATTAGAATGTCTCTCTATAGGAAAGCAACCCCTCTGTCTCTCTCATGATAATTTTTAGAAACAATTTTTAATAGAAACTGGCCGTAATAGTTGAAGACTGTTGGAAAAACGGCCTTGCTATTAATAGACTGGAAGCCACTATGTAAATATACTGAAATACAAGCCTTCTCAGAATTCAAACTAATAAATAACTGTTCAGCCAGTAAACAAGACGGCGAAAGGCTGAACAAGTGGTGCAGGATGACTTCCTTCCTGCATTTACGTTTGCGTCCTTGACGTCAGTACTATAGCAACCAGAACGAGGTCGCAGCGACTGTCTGGAAATGTCTATTCTCACCTGGAGCCCAAGAGCCACGCCCACCGGGCGCTCAGTCTCCCCCGCTCCCCCAGTCATATTTACACTTACCGGTGCATCAGCTGGTGTAAAAAGAGTGCTGCTTGATGCGACTGACACCATGGGGCTGGACGGTGCCTGTAACTTCCCTCAACAAAATGCCTGATGGAGGAGGGGGTTGCTGGGGAAAGTCCGTGCATGCGCACGTGTGCGCATGGTTCGTGCACTGAGAGCTCAAAACCCACGATCACATTTTGTGTTTCAGCTGACAAATCTTTTCTCTCTCTTTCAATCACCTGGGTTGATGAGGACTATGGAAAGCATAGCTAATGCCTGAACCTCACCAAATCGTAACCCCCTGTTTCAAAGCCCTTCCTTTCTTGAGTTCCCTGCCTTCATTCTTCCCCTGTGGTGAGAGCTTTATTGAGGAATTAAATGGGAGAGGCCAGACAGAGAAAGGAAGTGGGTCTCCAGGAGGTCAAGAATTGCTTGGGTACTCTTCTGGAATGCTCCACATTGCTTCGGTGAGGGGTTCTCAACTAGTGTGTTACCAGAAAACAAGTCAAGTAAATTTCTGACCTTGATAAAATGCTAAAAATAAAATTAAAAAGTAGCCATTACTTATTACTTTTATTACTTTTTTACTGTTCTGTTGGAAGCATTTTATTTTATTTTATCTTTTTAAAGATTTTATTCATTTATTTGACAGAGAGAGCATGAGAGTACAAGCAGGAAAGCAGTCAAAGGAGAAGCAGGCTCCCCATGGAGCAGGGAGCCTGAAGTGGGGCTCCATCCCAGGACCCTGGAATCATGACCTGAGCTGAAGGCAGAGGCTTCCCAGGTGCCCCTGTTGGAAGCATTTTAGAGCATAGCATCAGAAAATCTCCTACCACTAAGAGATATATGCAAAATTCGTGTGCAAAATTGATATGTCTATAAATATAAAACACAAGGCTTGAAAGTAGTATCTCCCACTATGTATTTGAGTCAACCTCCTCTGTAATTTAGGGAGACTGGTGAGAAGATTTGAGAAGTGTTGGACTGAGAACACAGGGATCAGTAGGAGATAATGAGTAGACTATTTTGACTGGAGTGAAAGATTGCCTGAAAGGAAGGGCCATGGGTTAGGTCATGGACCCTTCAGTTGCCAGTCAGCCTATGGGATTTGGATGCTTTTAGTAGAGAGTTGTTGAAAGTGTTTGTTTTTATTTTTGAGACAATGATAACTTGTGCGAAGCAAGATTTTAATAGAATAATCTGGCAGCTTTGTTGAAGATAGCTGAAGAAAGGACATAGCTAGATGGGAGAGGAGAAACAAGCTGGAGATAACTGGTAGGTGAAAATTTCAATAGTTTAAATGCAAGATGGAGCCCAGACTAAGATGGTAGCAAGACAGATGGAGAAGAGAGTGGAAGATATAACATCATGAATAAACCACAAAAAGGGAGCATGATTGGTTGCATGGGAACAGGGAAAAGGGAAGAAGAATAAAAGAGAACTGGTTTGGAGCCTGGGTGAGAAGAGACTCACTATGTAATTAAATTCCTGGAGTGTCCCATACCATATCCCAGGCCTACAGCTAGATTCTGGGCATAGACAGTGACAGAGAGAGACAAAATTGCCCTTGAGGAACATTTATTCTAATGGGACAGTAAGCAGTCAGAGAGGTAGAGGAATCAGCAGAGCAACATAGATTACAAAAGCATAACAGTGGACAGTTTAGACTTATAACTCTGTGTAAATCACAGAAGAAAATGAAAATCAAGGGACATTGAAAAGCCACTTATAATTAGGAGAAATGAGAATCTCTGAACACTTAATAATAACCATGACAATGCTTTTGCTACTCTTCCACTGTACTTTGTAGGGCTTATCTTATTTAATCCTCTAATAACCCCCTGGTGAGGACATTTGCCCAAGGTCAAAGAGCTAGGAAGGAGCACATCCCGGATCCAAACTCAAGTCCATCTTGTTTTAGAGTCCTCGTGAACTGACTTTATCCAAAAGGTCTATCCAAACTCATGGGTAATGAGTTGGGGTATATGATGGGGCTGGGACATTTAAGGTGGGTGAGAATTAGCTATGTCCTTGACCTCATTATCTTGTTATTAAGAAAGCAGTTCTCAGGGGTGCCTGGGTCTCAATCAGTTAAGCAGCTGCCTTCAGCTCAGGACCCGGGGATTGAGCCCCACATCGGGCTCCCTGCTCAGCAGAGAGCCAGCTTCTCCCTTTCCCACTGCTGCCTCTCTGCCTACTTGTGCTCTCTATCTTTCTGTCAAATAAATAAATAAATAAAAATCTAAAAAAAAAAAAAAAGAAAAAAGAAAAAAGAAAACAATTCTCAGACCAAATTTGGCCACAGATACAGATCTTTTACTAAACAAACATTCCTTTAGAAAGCAGGCCCAGGACAGTTCATATAACTGTGAACTTGGGATCCCATCTCTTGTCTAAAAGATTACTTAGTGGGCACCCAGGTGGCTCAGTAATTAAGCATCTGTCTTCTGCTCAGGTCATGATCCCGGGGTCGTGGGATCGAGCCCCGCATCGGGCTCCCTTCTCTGCGGGAAAGCCTGCTTCTCCCTCTCCCCCTCCCCCTGCTGGTGTTCCCTCTCTCGCTGTCTCTCTCTCTGTCAAATAAATAAATAAAATCTTAAGAGAAAAATAAATAAAATAAAAGATTCCTTAGAAGCAACATTCAATGCCATCCCTGCGGACATGGCCTCAGGCCTCACTGGATTCCTACAGCCTACTCACACATGGACTGGGGGGCACCTTCCCAACACTTACCCAGTTCTCAAAACTTGAATACCTTTAATTTTAACATTCAGAGTGTATTTCTGATATTCACCATGTAGACCAGTAAGCCTCAAGCCTCTCATTTCACCAACAGAAACTCACTTCTGATACTCACTATCCTAATTTTCAAAGCCTCAGGTGGAGATTGAGATCCAGACAGCTGATGTCTTTCTGATGTAATCCCATCTGACCACCCTTGGAGGCAGAATTTCTCTTTCGCTCTTGAAGTCTAAGGGCCCCTAGAGTTGAGGCTTCCACTAATACAAACTCATGCTCTCATGCTCAATGTCAAACTATTTTAAAGTAAATTATGAACATTGTAAACTAAACCCGTACTTTTAGCTGTTATTGCATAAAACCTGTAATATGGATTTTTGGAAAAATGATATCAATAAACTATCAAGTACTTATATTATTCTTTTTAACCGGGGAATCTTAACCTTATGGCCCAAGCATGAAAACAACAGCTAATGATAGCCAGCTGTCATGACCGGCAAGGCACTGCGCCAAGGGCTCCAGATAGATCTACCCATTTAACCTTCAGAACAAATCCAATGAAGTAGATGTCATTATTACATGCCCATTTTACAAAGGGGGAAAGTGAAACTGAAAGAGAGCAAGTCATTTGACCCAGATTAGACAGCTTGAAGCTAATGGATGTGGCGTAGAGGTCTGGACGTTGGGGACGAGGAACCTCAAAGACCCTGAAATTATCCTTAGGATTTTGCATGTGGACATCCTTATTATTCATGGTGTTCCTGGGGGTGGTGGGTGGGGAAGGGCTCGGTAAGGTTCTATGACTCTCGTTGGATTCCTGAAGACTTTCAGCACCATGATCTAAACCAGCACCATCAGAATCCAGACGCCTTGCTTGACTGCTGCCTGTCGTAAGTCATCTTCCTAATGGAAGCTCAAAGCAGATGTTTCATTTCCTCTTCTGCGGACAGACATATTGAACTGGGTCTTTTAATCTAAAAACACAGCAATATTATCCTAATTTATGGAAAACATGTCAGGTAAGAAAAATCACATTCATAAGAAATCAATTGATCTTGTGTATTTATAATTTATTTTTCTAAATTTTCCAATTTAGAACTGGGCTCAAAGAGAACAGGATGGTTCCACACTGTGAAAAATAAAAATATGGGTCTTTTTTTTAATTGTTTCCTTGTTAAAAAAAAGAGAGAGAGAAAGAGACTATAAGGAATTTTCCTGATAATGGCCAAATAAGCCTTCCAGACTTCATAGGTAATTTCTAACTCTATGGTCCTTTTGCTGTTTGAAAAAAATGCCATATTTATTTGGACCAGAGTAAAATGATCATGTTTCCTTTGGCTTTGGTGGGGCGTTGACAGAACAGATAATTGAAATATCTTACTGTTGCTAAGGCAAACTGACTTGAGAAAGAAGAGGACAGGAGATAGAGGAAGTAGATATTTTCTTGAAATAATTTTCCTTCCATCTTCCTTCTGAGCTATCTTGAGTTGTAATGAAATAGTATTTCAGGAATTAGCACAAAAAGAGAATATATGGTTTCTCTGATCCCTTCTCTACTCAAGTCATACACATTTATCTTAAAAATTATTTGAAATTTGTACAGAAAATAGGCATATAAATTTTACAATAACTCCCACTATATTCTACTTATACATGCCCAACAGGCCACTACTTTACTGCCCAGCCCCCACTCCAGAAATTAGGCTAAAATAGGCAAATACCTGATTGTCCTTTGAGGCTCATTTGCCCCTTACACAAAGAGTTCCTGTGAGCACAGAAGCTTGGCTCAGGATAATATGAGGATTTCGGGTGCCTGGGTGGCTCAGTGGGTAAAAGCCTCTGCCTTCGGCTCAGGTCATGATCTCAGGGTCCTGGGATTGAGGCCCACATCTGGCTCTCTGCTCAGTGGGGAGCTTGCTTCCTCCTCTCTCTCTGCCTGCCTCTCTGACTACTTGTAATCTCTCTCTGTGTCAAATAAATAAATAAAATCTTTAAAAAAAATAGGATAATATAAGGATTTGGTAATACTATGCAGAAATGCATGAACTTCCCACTGTAGTGTTTGGGTATGCAAAATTGAGAAGTATTTTCGGTTACCATATCAGACTAAGGGAGAAAATGGTGTGGAAATTGATTTTTCCAAAGCCTCAACATTTCAAATGCAAAAACTCTTTTATCTGGTTACTTCTGGGGAAATAACAGCTGGGAGCTAATGAATGGGAAGACACCAAGGCATCTAAGCTCCATGTTGGCCCGAATTTCACTTCTACTAGGAGATGCTTAATCATGAGGCTGAACATCTAGAAGTCTCCTCTGACTGGCGGCGGGAGACCCACATGCTTTGGGGGCGTGTTCCTGAGCCTTATGGCCTCTGCGCTGGCTATCCCCATACCTGGAATTCCCTGCTCCTAGACCCCCCTCAGGAAACCTATAAGGCAGCATTCTAGCCTTGGTATTCCATATTCCTCCATCTTGCTCTTGTGCCTCTATAGTTCTTACCGCGTTTTGATGGACAAACATGCCTAGAATAGTTCCTGACAATTGTTCGGTGCTCAAAACACGTGTGTTGAGTGAATGACAAATGGAAAGGTGGGTGGACACAGAAGATAGTGCTTTATTGAGGTCTTCACTGGCCTCCTTCCTCTTCTGTCTTTAGCTCTCTCAAAATATTTGACGAATCATGGTTGGTTCTCTTCCCTCCTAACATGTGACCAGAACTCTACAAATGGTATGAAACCAACTAACATAGATCACAAAAATCCTCACAGAGTCTATCTTCCAGAAACTAGCTTGGACTCAGTCCCATTTATGTCCCAGGATTTGGGGGTCCCAGCGTTCTTTGGGGGTTCTCCAGGCAACTCCTTAGTCTTGGTTTGGTCATGGGCAAATCACTTTTCCCACTTGTGCTCCAGGCCTTTTTCTGTTAAATGGGATAATGTATAATAGAATTCCTAGAGCTATCGTGGGGATTAGGAGAATCAATTATACAGGTGAAGTGCTGAGGCATGTGGCAAGCCCTGGATAAATATTTGCTAGTATTATTAATCTGTATATAGACTATCTTCATGAAGATTTCTTCATGATGCTGTCTTTGTAAGGATTTGGTGCCTGGTGATGTGACAAAGCTTTGAAAGTTCCTGCAAGACAGATGTATTGATAGCCTACTGTATCCTACATGCTGTGCTAGGTACTGGGGATATAGGTTGAATAGGACAAATCGGGTCTCTGTCTTCCTGGAATTTACATTCTATTTTGAGGATACAGAGACAATAAACAGATAAATGAAAAATTATGAGCTAGTGGTAAGTGTGATGATAAAAATAAAATAGGGTGAGGAGCTGGGGAGGGTTAGGGGAGGGACTTACTGTAGGTCTCCTGATCTAGAAAAGCTGCTTTCCAAGGTAATTTTAAGCTATTCCCTGAACGACAAAAAGCAGCAGCCAGCCAAAGGCAAGAGTTTTTCAAGCATAGTAACCAGTTCATGCAGAGCCCTAAGCAGGGATCAGGGTTGGTGTGTTTGAGGAGCAGAAGGCAGGCCAGTGTTGGTAGAGCAGGGTGGATGCCATCAGGGAGAGCAGAAGAAAGTGAGGTCAGAGGGGTCGAGTCATGTGCATTATAGACCACACGAAGGGGTTTGGATATATTTTTTAGAAGGCTGGGGAATCATTGGAAGGTTTAAAATGGGAGAATGACATTTTATAAAGATCTCTCTGACTGCTGCTGGCTTGAGAATGGCTGCAGAGAGGCAAGCGTTAAAAATAGGGACACCAGTGGGGGACAGTGACAAGTAAAACACGTGGCCAATGGGGATGATGGTGATGGAGGTTCTATCACAGTGTGATGCTTAGATGCAGCTCTGAATCTCGTTACTAACATGAGGCATCATGACACCAGCCAGGATGGGGGACCAGATGTCTCTGACCAGTCCTCCCAACCCAGGATGGTGATTGGTTCACCCCTTCAGCCCTCTTGCCTTTTTTCTCTCTCAGGAGGTTTTACTGTAAACTTGTAATCAGTGTGCGGGGTGGGGGGTGAAGTTAGATTCCCTTTACTTCTAGAACTTTCTTCCATGGCTCCCAGGAATATTAAGCTAAGATAAAATTGTGTGGAATCTAAGAGGGGAGAACAAGAGTGTCTAAATAAAGACTGAGAATTCTGTGCTGACAATGGACTATTTATTAAATATCAGCTTTTTGACAGTGACAGTAACTACATGTGAATGATGTTTGTTTAAAGAATCTTGGGGCGCCTGGGTGGCTCAGTGGGTTAAAGCCTCTGCCTTCGGCTCAGGTCATGATCTCAGGGTCCTGGGATCGAGGCCCATATCCGGCTCTCTGCTCAGCGGGGAGCCTGCTTCCCCCCCCCCCACGCCTGCCTCTCTGCCTACTTGTGATCTCTCTCTGTGTGAAATAAATAAATAAAATCTTTAAAAAAAAAAAAAATAAAGAATCTTGAAAAAAACACCGGGACTTCTTCTAAAGGTTAAAAACAGAAGGGCCCCTTGTGCTCCCATTCCATAAATTCTGTTATGAATGAGGCTGTATGTTTCATGTTTAATAAACAGTCTGTGGCTTGGAAGGATTTCTTTTCGGGATCTAGTGGATGGAAGGCCAGAGTTGTTGATGTTGTTGTTTTTTTCCCCTGTTCTTTTTTTTATTATTATTTACTTATTTGACAGAGGGAGAGAGATCACAGGAGGCAGAGAGGTGGGCAGAGAGAGAGGAGGAAGCAGGCTCCCCGCTGAGCAGAGAGCCAGATGCAGGCCTTGATCCCAGGACCCTGCGATCATGACCTGAGCCGAAGGCAGAGGCTCTAACCCACTGAGCCACCCAGGCGCCCTTTTTCCCCTGTTCTAACTTACACCTACCATTTTCCATACTTAGAATACTTTCCAGAATGCAGGAAAGAGGCCAAATGAAGTTGCTACAGGTTTTCTACCTCCTGGTTTTTCACAAGAGGGAAACCACTCTGACAAGAAGGCTAAGTCCCTGAAGCAACAGTCTTTGGTCTGGGCTGTGTGAGCTGTCTCCTCCATTTGTCCATACAAGATCACTTCTCAGGCGGCCTGCTTTAGGGTTGCCAGATCAAATTACAGGACAGCCAGTTAAATTTGAATTTAAGATTTTAGAGAAATGAGTCATTTTTTAGAGTCAGTATGTCCCAAGCTTTACATGGACAGATACTCATCGTTTATTTGAAATTCAAATTGAACAGAGCATCCTGTGTTTTTATTTGCTAAGGTGGCAACCCTAGCCCTGATCAGGGATGGGTGTGAAGCCTCCCCCGTGGTAGGGGCCACTAATACCACACATCAGCTGCCCCCATGGGCCCGTCCATCTCCAGTCACCCACTACCCTCAACCCAGCTGAATTGTAAGTGGGTATTGTTGCTGGAGTGAACAGCTCTCTCTCTTCACCTACCTTCCTGTGTCTCAGTTAGACGCCATGGTTATATTTAGAACATTCTCTCCTCCTCCTATAGTAGAAGCCCTACAGTAGAAGCTATTTTCCATCTATCCATCCATCCATCCATCCATCTAATACGTATTTATAGAACACCTTTTAAATACCAGACACCAGGCAGCAAATCCATAATCTCCTGGGAACATGTCATGCAGACAACTCATGTTCTGTCTTAGAGCCAGCTTCTTGGAAGACCTCCAGAGCATAGGAAGCAGCTGTTACAATGAACAAAACAGCTCTGAGCCCAGCATCTCTGGACTTGTCCAGCTGAGCCTGTGTATCTCAGATGCTACCGGTCGCTCTGGAATTAGTCCTGACCTGTGACATGTGGTACAGGAAAGCTGAAAGCCAGACAGGATGGTCCTGTTGTATCTATTAGGGAAGGTTACTTGTAACAAACAGACCTCTGTGTGTATAACCACACTGAAGTTTGGTGTTTCTGGGCAGGTGTAAAAACTTGGGGCACAACCCACTCAGTACACTTATTTGGAGGCTTGGACCAGCAGAAGCTCTGCCATCTTTACCAGGTCACTGGTCACTTCCAAGGTTGCCCGGGGGTCTTCATCAGTTCAGCCAGACATGAGAGGACCAGAGCATGGAGGTGTGTATTGGAGATTTGACCAAGCCTGGAAGTGGCCCACATCTCCTCTCAGATCCTTTGGATAGCCAAGTGATCACTCCTAGCTGCAAGGGAGGCCAGGCAACATGTGCCTGGAAAGAAGAAATGAACATGGATTCAGTTAACTTCTCTGAGCCTCAGTTCCCTCTTCCGTGAAATACACCACTGATTGCCTTCCAAGGCCAATTGGTAAAATCTCTGCTGGGACCCACCACTGGCAAGTGGCAACATTCCCTAGCTCCCCTTTCCGAGCATCATACTTCCCACCCCCACCCTGGGGAGAAAGGAGACCCGATCCTTCTTCCATTTTCCCATCTGACTGATTCTTGGTTCTTGCCCATCTCACATCAGTTTCCTAGAGCAAAGCCACTTTATCTCACAGGTTGTATTCCAAGAGTTCACTAACTGCTGGTCGCGTTGCAACTTTGAATGCATTTCTCCAAAAAAGCAGCTGTATGTGGATTACCGCTGAAGCCAGGACCCCATCTTTGGGCTCAAGGCAACCTTAAGGGGTCCTGGAGGGAGGCTCTGGCACCTGGGCAGTTCTCCCAGCAGCATCTGAGAAGGCTCTGCAGCAGGGAGTGCGGGTGGAGTTTCGTGGCCCCAGAGGCTTTGTGAGTGGCTGGTTCCCATGGCAACCAAGGGGTGGCCTCCACTGAAGCGGGGACTGAGTAGCCTTGGTTAGAGGCCTACAGTAAGCTTAATGTCTGTAAACCTGGACTTGCCTGTGGCTGCAACCTGGAGCAGAGTGCCTTTCAAGTTGGGAGTCTTCATTACGAGCATGCCCTATGCAGCGCCATGTCCATTTCATTGAAACAAACATTTATTGCTCATCTGCTTGCCAAGCACTGGGGTGGATACTGGGAACCCTGGGAATAAGACACAGTCACTGGCCCTCTTCACATGCCAGCCTAGAGGGTGATATGAACACAGATGGACAACAGGAAGGGACAGTGTGACCTGGGCTGGGAGGAGGTCATCAGGAAGGCTCTGGAAGGAGAGACTTGGTCTGAGTCATGGCTACAGCATGTGCAGAGACATGGAGTGAAACTGTAAAATACTTTGATGAGGTCACGTGCAGAGTGACTGTGTGGGTGTGGCGGGGGGGGGGGCTATGGCATGGGAGCTGTTGGCAGGCACAGGATCAGGGGCACCCTAAGGACCTTGGGTCATGACCTGGAAGCATGTGGACTTGGAAGCCTTCTCAGAGATGAGTATGTGAGGTGAGTGGGTCCACAGGATCCATGAATATTTTCAAAAATTTTTATTGAATTCATATACACGTAAGAAAAACTTGGGGATGTTTCTCCAATGTTTGGTGTATCTAAGCCACTGACAAGTCCCACCTCTACCCTCCAGATGATCCTGACTGTGTTCTGAGCTGGAGACTAAAGCTGTAACTCTCTGAAACGTTGAAAAACTGGTCTTCACAGTGCCTTCCCTGCAGGGGGCGTCTGTGTACATAGTGTTCTTTCCCTTGGCTCCACTATCCCTGGCATCTACCTTCTACACCTGAGGCCCATCTCAAGGTCCAGATGTCCACACTCCCTAGATAGCCAATTGTCCTGGGTTTAGCACTGAAAATCCTATGTCCCATGAAACTTCTCAGTCCCAGTGTTGGCTTCCAGGAGAGAGAGGAAAGTCTGAGCCCAGACCTCGGGCTTATAGAATATTGACTGTCAGGGAGGGCACTGAAAGAAGGTTGGTTTTGGAGTTGCCCAACTGAAGCTTGTTTTCTCTGCTCCATCATTCCCTGTGTGATCTTGGAGAAGTTACTTTATTTTTTGGAATATTAGTTTCCTCATCTGTTAATAGTATAAAGAATATTTATCTTAAGGGAATAGAAATATTGTATGTTAATGTTAGGTAGGAGGTGCTACCTAACAGGTAGGAGGTGCTCAGGTAATGATGTTATTTTCTAGAGTGAAGGCATATTGAACAGTCACCGTAGAATGTGAAAAAGTGTAGTGAACTTTCATATTGAGGGTTGAGGACAAAAAGGAAGAGCATATAACTGCTTCTGGGGTTCAGGGAGTTCCTATAATTACTACCAGTTGTTGACAAGACTGGGGGTGGGGGCTCTCCTGCCTCTCACACATCCACTGTGGACCGTGATTAAAAATTAGAGAAAAAAGAAATGCAGTATAGTGAGAACATACTGAGTAGCAAAAAAATTTAAGTGGTGAGGTAACAGACAGGAAGTGCAAGCCGTCTCTGAACTCTAGTTCAGTTCATGGTGGGGGAAGAATCTGTAGGTGGGAGATTCTACGGTCTGCAAGGGCTCTGGAGGAGAGAGCTGGGTAGGCTTGTTTGGAGAGTACAGGCATTCCAGAATTCTCAGGAATTTCTAGAATATTCTAGTATATTCTGGAATGCACTTCCTGTGGGTGAAGCCAGAGAGCAGGAAGAAGTTCACACGATTCTGTTAGTAAGAGATTGGGTTTGTTGACTTGTCTGCTTGTGGGGTGCTCCAGAGAGGATCACAGCAGCCTTGTAATCTTATCTGGAGAGTTCTGCCCCTTTAAAAAAGCCAGGACTCCAGTTAGTGAAGCAAACTTCCTCCAAGAGCGTAGCCAGGTTTAAACCGTACTGTGATTTCTTTTCCAGAAAGCCTGAACAATATTAACTGTGGAAAATTGGTGCCTTCCTCCACACTTGGATGTTTCCTCGTCAAGGTCGTCTTTTGTGCTGAAGCTGTGGAGAAGGCACTTTTCTTTCTTGTTCAGAAATCGCAGCTCCTTGGTGCTCGAGAATGTCATCGACCATGACATGAAGCAAGATTAGTGATGTGCGGGTCTCCAATCTGTCCAGAATGCTTCATCTCTCAGGACCAATGGCTCCCATAATGGTGATGGGGAAGATGACGTTGGAAGGAACAGCTGGGTCTGGTGCATTGCCTCTTATTCCATCCAGAATGGTAGAGAATTAATTACCAGCCTTATTCCCGCCCCAGAGATGTGTGAGGAGGCAGCTTATCATCAAGGTCAAGTCTGGATCTGCTATTCTGTGGGGACCAGAACAAATGTTCTGCACTGACGTCTCTGTTAAGCCATCTTTCTTTTTTTTTTTTTTCCTCCAGGTTCATGCCGGATGGGTAATGGGCTGAGGTCATAACAAGGTTGGAGGGAGGCACATGGCACACCATGGCGTGAACACCCCATCACCACGCTTATGAACTATAAAACGATCTGTTAAACCATCTTTCTCCTCTTCACTCTACCAGGGACTAACCATCATTACCGGCACCATGTGCACCCCGTTAACTGTTGAGGATCTACTTGGGGGACCGCTGAGAGGTAACAGTGACTCGTGGGCATTTAAAGTGTAAGCTCCTGGGGCGCCTGGGTGGCTCAGTTGGTTAAGCATCTGCCTTCGGCTCCAGTCAGGATCCCGGGCAGTCAGACTCTGCTCAATGGGGAGCCTGCTTCTCCCTCTCCCTCTCCCTGCTGCCCCTGTTTGTGTTCTCTCTCTCTGTCAAATAAATAGAAAAAATCTTAATGAAATGAAATAAAATAAAATAAAATGAAATAAAATGTAAGCACCTTCAGGTAGACATGTCCTTTTTTTTTTTTTAAAAGATTTTATTTATTTATTTGACACAAAGATAGAGATCACAAGTAGGCAGAGAGGCAGGCAGAGGGGGGGGGCGGGAAAGCAGGCTCCCTGCTGAGCACAGAGCCTCGATCCCAGGATCGAGCGAGCCTCGATCCCAGGATCCTGAGATCATGACCTGAGCCAAAGGCAGAGGTTTTAACCCACCGAGCCACCCAGGCGCCCTAGACATGTCCTTGACAGCAGCATCTGCCCAGGGCTGTCTCTTACCAAAGTGGCTGTGGCAGCAGGTGGAGGAGACTTCTGCATGCCTGGTGTTTCTCTAGCATGAGAAAATATAGTAAATTCCTAAGCATGGCCCTCAGAATTTGGTTCCATAAAATGTGGGCTTGTGTTATGACGAGGGAGGTGGAATGACTGGATCAGGGAGCGGGGGCAGGGAGCTATCACCCTCCCTGGATGTTCATCCAATCTTATGTTACGTGAGTGCATTATCATGGAGCTACATTGTGTATCAAACAGAAACTTCATTTCCACCAAGTGCAAAGGGAGCAAACTTTGCCTGCATTTCCAGATGCAGTTGAGAGATTTGCAGGCAGAAAAGTCACGGTTTGACCTGGGGAGGAGGTCCGGGAATAGCTCTGTCCAGAGGCTCTGGCCCCAGTTCAGTCCCTTCCTGTCACCCCAGCAGGGAGTCCAGGGGTGGGACAGGGTTGACTCTGCTGCACACCTGTGGAGCCCCCTGAGCTGGGCAGGGAGCCCTGCAGAACAGCGCCTGGGTGCCCCCTCCCCTGAGGACCTGCCAGTGAGCACGGTAGGGCTTCTGGATCTCATTAGGGCCGCAGCTGTCCCAGCCAGGACACCGTGAGCAGAGCGTGGGCCTGGTTTCCGTCACTTGAGTGTTGATTTGGCCTGTAATCATCATCAGAGGGCACATTCCAGGCTCGTGGTTTAAGAAAAAGTGGACTTTTGTCTGCCGTTGAGGAGCCGTTTTGGCCTGAGCCTTTAATGCCCCTCCTGGCTCTGCACCGCTCCCTCTCCTCTCTGCATCTGCCCATACAGCTTTGATTTCAGAAGCAGGCCAGCGTGATGCTCTGAAAGGCACCCAGGCCCCTTCTCTGGATTTTCCTAAGCGCTTAAAAGTGCAAAGGTGGCCAGATAAATGTGTGCTGTGTTCCCGTGCTGGGAATTCCTCAGGGAGGTGCTGGACTCTCCATCTTTATTGGAAACACCCCATAAACTGCCAGCCTCAAGGCTCCGTTGTTTTCGTGCTGGGTTTACATGCCGTCTCCTCCGGCTGCCAAGAAACCTCTGACCAGATTGTTGCTTGAAGTCCCATACCGAACGTGGCTTCCTGAAGCCCCAGTATGCTCCCCCACAGCCGCCTGGTTGGCTCTCACATGCAGGGGTGAGTTCTCAACACATTAACGGTGACATCTGGGGCCACTATCAGCAGGTACGGGGGAACGTGAGCGAGCTCTGCTCAGCCAGGCACGCATTCACCCACGGGACACTTTCAAGGCAGCTGGCTGAGGCTCAGGGTGTATCCTGAGGGCAAAGGGACAGAGTCTGTCTCTGAGGGCAATGAACCTACCTTCAACATTTCTTTTCTCTTGTTTTTTTTTTTTTTTTTAAAGTAGGCTCCATGCCCAACATGGGGCCCGAACTCATGACCCCGAGATCAAGAATCGGATGCTCTCCATTGCGTTAAGTTATGATTAGCCCAGGCAGTAACAGCCAGCAATCTGATAATCAGGGGCTGACGGGATTTCTATTGGCCAGATGAGCAGAAAATTAAGGCTTCTCTTTTAAGTAGCTTCACAGAAGAAAAAAAAATACATATTTTAGCCACAGGCAGCTTCAGCTATTGCTGAGCCCCCAAGGAGGTCAGCCTGCTGGCTGTGGGCTTGGCTGACTCACGGTGAGAGGGTGGCCTTCAAGGCTGAGCTCAGGGCCACGAAGTAGATGACACGTGCTTGGAAAGCCGGCACTGGCTGCAGGGGCCAAGGATGAGCAAGCCAGGGCTAGCTCTTGATGCTCAGGCATCTGGGGTTAATTAGGGATCCATGGTGCCAGAGGATTTAAAACAATTGCCACCAGCAGGACAGGCTCTGGTAGGATCAAGAGTGGACGGCAGTAGGTGCAGTTACAATTGTATCATCCCTAAATAAAGTTGACATTTTACCCCTGGCAAGGCCTTTTTCTCAATAAGTGGAATCATCCACGGCTAAGGTTTAACCACCTGTCAGGGCAATGACCGATGACTTGATGGGTCACTTAGCCTTTGCTGTGGACATCCAATTCACAGTCATTGGGGGAGGTGTCTGCCAACTTCTGATGAACAATTGAGGCCAACCTAATCTGATTTCACCCCCACCTTACATTTTTAAGCTGTAGGTTCTCATGAGTCTTTGACGAGAATATTAGGTCTTTATATATAGTCTCTCTCATTGTGTGCCTGACCGACACAAGGTTAAGTTCATGGCAAAGTTGGATTTTTAACCACAGGCGTTGGGGACTTCAGAAGACCCAGAGAGGAGGGGAAGTTGGGGGAGAGCCGAGGCTGACTCCAGGAGGCAGAGGGGTAAGTGAGGTCTCTTGCCTGGCAGGAATCAGGGGCACATAATCAGAGGCCAGGTGGGATGACCTGGAAAGATAACAGAATGTTCCCAAGCCTAGCTTCCAAGCAGCTATGCAGATCCTGAAGTTTGTTCCTGGCTCAGGATGGGTCCTTAGCGTTCTTGCTGCCCAAGCCCTTCTTTGATTCAAGCCACGTGGTCCAAAGGGAGGCTGTCATCCTCTTCTGTGTCTCTGTCTCCTTGGCCTCAGTTCCCTTGAGGAGAGGACATTGGAGATAGTCCCTCCTTGAGGTTTATTGGAACTGCAGCTGGCGGGGGAGAGGTGTTCTTTACCGGGAGGGAAGAAGAGCCCGAAGCTGCTGGTGGTGGTGTCCCCCACCTCCTGGAGCAAAAAGGGTCCACTACCTTTTGATGAGAATGAAGCTAACATGCCGAAAGAAGCACGTGGCAAAAGTGGCTGGAAGGTTCTGTCTGGGCTAGAGTCCCTGCTCCAGTAGGTCCTGAGGCTAGGGATGCTGCCACCTTCATTTGGTTAGATGAATCAGTGTGCTCCTCATTTTGCCCGAGTTCAAGTTGCATTCCTTGCTGTGATACGTGCTGACGGTTTCTTAGCATTCTACATGTCGTGCCGTTACTATTATCTCTGATGCACCATTTCTGGCACGTTTTGGCAGCCAAGCCTCTGCTCCATTCCGCAACGCCCAACATGTGGGGTTGGCGTGGGCAGCAAGTACACTGTGCTGAAGCTTGGAAGCCAGAGAAGACTTTGCTTCTTCCCGTCGGAATCTGGCACTGAAATCACACTTTCAGCTCCTGTTTTATAACTGAGTCAATCAATACTCAGTTACACTCAGTTATAAATAGTCAATACTCGGATATAAAATAGGAGCTAAAGAGTGTCGTTTCAATCTGCACTTGGCCAGACATCTAGTGTACAGTGGGCAAGGTCAAAGGCAATGAGGAGAGTTCGATCTGGGATGACTTACAACCTTCTGCGAATATTAGGGTGTGTGGTCTTTGTGGAGGTTGGCAACATTAGCGTCCACCTCCAATGAGGTGTGATCAAGGGGGATTTAGATCAGAAGCTAGAATTTGCCATTCTTTCCAATCCTTCCTACAAATGTCGATTCAGTTCAACAAATAACAACAGAACACGCAGCACATGGGTGTCATAAAGGTAAGTCCCAGTCTCATGGACGGAGCCGTGAGTAGTTCTAAGACACTGATTTCTTCCCATTACTCAGAGCCCCTTCCGCAGACCCCTCAGATAGCCTCAGAATAACGTGTTGGCTGGTACTAGCTCTCAAGGCCCTGCGTGGCTTTCTGTGGCTCGCCTGTCACTCTTACCTTCTGGGTTTCTGGGGCTGCTCCCCACTCTCGCCCAGCGGCCTGCCTCCCCTGCCTCCCAGAGGCCCAGCCTCCACGCTGGGAAGGTTCTTCTTCCTTCCTTCTCACCCTCGACTGTCCACATCCTACCCACATGTAGGGTCCAACTCATGTTCTTCCCTCTTTAAATCTTCCCAAGTCCGGTTCTTTTAAATCTTTCTGGTGGAATTTCCTTACCATTTATTTTTGAACTCTCTCAAATAGGGACTTCTATGGTTGTTTTAAATTGTGTCCTTATCCCGTATCCAGTTGTCCATATACTCCTCGAGGCCCGCCAGCAGCTTGTTCACGTGCGTGCAGAGTATCCCCAGAGCAGCAGACGGGGCGAGGGACGAGGGTCTAGGTTTGAGTCTCGCTTGTGAGATGTTGGGCAGCTGCTCCCTCCCCTCTCTCTAGAGGGCTCCCTCTGCCTGCAGTACACCTCCCCTTGTCCGGCCTGGCGGTCTCTGCTGTCTTCAGTTCTTAGCTCAAGGCTTCCCTCAGTAGAGAGACCCCCGTCCTGCCCAGTCACCCCTGCTTCCCACCTGAGATCCTTCCACTGGCCTCCCAATCCAGGGCAGACCCCTCACTGAGTCTCGTCACCTGAGCTGGTCTTCCTTGTTGAGATGTCCGCCTATCCAACTTGCCAGGACTCCCTGGGCTCAGAAAGGCCATTCAATTTGTCTCGAGTTCCCAGAGTTACTGAGGACCTGGTGTCTAACAAGGACTCAGCACAGGCTCATTCAATGAAGATGAAGTCCGCCTGCCGACTCCACAGGGTAGGGTCTCCCACAAAAATAACAATAAAAGAATAATTCTGTGATCATGACGACTAACCAAACAGCCGTGTGCTTGGCAATGTTCTGGACCGTGGTCACCTGTCACCCAGCAGCACAGCCCATGAGGTAGGGACTGTCACTGTGTCCACTATAAGGAAGCATGTATTAGTTTTCTTATGTGTCAGTAATAAATGACCACAAACCTAAAAGTCTAAAATCGAGGTGTCTGGGGGCTACATTCCTTCTGGATGTTCTGGGAGAGCATCCTTGCCTCTTTCAGCTTCTGGAGGCTGCCTGTATTCCTTGGCTCCACCACATGGCTCCAACCACTTGCTTCCCTTGTCCCGTCTACCACAGACTCTGACCCTCGTCCTTCCCTCTTATAAGGACCCTGGTGATGACACTGAGTCTACCCAGAGAAGCAGGATAATCTCCCCATCTCCGGACCCTCCCCTTAATCCCATCTGCAAAGTCCCTCTTACCATGTGAGGTCACAGATTCGCTGGTGCCAGGGACTAGGGCGTGGGGGTTTTCCACTGCCATTATTCTGCCCACCAAGTGAAGACGCCAAAAAATACAGAAGGAATTCTGCGAAATGAGCTGAGGGTCATAAAGCACTTTATACGTACAAGATCGTAATAATTTTCCCCCGTAGCATCAAGCACTTGGGAGGTACTCAGTGCATGCCTCTGAGTTGTTGAAGTGATTCTTAAAACACTGAAATGAATTGTCCTGATCTCAACTAAGATGCTAGCTCAGAAATTTAAAAATACAGTTTTCCAGCATTGTTTATTGTCATTGTTTAGTTACTGGTTATTCCTTAGGAGCTCTCCACGAAGCAGTGTAACCTTGTTTACCATCTGAAGGAACAAGGTCAGACTGACTGACGATCTCTGAAGGAGAAACTACTACACTCAGGTTGCAATGAAAACAATGACCAGATAGAGGCTGCTGTCCCGGAATATGGATTGGAGACGCAAGGTTTCTATTCCCAGGCCACAATCCATTCATCCAGTCGGCCAGTTAGCATTCGTCACGTGCCTTCCACGTGCCAAGCCCTGGACAACGTCCCGGGGGGGACCACAGATGGACACGACATCCTCTGGAGAGCTCGCCGTTCACAGAAGGGAAAAATGTATAAACGTACAATCATGACGCAGCACAGAAGGAATAGGACCCAGGTGAGAAGAAGCAGGCTGTGCCAGTCTTCTGGTGGCGTCTAGGAAGCCAGGGCACCGACCTGGGTAAGATGGAGCTGCTGGGCGTCGATGCAGCTGTCAGCGATCCAGGGAACAGAGGGTGGAAGGGCCTGCCGTGGCTGGTGGAGGCCGAGGTCTGTGTGAGAAGCGGAGGGCAGATGCAAATGGGCGGGGGTTGAACATGAAAGTGGAGTGGGCTCCCTCTCTCTCAGAATGGGACTTCCTGGGTTCTGTTCACTGCAGGTGGCGCCTTAATCCTGCATCTGTTCACTTTGTCTCTGAAGTCTTTCCATTCCCTTGAGTCTTAATATATATTTTGACGTAAGACGGAACCAGTTTACCTAGCAGGCCTCCATGAAGCCCCAGGAAATGGGTTAGCATCGACCTGGTAGAGAAGCGTGAAGGCTCCTCCCTGGTCTCAGAGACACGCAATCTCTGAGAACTTGTGACTAGCAAGGCTTCGGGGTTCAGAAGAGCACCACTGGCCTCCTCTCTCCACAGTTACAGTTCCCACCCCTGGCTCTGTCCCCTCGCTCAGACACCAAGTAGCTGTAAGACTCCGAGGAGAGAGTTTAACCTCTCTGAGCCTCTGTTTCTTGGTGATGGGAAGAGTCCCTTCTCTGGCTGTTGTAAGGATTAGAAGATTCAATATATGTAAAGTTCTGAGCCTAGCGCCTGGAGCTTAATGGGCACACAGGAAGCGTGCCAAGGGAAACTCTGCCCAAGGAAAATTTTCATTACAGTTGCTTTCTCTTTCTCCCAATTCAAGAGTTTGTTTCCAAGACAATGCATAGACCACAGCATTGTGCTACCTCTCAGCCAGTGGTAGCCCGCAGAGCGCCCATAGTGGCCATCAACACTGTCTCTCAAAGCTGGGTCACTGAGCCAGTGCCCGCGTGTGGCTCTGTGGCTCCTGGGGCATTCAGATCCATGACAGCTGTACAAGACACGTGCTTAAATATTTACCCTGCTCGGAGCCACCCCGGCATGGCGGGGCTCAGAAGAAAATGCGAGAAGCAAGACAGCTTTGGCATCACCCACCCCTAGCTTGGCAAAGCATCTGTCTCGATGGGAGGTCTCATCACCAGACTGGGCAAACCTGTTGCTTTCAAAAACCAACAATAATTATCTCCACTCAGACTCAGGAATATCAGGCTTGACGGATCCCTTGTCAACCCGGGGTGGTTAGAATGTTCCCTGGGCCCGTTTCCCTGAGTGTCCAGGTCCACGTCTAAGTTCCTGGTATGGACGCGCAGTAAGAATGCTAGAGGTGGGGGTCGGGGGAGGAATAGGTCTGTTTAAGCACCAGCTGAGCGCCTGGTGTGAGCTTTCATCTCACTGATGCCGCAGAAACATTATGACTATCATTTTTTCTATTTTACAGATAAGACCGCCTGTGGCTGAGAGACGGACGGGAATGTACCCAAGGTCACACAGCCATGAAAGGTGCGGCCAGGGTCCAGTTCCTGGCTCCGTGCCCCTAAAGGCATGGCACTGAGGCAAGACTAGCCCAGGAAGATCTTTCCCGGCATCTCTGAAAGGCTCCCGGAGGAGGTGAGTCCCAGTGGGAGCTGCAGTGGCCAACGCGCCCAGGCTTCATTTGATCGTCGGAGGTTGGGGATTCCTTTTGCCAAAGGCAGCCCTGATCCCCGTGCCTGCCTGTAAATTTCCTCCACCGAATGTGGCTCAGACAGTGTCTCTCTAGGAATGTGAATAGGATAGGGCCAGACCCACATGCCAAACAGGCAGCCAGGGGGACGAGGGCCATCTCCAGGGTAACTGAAATCCACGCTCTCGAGCGAGAGACTAACACTGTCTTGGATTCTACCCAGGAGCACTGAGGTGAAAACACCGATGCACACAAAAAGGTTTCAGAGTCCGGAAGGCTGGCAGGCCCAGTCTGCCAACCGCTCTACGGGGGACAGCATGCCTGGGGGGGCCCCTGGAGCCTCCAGGCATTGTCCCCTCCCACAGGAGCCCAGGATTTCCACACCTGGAGGGAAAGTTTTCTGGGGCCATCATGGGAGACTAGGAAGGCTGCGTGGTTCAAGGGCCCCGAGGCAGGTGCGGGGGACCTTTCTTCCCTGCCGTTTCCACCCAATCCGCCCGCCCCCAGCCCTGTCACTGAGACATTCTGAGTTTGCAGGGAGCAGTGCTGGGGGGTGGGGAACATCTGCATTTTTAACAAGCTTTGCCGGTNCCACCCAATCCGCCCGCCCCCAGCCCTGTCACTGAGACATTCTGAGTTTGCAGGGAGCAGTGCTGGGGGGTGGGGAACATCTTCATTTTTAACAAGCTTTGCCGGTGATTTTGATGTGGGAGGTCTGTGGGCCATATTTTGAAAACTCCTGCTTTCCCTGCCAACACAGCTTACATTGGATTCTCCTCTGGCCACCGGGATACTTCTTAGAGCTCTGGAGTCTCTAGAAAATGAATCTGTGCTGAAGTCAGTAGGAGTCTAGGGGCACCTGGGTGGCTCAGTTGGTTGGGCATCTGCCTTTATCTCAGGTCATGATCCCAGGGTCCTGAGATCGAATCCCGCATCGGGCTTCCTGCTTGGCGGGGAGCCTGCTTCTCCCTCTTCCCCCTGCTTGTGCTCTCTGTCTCGCTATCTCTCTCTCTCAAATAAATAAAATCTTTAAAAAAAAAAAGAGGAATCTTTACTGGACTCATCACAGAGTTGTGGAGGGTCCCATTAAGGCCCCAGGACAGCACTGTGCAGGGAGCAGTGCCTTGACCAGGGAGAGTGTCCCCTCTTGTTCCCCCAGAGTCCGGAGCGGGTAGCCTGGGCTTGCCCAGAGGTGGACAAGAAAGGGCTCAGAGCAGCAGGGGGTCCCTGCAGGGTTAAGGCCCTGAAAGTGTTAACACTCTCCCCAGAAGCCTGGATTTCAAGGAGTAATTTGAGCACTGAGCCTCTGGGCTCACCAGCCAGCACCTCTGTCCTGGGGCCTGCCCCTGGGGCCTGAGATCCTGGGCCTCCCCCTCCTCCCTTCCCCGCACCAGACACAGTTACTCCGACCCCTAGGGACAAAGAAGCTTTCCTTCGAGAAACACAGGCATGGAGGAAGAATGGGTCTGTGTCTACACAACACTTCCCAGTGTTCTGAAAAGCAGAACAAAATAAACAGATGTGTGAGGTAGTGATAAAGATATTCAAAATATTTCCCTTTACTGCTGAAGAAATCTGATGGCGAAAAAAAAGAACCGATTTTGTTGTCCCCCCACCCCCACCCCACGCCCCCTTCAATTTAGGCTCCTTATTGCTTTCTGGATCTTTCAGGGTTATAACTGCTATCTCAGTGACTAATAGGAAACTCCATTAGGCCCTTTCTTTATGAAGGGAATTAATGACTTCGAAAATTTAGTGCTTTGTAAACATAGAAGGGAAAGCATTTCCCCAGGCTCGTCTATTCCTTGGCAGGGAGGGAAGCTGGTTAGGAAAGTAAATGTTTCCAGCTTGCTGAGAGGCCCCCTCACCAAGCCCTGTCTGCTTCTTGTAAAGCCTGGCCCCACAACACTGGGGTGTTTCAAAGTCCTAAAGAAGGAGTCAAAGTAAAAGCAAAGAAACAGGAGCCAGAGAGAATGAGACACGTCCATGGAGCTGAAAAAAAAACAAAACAAAACACGAACTGACAAAATTTTCTAATATAAATGCATTTTTTTTCATAAAAATGTGTGTCCTTGGTAAGCCCAGCTTTTGACCTGAATTAGAGAAATCAGTTGTTTACACAGCCCAAACCCGCAGACTAATTATCCTCTTTGTTCTTTTAAATTTTTAGGCCTGGCCAATGACCTAAAATCCTCAGAAATGAAAATCCTCTCAGAAAAAAAAATAAAAGTTAAAAAAAAAAACAAAAAACCCTCTCAGGACAAACATTCAGAAGTAAGCTCAGGAAAGAAGGGGCTGTGGGATTAGGGGGCTGGGGTTTCACGGCTGGCATTCATGTAGCAAGTTGCTAATACTGAGGGACGCTTGGTGGTGGAACAGAGAAGGGAAGGGGCTCGCTTTATTAAAAAAAAGTGACATTCCAGGCATCTCCCCAAAGCTTTCCTTGTCCACCAAGTGTTTCTCCTGCAAAGCTGCCTTTTTTCCAGAGACCAGCCTTTTCCGGCCCAGTCCCTTCCTCCTTGAGAAAGGAGGAAATGTTGAGCAACAACATTTTAGCAAATCCTCACCTCTTTGAAAGTCAGTCAGTCCCATTAAAGGCCCCGAGTAATGGAACTACCAAGGCCCGACGGAGAGGATTCATTCATTCTTCCCAGGAGTCTTGGTCGGGTTGTGCTACTCATTTACTCATTTAACAGATAGTGTTGCGCACATATGGTGAGCAAATTTGCGGTCAAATCTTTGAGATTCAGGAATTGAGGCCTTCAAAAAGTGTATCACTACTTGTCATAGCAACAGCAGCCAAAAAACACATCGCGTTGGGGATATCTGAGTTTCTGAGTCAACCTGTTATGACTTCCTCTCTGTTTCTTTAATAAGTTTCAAAGGTACCAGCCAAATTGGTGAAATGATATTGCTGGTTTGCACTACTTAGGTCTTCCGAGAAAAAAACATTTAAGTTTGTTAACCAATTTAAAATCTAAAAGAAATAAATCTGTGGCTGATGTGAGAAGTTAGAATGTACTTTTCGAAATTAGAAAATCAGAAAAATGGGGCACCTGGGTGGCTCAGTCGTTAAGCGTCTGCCTTCGGCTTAGGACGTGGTCCTAGGGTCCTGGGATCGAGCCACACATCGGGCTCCTTGCTCAGTGGGAAAGCCTGCTTCTACCTCTCCCACTCCCTCTGCTTGTGTTCCCTCTCCCGCTGTATTTCTCTCTGTCAAATAAATAAATAAAATCTTTAAAAAAAAATCAGGAAAATACACAAATCAGGCTTTGTGTATTACATACAAAAGAGAAAAGTCTAGAAGACCTGACTTGGAGGTGTCCAAATCAAAGGCTAAGCAAAATGCAGGGTGATAGGAAGTAGACATAGTATTGGCCAATGTCGCCACTTAGGCGGTCTGGCAGAGAACTTTAAAAATCTCCCTTCCTGCATGGGATTACAGGTACCTAATATTCACGAAGCCTTTGGCCTGATGCTGTGCCACAGAAAGAATGTATCTGATGTCTGTTCTAGTTTATTTGCATTTTGTTCTGTTCCACAAAGGATTTAGGCAGTTTACAAAGAAGAGACAAAATATAAGCTTAAGATACACTGGAAACCAGAGCAAGAGAAAAGGCAAAGAGAAGAGTGAAGACATAACATGCAGCCAGGAGTGGGGTGAGGAAAAATACAAAGTTTATGGTGTAGGTTGGTCCGCCTCCTTTCAAAGGGCCACAAGCTGGGACCAGGAGTAATGGGAAAAGGGAAACTGATGAGTGTTGAAGGAAAAGCAGATCAACTGCTTAGGAAATCACGATTTCTGGAACCAAGGAGAGATGGGCATTTCTCTCGAGGGCCTTTCTGACATAGTCCTCTGTGTAATGTACTAAGCCACAACCTCGACAGCACCCTGGGTCTGACCCCTCCAGCAGCTCAGAATTCAGAACTGTGGATCTTTTTTTTTTTTTTTTTAAGATTTTATTTATATATTTGACAGAGAGAGAGACACATGCAGGGGGAGTGGGAGAGGGAAAGCAGGCTTCCCACCCAGCAGGGTACCCGATGTGGAAGTCAATCCCAGGACCCTGGGATCATGACCTGAGCGGAAGGCAGACATTGAACGCGACTGAGCCACCCAATGGCCCCACAACTGTGGATCTTGGCTTAAGATTTCAGTTCACTTTTTCTTGGTGTGTCACCTGCTTCTGAAAACTCCAACCAGGGGACAGACTTATTCAACATGGACCTACTTTGGTCCAGACAATGATACCTTCTAGAATCTACCCTACACATTATGTAGATAGTATAGAAAATACCACCAGTGGCCCTATTTTTCAACCCCCACGTTGTAACCAATGCCTGCACAAATATGAGTGTCCATGCGGGGCTAATAAGAAAAATTCGTAAGAAGCCAGATTACCTGCCATGGAATCTGGACATCGTAGGAATGCAAGCCCCCAACCCTCATCCCGTCTGGGGAGGGGACAGCACTCCGGGCATACAGGTAAACTTGAGATCTATCCAAGGACCAATCGACACACAACACCGAGATGGGAATGGGTGTTTGTCGTTGCTATAAATGGTAACAACTCTACATTCTATCCTTCAGATGTTTCCCCACTCTGGTCACATTACACGTGTTTAAGTGATGCTGAGTGGAAGCTTCTTCACGTTACAGGATAAAGAAGCTGTT
Source organism: Ailurus styani (assembly GCA_002007465.1). Lineage (NCBI taxonomy): Eukaryota > Metazoa > Chordata > Mammalia > Carnivora > Ailuridae > Ailurus > Ailurus styani. The sequence continues at coordinate 25,272 of LNAC01000458.1, read as the reverse complement.
CCCTTTAACAGAAGCCCGGAGATTGCTCTGGGAGGAGGGCACTTCGGGAGCAGCCTGCTCATTAAAGGGCAATGACCAGACCGGTTTCATCCCCGCGCCCTCTTCGGCGCTCAGGGAGTAGGGAAGGGCGGACGCGCCCTCTAGTGGCCTCTTTCAGAACGTCCCCCACGGGCGCGCTCTGACGCTGCGGGCGCTCTGGGATGAGACGCCAGGCATTAGAGGTTAACCGAGAGCTTGCGGGTTGTCGCGTTCGCTGCCGCCAGCCTGGCTGAGCCTTTCCCTGAGGGTGATCCCAGAGGGGCCTGGGCTGATGGCAGGCAGGAAACCCGGTTAGTAAAGGGGCGGTATAACCTCCTTGTACAGAGCAGCGTGCCTTTGCCGCAGGGTCCCCCTGCCGCAGACCCCTGGGGTCCCCGCTTCCCTGTGAGCTATGTCTCTCCATATAGCTGTGGAAGTCCTGGGACGCCCTTGCCAGGCAGGATTCCCTCCGACTGCTTCTGCCGGCTGATGCTGACAGATTTTCCTTGTCCTCCGCTGCTGCAGGGTTCCCTGCACTACTCAGAGGAGCTCAGAATGGGGGTCTTCCTGCCTCGACCTCAGGATGACCCCTCAACATCGCTGTGAATTTGATAGGTGTTTGCAAATAAGCCCGGGAGCCATTTCTAGTAGGATTTCCATGAGAAAATGGATTCCAATTTTTAAAACAACCATTATGTGTATAGAATCCATTCATTTTTTTTTTAAGATTTTTTATTTATTTATTTGACACAGAGAGAGACTACAAGTAGGCAGAGAGGCAGGCAGAGAGACAGGGAGAGGAGGAAGCAGGCTCCCTGCTGAGCAGAGAGCCCGATGCGGGCCTCAATCCCAGGACCCTGAGATCATGACCTGAGCCGAAAACAGAGGCTTTGACCCACTGAGCCACCCAGGGGCCCTAGAATCCATTCATAAGATGAAGACTTCCCCTCGTCTAGGACTTGCTTCTCCTGCTCAGCATCCCCCGAGCTCTCTTCCTCAAGTCAAGTTCAGGGCCCAGGTCTCTGAGAGTCCTATGTATAGGTCAAGGGTGAGGGGCCCCTGGCCTGGTTTAGGCTGGGCCACTTGTAGGATTTGGATCGCAAGTCTGATGGGCTGTGGGCCAGCCCGGGGCTGTGTGCGGAGGCTCCCAAGGCACCCAGCAGGCACAAGAGTTGCACCACCCATCGGACTTGTCTACAGAAGCCAGGGTCCCCGACATTTGGGGGATCATAGACTGCTTTTGAGAACCTGACAATAACCGTGGAAGTCTTCCCAGGAAATGCCCGTTCTTATATATCCATGTTCAATTTCAGACTGCAGACCTCCCAGGCATCCCAGGGGCCTTTTAAATCATGTTGAGAACCCCTGACTTGAGGGAGGTGGGGGAGGGTGGGTGCCGGAGGGCTGGGGGAGAGGGGAGGGGACGGGGGTGGGGAGGGATGATGACAGAGCTTCAAGCATTTGAAGAGGACTTAATTCTAATTTCTGCCTCAGCTCTGACCCTCAGCTCAGCCTCCCATGAGCTCATGGATTCTGTGAGCAAAAATCGGGAGCCAATTCCCTTAAGTGCTCGGCAAAGCCCTGAAGGCAGGCTGCCCGGCTTGGCCCCATATGACTCTGGCACAATGAGGGCTCAGAGAGCAGAGCTGGCTCGGCCTCGGAGTGCCGGGGCCCAGTCGCCCATCTGGCAGGGGTGGGGGAGGGCCCCCCATTATCTTGGGAGACCATGGTGCCCACTGGCCCTGGAGGAGGGGAGTCTCTAGTCACCTTGGAAGGAGTCGTCTTGGAAATTGGGTGTCACTGAACAATGTCCAGCTGGAGAGATAGCGAAGGCAGCGAGGAAGTGGCAGCTTCCAAGATCTCCTCCAGAAAGTCCCCGTCTTGAAATAATTTACTTGGGTTTGCAGGGGATTAGATGTCCGTCATTGACAGGTGGAGCAAGGAGCCAGGAACACAGGATTGTGCAGGAATAGGAAGTGGCTTCGTGGGACTTCAAACAGACACACGGCACTTACTGTGCACCAGGCACTGTGAAGCACTCCGACGTAGTAACATAACAACGCATTAAACATACACACGCTTCTGTGTGATAGGTCTTATCATTGTTTTCAACTTACACTTTAAGCCACTGATGCACAGAGAAGTATAGCAACCTGCTAGAATCACACAGCCAAAAAGCAGCAGAGGTGGGATTGGAGCCCTGGTAGTGTGGACCTGTATGTTTTTTGGTTTGTTTGTTTTTTATCCCTATCTGTGCTGGCTCTAGGCTTGTTAGTGGTCAAGAACTTAGACACTGGTACCCAATGGCTTTGAGTACATTCCCAGCTCCTCCTCTGAGCAGTGGTGTGAGCTCAGTAGGTTTCCTACCTCTTTGTGGCTCAGTTTCCTCAACAGAGTAGAAAATGACATCAGTCCTACCACCTGGGGTTGCATGAGGTTTAAGTGAGCCAGTACCGGACAGGGTTTTTGCTGACCCACAGAAAAGTGCTCAAGATGATGGGGCATATATATAGGAAGCCTTTGGACTTAGACCATCCACAGAACTCAAAGCGCCTTCTTTACAGTAATTCGTGCCCAAACTCCTCCAGCAGCCCAGCCCAGCCCAGCCCAGCCCCGTTACGCCTTGCGGTAGGAGACCTGAGTCCAGCCATAGAGTTAAGGAAACCAGGTGAGGTTTTTTTCCCACGGATTGCTTGCTGGGCGCAGAGCCCTTCAGCTCTCCCTGTCGCCTCAGTGCTCCATCTTCAAAGTGCTGCACATTCCTCCCAGCGCCTGAATTAGTAATGCTGTCTTTCTCCTCGGAGACCCGGGATGCAGGGGAGAAGGCTGAGGGGATGCTGTCAGCCCACCAGGCGGTCTGGCAAGCTGCAGGGGCGGCAAGGAGGAAGGGAGGCCCGCGGCTGGGTGGGTACAGCCCATCCACTTCCAGCAGCCCTGTGTGTGCACTCACCACCCGACAGTTCTGGGGTGTGTCCCTTGCTCTGTCACAGGATTCCCTTCCGGTGGGTTTGGAAGCGTCGCATTCATCCACATTCCGTCCATAGGAAACTTTCTCCTGCGCAGTTTTTGTGTAAAGCCATTCGCACTCACAATCGGAGACGCTGGCCTCCGGTTCTGCAAAAATGTTCCTGTAGGCGGATGAAAGTGAGAGTCTGGGTTCTGAAGCCAGTTGCGAAGGCGGGTTAGATGAAAGGTAGCGGCTGAAGGTAGGGGCTGTGTAGACGGCAGCGTGGGGGGGCACAGGACTGCGGAGAAAGGAGGGGTTTTTTTGGATTGGGTTTCACCGATTGAAAAACAGTATGTTTTTAAATTAGGTTTCATGTATTTGTTTTAAAACTTGCTGTGGAATATTGAGAAGTGCCATGTGACTTCCCTTCAGAAGCTGGGTGCCATCAGACAGGACCCCAAATACTCAGAGGCCCGCAACGGAGGCTTTTCCTAAATGAACGATATGTCTATCTTTTACTTTTCATTTCAGAATTCATTAATCTTGCCTCCTTAGAGGCCTTCCCCCCCCCCCGCATGTCACAGCGTTAGGAGCGGAAGAGTACCGGCTTCTCATCTCCGTGAAGCTCCCCCACCCCCCATGCTCACCGCAGCTGCAGCAGGAGCTACTTCTAAGGACTACAAATAGTCATTCATCCCAGACTTTTCTTTCTCTGTTCGCAGAATCAGAACTCAGCTCACCTAGGCTCTTCCGCGCATGCCAGCGGAATTTGTCCCCCCACCCCCACCCCTGCGAAAACACTCCTACGCATATATTTTTCCTAACAAATGAGGTTTCATTAAGCCAGTTAATGCAATGGTAAGTGCACCAGGAAAGTTTATTTTTAAAAACTGTCCCGAAGTTAATATTTTTCATTTTTCTTCTTCTTTTTTTTGTTTGCTTTTAAAACCCCACAAATAGTGACTGCTTATTATAGGCCAAGCAGCGGATGGGGAAATAACACTGAAGAAAACAGAGGAGGTTTCTGCTTTCCTGAAGCTTTGATTTTAGGACAAGCACATTTTTGTCACGAGTGGCCTGATCGCAGCGTGTTTTGGTGAAGAGCATCTGGTTAGAGGCGGGGGCAGGGGGGCTACCAGGGATGGGCCCACTGGGCAGGTCTTTCGGTGAGTCCAGAGACCAGAAAGGCCACGGACGCTGGAGCAGAGTGAGGAGATGCCACCAGAGCGGCTAGCGGGCACCTGGGTGCCAGGTGAGTGTAGGCTCTCCCTGCAGAGACCTTGGGAAGCTGCCCAGGTCTTAAAAGGAGGAAGTGACTTGATCTGATTTGTTTTTGAAAGACCTTCTGTTGTCAAGGGTTTGCTATAAAATAGTGTAGGGAGAGGGTGGGTGGGAGTTTTGTTACAACAAGACAGGCCAGGTGACCGCTGGGGCCTGGGGATATTATGTGCCCTTTTGTTTTGCGTGTGCTTGAAAATGGCTATTAAAAAATTTACGAAAGAACTCTTTAAACTGCAAAAGAAACAAAATGGAAAAACAGAACACTCGAAACCGCAAACAGATGAAACAAAACAATAGTGAAATGCCCTCTGTGGCTGCCCTGTGGACGACAGATTATAGAGGGGCTGAGTGGGAGGAGGACACCCAGTGAGAGGACTGTTGCAATAGTAGTTCAGGGAAGGCGCCACAGAGCCCGGAGTAGGGCCAGGCTGTTTTGGAGCTGGGGCCAGTGGGACTGGTTGGTGGACGGGATGTGGGGATGAAGGAGAGGGAGGGGGTCCGGGCAAAGTCATTGTCTCCAAATGTGCCTTTGCCACTAGACAGGACTGTCCCCCCTGAACTGCGTCAACTAGCATATGAGTTGGAGAAAGTGTATTAATCATGACTTTTATTTTCTGATGCTTTGATCTGTGGGGCCTCGCTGGCCCTGGGGGTTGAGCCAATGCTTAGAGACAGTCAATAGCTTGCCCGTGAGCGTGGTTTTCAAGTCCAAGCCAACCCAATCCAGAGCACACACCCCAAACACCTCCCTTATCTGTCAGGCTCTCACACCCTGGGTCACTTCTCCCCCATCCTAATGCATCACCCCAGGGCCGGTTCTGGACAACTCAGGACAGCCTGTGCCCCAGAGCCCACCGAAACAATTGAAAAGAGCCAGTGCTAAGCCGGCTTACCCTGTCTCTCCCATCCCTCCCTGTGGAAAACCCACAGTGCTTCCCCAGGTGGCCTTTCTCTTGGGAACTGAGAGGCACAGACTGTCTTTCCAATGCGGGGGTCTCCTGGTCTCACCATCCCGGAATAGTGAGACAACGTCTGTTTTAAAACAGAGGACCATTACCTGTTGCTATTGGAGGGACCTCCTCACGGAAGTGGATGACCATCCCCACTGGCAGCCCGAAGGAGTTCCCTGGGGCCCGGAGAGCCGCCTGCCTTTCTCTCTGCACATGTCTGTCTGTCTGCCACCGACCTCCTGCTTCAAAGGCAAGTGTGGGGCGGGGCGGGGGGGGGTGGTGGTCTGTCCTTTATGACTGAGAGTAGATGTAGGAGGATTGCTCTCTTCCTGGCAACCAGTGTTGAGAAAGGAAAGAGAGAGAGGGTTCATTTACCAAAGGGAGCCTTCTTGGGGCTGACAGGCCTGGAAGTTTGGGTCTACCTGAATAAGAAGGATAGCATAGGCTAGGACCCTGCATGGGGGAGACAGGATCACATGGGGCCATCGTCGCCTGCTGGGGCCTCACAGAGAAGGGCCAGGAAGAGTGAAGCAGAGGACAGGGGAAACAGAAGGAATCTGAAATGTCCTGCTGGTGCTCTTCAACAGGGCCACCACACTCGCAGCTCTGTGGGCGGACCCCTGGAGGTTGTCATGAACTTGGTTCTTCCAAGAGGGCGTGAGAGGGGGGTGATGGGAAGGCCTCGGAGGTATTCTTTTCTATGGCCTGTGGCCTACTGCTGTGGCAGGGACCCTCACGTTCCCCTTGTGAGAGCTGTTGCCAGGGGAGGCTGCCCACCAGGGGTTCCATCTCCTGTCCCCTGGGCCAGACCCCGAGTCACTGTGGGGTCATGTGACCGTCTGGTAAATGACCGAATGTAAGCTGTGTGCATCACTGCTGACCAAGGGGGGTGTTCTGGTGTCTCCCGTGCTCTCCTGCCCGACCAGGTGTTGAAGATGAAGTGTCACATGGCAGAAGGGGGAGGACTGTTCAATCCAAAACATTCAGATCGATTTAAGTCTCTGAGATTTGGGGGCTATTCATACAACAGTTAGTCTATCCTGACCCGTACTCTGAGTGGACAAAATCTCATGGATAATTGAAATAATAAATAATCCCCAAATGATAGTTTAGTCCATAATTAGAACCCTGGTCTGATCAAGTCTTGGGTGGAATCAGTTAAAAAGAGCAAATGACTCCTTGTTGATTCCTAACTTGCTTGGCGGGGTGGGGGTCTCACAGGTGAAATCTGAAACTGGCTTCCGAACACAGAGGGCAGGGAGAGACTGGCTGCACGTCAGTGGGGACAGTTTTAGTAAGCAAAGGGAACGAACATTCGAGGCTTGTTTTGGACAGCAGCTAGATGCACGGATCCTTCCAGCTGCAAACCTTTATCGAGAGGTCTTTGCTGGGTTCAGACACCTGTCCTGTGCAGGGGCGCTCATCACCACACCAATGTCTCAAGGCTGTGTCCCCGAGCCAGCCTCCGGGAGCAGAGAAGGCAGGCAGGGCCCACATTCCAAGGACGGGGCATGGGGTGAGGAGATTCTGAGTGCCCAGGCTCAGCTCACAGGTCAACTGACAGTTTCGAGGATGTTCCACACTACTCCATGGTACGTGTTGTTCACGAGCATCAAAATGACCAAAAGACCACACACAAGAAGGAGGGGGAGGAGAAACAAAAGGTCTTGGAAAACACACTTCGGTTGTTTCTTCTGGGAGCAGGACATCCCTTAGCCAATCTACAGAGGGAACAGAAAACAAGAAGGAAAACTGAACGCAGTGACCCCCAAATCTGTCATCCATTTATTCAGTAAACATTTAGTGAGCACCTACTCTGTCCAGGCACTGTACTGGGTCTGTTCCTGTGGAAAATAAGTTAGACATGGTACTTGTCCCGAAGGGAATTAGTCTAGTTGTGACAGACAGAAACAAAAATGAGTAAGTAAAACAAAGAGTGAGACAACTGTTAAGTTGTATAGGGAGCTCTGATGTAGTAAAAACAAAAACAAAAACAAAAACTAGAGGGAGAGTGTAAGGAGCAGGCAGGGGTGCTCTTCCCTAGGCTGTAATGGAAGAGAAGGGGTGGGCTACAAGCAGAGGCAGGGTGGAGGTCAGGGCTGGGAGAGAGCAGAGAACGCAGAAGGAGAGCATGAAGCACTCCAGGCAGAGGGAGCAGCATGTGCAAAGGCCCTGAGGTCGTGAGGTTGTATATGCTTGAGGCTTGAACCACGGAACGAGCCAGTATGAGACAAGTATGAGGGACAGTGGCATGACGTGAGGTAGGAGGAAACAGGCTGCATGAAGCAGGGGCTGGGCCATGGTTGGAATTTTGCCTTTTATTTTCATTTCAGTCTCTCACTGCTTCCTGACCCGTTTGTGTGAAAGGGCCCACCTCCCTCTTCATCCAGACATTATGGACGTTTTCTAAATAGCCTCTTTCCAGTTTTGCCCTGCAAGGGTATTGGTCTGCTCAAGGCTGAGCAAAGCCCCATGGGGCTTTGTTTTCTCCCCCTCCTCTACTTCCCAGTGAAGGGAAGCTGGCAGCAGGCACAGACGATGGCTTCCTGACACACCATGGGCAGGAGCCAGGCTTGTCGGGTAACTGGACCTGGTTGTGGCTGCTGGAGCTTTCCATCCTCTTTCTTCCAGGGAGCCAAGGATGCCAGGGGCTGCCAGGGGCTGCCAGGAACCTTCACACCCGTGCTTCTGGGCTCAGAGGAGGCCCAGGCACGCATACCCACAGCACCATCCCAGAGTGTGGGCATGAAGCCAGCATCCGTGGGGAGGAACCTACCGGGGAAAACAACCCAGTGATTCCCAGGGCTCACAGCAGAGCGGGCGTGGGACCTCCCGCCTGGGGTGTGCCGCCAGGGGATCAGGCCCAAGCTGGGGGTGACAGAGGCCATGCCAGGGCACCACCCAGGCCTGCCCTGACATTCCCTGTGACACCAGCTGGCAGCGGCCACGCTCTGCCCTTAGGAGCACTCACACGGCAGTCCAAACCATTAGCGGCCGCCAGAGCCACATCGCTTGTGACAGGCGACCGCAGCAGGGCAAGCGGCGGCCACCAGGCAGGTGCGGAGGGCTCCGTCCTGCGGCTCTTTTCCGAAGGCACAGCATTTTTCTTCCCCACCCAATTAACTTCCCAGGGTTCCATCCTGAAGGACCGGATTTGTCAGGAGAACTGACAAGACAGGATTTGCTGAGCCGGCTGCCGCGGAGCAGGGGCTGGATTCCGAGGCGGTGTTTCCTGGCGGGTCATTTGCACAGTTTGCCTGACTTCAGCAGAAATGCATGGCAGATAACCCAGAGCCGCGCGAGCACCTGCAATTGAAGAATTCAGAATCACAAGTAATGGGTCTAAATTGGCAGGCTTTCATGAGAGTCCCACCAATCTTCAAGTATACAGCTGCCATGGGTCACGTAAAATGTACGTAGCTTTAATAGACAGTTTCATTTGCTTGAATATCAGCCTGGGTGCAGATCATCAAAGAATGGCTCGGGCTAGAGAATTTAATATGAGAATCCAGTCGGGGCTGCCAAGCCATATATGTGCTAATGTTGCAATTTCGACACCGTACTTAAGGTCAAGATTAATTCAGTGAAAAATATTATTTCGCGATGTAATAGACACCTTCTGAGCGGCAGAGCGGGAGGCCTCCAGGAGGAGAGATGAGGCATGGGGTGTGTTTTGCCAAATGGCAAAAGTGGGGAATTCTTTGAGAAAAGATTCGATGGACAGCAATGTTTTCCTTTGCCTCTGCATCTCAATGGTGCAGCCATCATGCACCCATTTTCAGCAAAAACCAACTCCCGGTCGATCTTGTTTTTTCTATCCTCCTATCCCTTTTCCTCCCCGCTGCTCTCTTGGAAGTGAACCTCTACTCAACAAATTATTTCATCCATATCCATACTTCAGTATTTATCTCTGAAAGAGGACTCTGATTTGAAACATAAACCCACAATGCCATTATCACATCTGAAAATATTGACGATAACTCCTTAATATCGTAAAAAATCCAATTAGTATTCTGTTTTTCCAGGTGTCTCATAAAAGTGTATGGTTACAGGTTTTGTGTTTTCTTCCCTACCGCCTGTTTGTTGGGCTGGGATCTAGAGGGCATTCTTAAGCTGCAATTGCTTGATCGGTCCCCTAAGCCTCTTCATCTACGAGTTCTTTTCTGTCTGTCTTGTTTCTCTTTACACGCGATTAGTTGAAGAAATTATGTTCTGTTCTGCAGGGTTTCCTATAGTCTGTATTTCTGATTGCACCCCTGTGTTGTTGTTGGACATATTTCTTTGTTCTTCGATTTTCCTACTATTCAGTGGTATTTTCTGCCATTTGGAAGTTAGAGGTAAGAGCTTGATAAGATTTAAGTTTTCTTTTGTTTTCTGTTTTTTGGGGTTTTTTTGCTAAGCTTACTCTATGGGTGGTATTGTATTCTTCTCTCAGGGGGTACATAATGTATAGCTGTTTCTCAGTTTGTGTGTTAACAGCTATTGATGATTATTGCCTAGATCAATTCTTATTTTTTTTAAAGACTTTAAAAAAAAAGTTTTAGATTTACAGAATAATGGAGCAATTAGTACAGAGAGTTCCCATATGCCCCCTAAATGTCCCCCACCCCCCAGTTTCCCTATTATTAACATCTTGCTTTAGTGTGGTACGTTTGTTACAATTGATGAACCAATATTGATATATTCTCATTTTGTCCACAATTTGCATTAAGAACCACTCTTTGTTTTGTACAATTCTATGGTTTTGACAAATGGTATAATGACACAGATCCACCATAAGAGGATCATTGAGAACAGTTTCATTGCCTTAAAAATCCTCTGTGCTCCACCTGTTCTATCCACACGTGCACCACAAAACCCCTGGCAACCACTGATCTTTTTACTGAATCCATAGTTTGGTCTTTTCCAGAACGTCACACTGTTGGAATCATACAGTATATAGCCTTTTCAGATTGGTTTCTTTTTCTTTCTTTTTTTTTTTAAAGATTTTATTTATTTATTTGACATAGAGAGAGGGATTACAAGTAGGCAGAGAGGCAGGCAGAGAGAGAAGAGAGAGGAGGAAGCTGGCTCCCTGCCGAGCAGAGAGCCCGATGTGGGCCTCGATCCCAGGACCCTGAGATCATGACCTGAGCTGAAGGCAGAGGCTTTAACCCACTGAGCCACCCAGGCGCCCTCAGATTGGTTTCTTTTACTTAGCAACATGCATGTGTTTTTTTCCACATCTCGCTGTGGTTTGATAGCTCATTCTTTTTATGGCTGCATAGTAATCTGTTATATGGACGTTCAGTTTGTTTACTCATTCAACTACTAAAGGTTCCGATTTAGGGCAATTGTGAGTGAAATTGCTCTCAATATTTGTGTGCAGGTTTTTGTGTGGACGTTAAGTTTTCAACTCACTTGGGCAAATACCAAGGAGCACGATGGCTTAATCGTGTGGTAAGAATACGGTTAACTTTTAAGAAACTGCCAAGTTGTCTTCCCAAGTGGCCGTCCCATTTTTGCATTTTCACCCGCAGTGAATGAGAGTTTGGATTTGGGCCATTCTAATAGATGTGTAGTGAAATCTCACTGTTGTTTTAGTTTGCCATTCTCTAATGAGATGGTAAGAGCATCTTTTCATATCCTTGTTTGACATCCCTGTCTCTTCTTTGGTGAGGAGTCTGTTCAGATCCTTTGCCCATTTTTAAAGCAGGTCGTTTGTTTTCTTGTGGTTGAGTTTTAAGAGTTCTTTATGTATTGTTTTAGATACAAGTCCTTTATCAGATACATATTTTGCAAATATTTCTTCCCAGTTTATGGCTTATGTTTTCATTCCCTTAATAATGTCTTTCTTGCAGAGCAGAAGTTTTTAATTTAATAAAGGCCTGCTTATTGACTTTTCCCCACGGATCATGCTTTTGGTGTTGCATCTGAAAACTCATTATCAAACCCAAGGTTATTTAGATTTTCTCCTTTGTTGTCTTCTAGGGGTTTTATAATTCCTCATTTTACATTTGGGCTTACAATGCATTTTGAGCTTGTTTCTATAACAGGTGTAAGTTCTGGGCTCATTCTTTTGCATGTGGATGTCCATTTGTTTTTCAGTATAATTTGTGGGAAAGACTCCTTTCTTCGCTGACTTGTTTTTGCTCCTTTGTCAAAGATCAACTAACTGTATTTATGTGGGTCTATTTCTGGACACTGTATTCTGTTCGATCGATCTATTTGTCTATTTTCTCACCGGTACCACACCATCTTGATTACTGTGGCTTTATAGTACATCTTGAAATCAGGGTACATCAGTTCTCCCACTTTGTCCTTCTACAGAACTTTGTCAACTCTTCTGAGTCTTTTACCTTTCCACACGAACTTTAGCATCAGTTTTTTGATATCCACAGTGCCTTGAGGAAATTTTAGTTGGGACCACATTGAATCTATAGATCAGGCTGGGAAGAATTGACTTAATAATATTGATTCTTCTCACCTGTGGACATAAACTATCTCTCATTTATTTGGATTTTCTTTGATTTCTTTCATCAGAGTTTTGTAGCTTTCCTCAAATGGTTCCTGCACGTACTATGTTAGATTTGTTCCTATACATTTTCCTGGTGCTAATGTAAATGGTTTCGTGTGTTCGTTTCAAATCCCAATTGTTCATTCATTCATCCATTCATTTTTTTTTTTTTTAGGATTTGGAGAATGGTAGTATTCTGTCATTCTCCATTTGTTAGCTGACACATCTATATATAAAAAAATTCCTCTCACTGACCCATTCGTTATTCAGGGGTATGGGTCATTTACAAAAGAAAGGATAAGTGCTTGATTCTTTACTTGACTTACCGTATTTTTCTANCCCGAGCATGGTTCTCTCCTTTTCCTAATCTTTTTTTTTTAAAGATTTTATTTATTCATTTGACACACAGAGAGAGATTACAAGTAGGCAGAGAGGCAGGCAGAGAGAGAGGAGAGAGGAGGAAGCAGGCTCCCTGCTGAGCAGAGAGCCCGATGTGGGCCTCGATCCCAGGACCCTGGGATCATGACCTGAGCCGAAGGCAGCGGCTTTAACCCACTGAGCCACCCGGACTTACCGTATTTTTCTAAAGTTTTGAATTGGTTCCCTAACACCTCCAGTGTTAACCAATGAGTTTTTCTTTAATCACTATTAAAATAAAAACATTTTATGTATTTCAATCTGTTACAGTTAGTATCCTTATTGGTGCTCAAATTGTTCCCTTACAGGGGTGAGGGGGGCGCTTTTCAAGAGGCAGTCTGACATGATACTTTGGTCTTTGATAGTTTCTCTATTTCCTTATGTGACAAGATGGTCCCGGCTTATATCTTACATGTTCTTCCTCTGACATACTACCTGCCATTCTCCAGGGAACCCAGGCTCCTTTTTTTTTTTTTTTAAGATTTTATTTAGTTATTTGACAGAGAGAGAGAGAGATCACAAGTAGGCAGAGGCAGGCAGAGAGAGGAGGGAGCAGGCTCCCCACTGAGCAGAGAGTCCGATGCCGGGATCGATCCCAGGACCCCGAGATCATGACCTGAGCCGAAGGCAGAGGCTTTAACCCACTGAGCCACCCAGGTGCACCCCAGGCTCCTTTTACTAGGAGACTGTGTTTAGAAGCTACCAAGATATGCATTCCTGCCTTTTTTCAGTGGTCAGAGCCAGAATTATACATTTTATTTGTTTAAGATAGAATGTATCATGAGTTTGTACTGATACATTCAGTTTAGAACTACAAGGTTTTTACTTAATCCCTCTGGTTTTGTAGATGTCTTTCTTTTTCCCATGCTGAGATTGTCTTATCCCACAAGCCACACGCTTGATCTCAGAACAACTGTGCTTACTGAGAACAGTTTGGATTGCCTTTTTTTTCTCTTTCTTTTCCAGTTCTTGTACTTCGGGTATATCCCCTCAGAGATCCATAAGAAAATAATGGTGGTTTAAAGTTTGCTGGTATAGTTTTCCGTTTGTGTGATTATGCCACCAAGAGGGTAAGGAGTTAAGTTTGTTTCAATGTGGTTTTGTTTTTTAGAAATTCAGGTATTTAAAAAGTAGTTACGTGTACTTGTCTCTTCATATATGTATTTTTTAGAAATACTTTGCCAACTTATCTTTGAAACGAATTCCCAGAAGTGGGATTGCGGCTTCGAAGGGCAAATACATACATAATTTCACTCCAAAGTCCCCTCTGCAGGGGTTGTACCATTTTACATTTTACTGGCAAAAAGAACCGATTTCCCACCTTCAAGTTTCATCCTTTACATTTGGAAAGTGTGTTAGGGCATGTTACATGTTTCCTTATAACATATTTTCTTTTATCTTGGCCACAGCCCTCGGAGTTAGGTATTATTCTCACCCCGACTTTATCGATGGGGAAACTGAGGCTCAAGAGAGCTGAAGTGTCCTGCACATCCCCAGAAATGGGCTGATGGCAGCCTTGATCTTGTGCATAGCCACGGCGGACCCTTGGGCTGGACACAGGGTCCCGCCTCTAGTGCCCGAGGGGCTGGCTGCTTGCTTGCTCCTGGAAGCCGTGGGAAGTTGCCAAGTATGTTCCAGCACAGCTTAGCGGTGTGGGAGAATTAACACGTCCTACGGCGTGCCTCAGTCAATGTGAACAAGAGCCCCGCCTCCTTCAGAGGTACCACTGGGTTACCCATCCATTATTCCCTGGGGGCCTCCTGTAGGACTGAGCCAGCTGTCACAGCAGGAACCTGCTCAGAACCTCACCTTTAGTGGCTTTGCCTTCCCTCCTGTCTCCCTCCCTCCTTCTTCCTGGGACCACCTTCCAAATCCATGAAATGGACCCAAGACTCTGATGTAGGCTTTGTTTCTTACCAACAGTAAGGGCATCTGTCCAGCTCTGAGCCATGCTGAGCCGTACTTCTGGCACCCAGAGGTCTTGGCGTGTCAACTGTAGCTTTGGCTTTCCTGGGATGCAACCCCCCAGTCCTATGGGGCCACCCCATAGCCAATCTGTGGTCTTCTCCCCTGTAACTGTGATCATACCACGCTCCTGGAACAGAGTTGCCAGGAGGCACAGTCCTATCAAGGTCCACTCTGTGATGCTTGCTCCAGCCCTTCCCCACCCACCCCCAACTTCCCCAAATCCATTGCTTTGTATGAGCTAAAAAGTTCTGCCTGGAATTGGACCATAGGTTCTTCATCACTGGTGTAGAGAGGGTAGGGATAGGGCTGTGGCTCTGGGCTGGCCTCAGTACTCCTTGGTTAAGAAGACATTTGCTTGGAGCGCCTAGGTGCCTCAGTGGGTTTAAAGCCTCTGCCTTTGGCTCGGGTCATGATCTCAGTGTCCTGGGATTGAGCCCCGAATCGGGCTCCCTGGTCACTGGGGAGCCTGCTTCCTCCTCTCTCTGCCTGCTTCTCTGCCTACTTGTGATCTCTCTCTGTGTGTCAAATAAATAAATAAAATCTTTAAAAAGGGCACCCGGGTGGCTCAGTGGGTTAAAGCCTCTGCCTTCGGCTCAGGTCATGATCTCAGGGTCCTGGGATCGAGGCCTGCATCGGACTCTCTGCTCAGCAGGGAGCCTGCTTCCTCCTCTCTCTCTCTGCCTACTTGTAATCTCTCTCTGTCAAATAAATAAATAAAATCTTTAAAAAAAATCTTTTAAAAAAAGAAGAAAAAGACATTTGCTCATGGTGCTATTGTTTTTCTTTGGAAGAAGAGAAGCAAACTCCCTTCCTCTGGAGTGGAGCCATTGGACACAGGGTGTTCTAGGTACACAATTTTGGGAGAAGGTAAGAGGACCCCAGTGTCTCCTGGAAATGTCAATACAGTTGCCTGGGTGACCTTCATTGTCTAGATGCCCTCTGCAAAGGCTGCGTGACTCGCAACGTCTGCCCTTGGAATCGTCCAGCTGAAGGGAGGTTGCTTAATTCAGGGAGGGGCCGCTTCTCAGAGCTCTAGTCACAGTCTCATCTTAGATGGCCTGGCCTGCTTGGCTCCCTCTGGGGCCATGTACACTGGGCCCTTCATACAGACAGGGTGCCTTGGAGATTTAATTTGTTCATTCCCGTATTTCCCAAATGGCACTACGCAAGAGGCGTTGACAGGGACAACAATGCTCACGTGGTCCTGTGCAGGGCGGACCCAGACCTTTCGGTGTGGAGGGGATACACTGAAGTGAGAACACATTCACAGTGAGATGTAAGTGAAGGTGAGAGGAGGGTACCATGGAAACAGTGTGGGAGGTGCTTTAAAGAAAAGAGGGGACCCAAGAGAGGTTCTAGGAACTGACAGCTAAGCTGAGGCTGGAGGAGGAAGAATGAATTCCATCAAGGGGAAGGAGGATCCTGGACAGAAGCAGGTAACATGTCTGGAGGGACGAGAGGAACCACAGAGCATTGAGGAAATTGAAAGGATTTCCGAAGGATGCTAAATTGCAGACTGTGGAAATATAGTTATCGGGATTGCAGATGGCTTCCTTGGAAGTCCGGCAGCAACTTCTGGGCTACCAGGTTTTGGAAATTCAAATCCACGATGTGATTGTAAATATCTTCTGTTCTGCCACTTTGGGCGCGGTGTTACCCACTGGGACGCTCTGATTTAGGGAGCAGTATCTGTCTTTTCACATCTTTTTCTCTCCCAGCCTGGTGTGAGCCCCTGTGATCCAAAATTTGATAGTGACTGGGTGCACTGGGAAATTCTGACTGCTGGTCTACCGGTTAAAGACATGCAGATTACACAGCGGTTTGATTATAGAAAACTCTCTGGGAAGAGAGAGGAAGGAAGAAATGCTTTTCAAGAGTGTTCAAGAACCTGAATTTGCATTTGTTTGCTAGAACAAAAAGTTGGCTGGTGAGTTAATGGACTGATAATTATACTGTACCTCGATCAACATGTTCTCAGGGGGCTGATAAATAAAAATAAAGATCTTTGCCCCAAGATCATATGTATCCTGGACCTGCTTGATAGAGGTTAATAAAATTAGTGAGCAAGATAAATGAGCAGAGAGACTGGAGCACGCTTCTTTGATTTTTTATAAGAGAGCCATGAAAATAAAACTCTGGGGCCCGTTCCATCTTAATCACGGCAGACACTGAGCCGGCCTCCCACTTCGCTGCGTCAGCCTGATCACTCAGAATGGACCAGGGCACAAGTAAGCATATTTGACCGAAACTTTGTGATAAATGACTTTCAAGAAATTGGAGTCCTGTGTGATTGGTGGTCTGCCATAACTAAGCCTTTTTCTTAAGGTTTTTCCAATGAAGAAATAGCAATGACCCTTAAATTTAGCTGTTAAAATCATAGATGGATGGCATAGAACAACAAATTGGGTGAGTATTAAATTTAGGAAGGTTGATTTGAAGTTCCATGACTCATATCATTTCTACATTACAGAATCGTTTTTCCAGAAAGCCGAGGTTCCTTCTATTCTCTCTCTTGGCTTAGTCGTTCATGCCTGTGACGTCAATGACCAGCTCGGTAATGAATTCCAAGTGTCCTCTGGTCCACGTCTCTCATCCGTGTGTCTCCAAATGGCTGCCCAACATCGCCCTCAGATGCCTCATTGCCACCCCATTCTGCAAGTCTGGTCCACTTCTAGCCAAGGACACCCCATCCGTCACATTACACAAGTCAAAAGTGTAGAAGTTCTTACTGATCCCTCCCCCTTCCCCCTCCCTCCCAGACATCTGCTTATTCCCAACGCCTGTTCTTCTACCTCCTGTATAACTCTTGCACTGTTCCCCTTATTTCCAGCTGCCCTTCCCCCACTTTCCTAGTCGGATACCAACCACTCACGGCTAAGCCGCCTCCCTAACTAGTCTCCCTGTCTTCCTCTGCTTTTGCACTTCTTTAGTGTATTCTCCACATCGCCACCTAAGCATTTTCCCTGTGTGTAAATCTGATTGTGTCACGGCTTCCTAAAAACTTCGATAGGTTCCAGCTGCATTTTGGATAAAGCTGGGGTTGTTGAAGGGGGGCTCCCAAGGCTCCATCCCCTCGGGTCCCCCCTTACCTTCCTGGCAACCCCTGTCCAGACCACACCCGTCCTCTTTGCACATCACATCACAGGACTGTGTCCCTGCTCCAGCTCCTCTTTGCCCGGGCCGCTCCTACAGCCTTCCGGATCCTGCCCGTCCCCCGTGTCTGAGCTCAGGCACAGCCCTATCTTGGTCACACCTTCCCTGACCTCAACCTAGCCCAGGTGTCTTGTCACCTGTCTCAGAGAGCCACTCATTTGTGCTAACGCTCAGCACAACTTCTGGTCAGACATGTATCTGGCATTACTGGATTTTCCTCAGTCACTCTTGCCAGCCTGGGCCTTCATGGGACTAGGGACCGTGTCTGTTTTTAACCCGTGTACCCTCAGCCACTTGAAAGGTGCCCTGCACATTGCGCCTGCTCAGTACATGCTCACTGAGTAAATAAGGCCACCAAGCCACCTCCAGAAAGGGCCTCTGATGTCTGGGACAACTCATCAGAATAATCTAACATAGGCAGCTCTGGAAAGAAGTAAATATTTGACGCCACAAAGAAGAATTCTAACAGCAAAGAATTTTATGAACCTCCTAAGGCCCATATATGAGGGAAACAGAGTCTAGCTTGTCAGTTTCATGATGAGTTTGATGTTTCTTCTCCTGGAGGATTGTGTATAATGTAACATGACTGCAGATATAATTAGACCTGGTGTTTGCACCTTACCTTTTGCACTTATTGGTTTTTGTGGAAGTAAATTTTGAATCCTAATCTATCATCAAAGTAGATGCTACAATTGTGATGACATCATAGCAATAATGATGTGGAATATTTACAGGTGAGCTTTTCAGTGTGTGCACGTGCAACGTCTCCTCTGTTCCACGTTACCCTAACTCTGATAATTATCAGGGTGGTTATTTATTAAAACAAGGTAGAGACAAATTCCAGGCAAAAATTGGGTGCCATCGCATGATAAGCTGCTCTAAGCAGAAAATAATGAATACACTGAGATTTGCTCCCAGCGATTCAGAACTAATCCTGAACAAATAATAAACTAGGTCATACAGTTAGGCCTACAGAGAATAAGTACATCCTCTGAGCCATTAAGACCTCTGAAACTGGTACTGCTTCAGGATGGGAGAAACTAGTTAATTTCCACGTGCGGGGATGACCTCGGGGAACCTCAGTCAGATTTTAGAAATGTCACAAATAAATTGAACGCTGGTGTCTTGGATTAAGCAAGGGTCAAGAACAGAGTGGGAAGGGGAGGATCTTGTGTGTGTGTGTGTGTGTGTGTGTGTGTGTGCACACGCACGCACGCGTGTGTGTGTGGTTCATGTGTGAGTTGGCCAAGAAGAAATTTGCGGGTAGATTTTAGGCCTTTGATTTGAGCACATAACCCCTGTTGAAAGCAATAGGAATTGAACACCCAGACACAGAGAGAAAAATGCCAACCAATCCCCAGTGCAGAGTATAAATTAGCTACATAAAAGAAAATAGAACCAGGGATTTGCTAGGTGATCCAAGAGGGGGAACACATCTTGAAACATTCATAAGCATCACCTATTTAAAAATGGGGAGATGGAGACATAGAGACAGCAGACCGGCCCTAAATCATCCCCTCAACCCTCTTAACGCCGACAGATGTGACATCATTCTCCACGCAGTATGTGTGACCGAAGAGATAATGCTGCTTCTGATTTGTATGCTTGGAACATTTTTCTGGAATTGGAGACACACCAGTGGACACACCAATGGATATTTTTCTGGAATTGGAGACACAGACTGACAGAGCTAAATAAGGAAAGTTAGTACATTAATCTACTTTTGCTCCAATTTGCTCACAGCTTCATCTTCCTAATATTTTAAATAAAAAGAAAGTCTCTCATTTTCATTCATCAGGCTGTGCCTGTGCCATTACAAGCAAAACGTAATTCATTTTAGCCAAATTTGGACCATTTTGACTCCTTTAGGAGGTCAAGGAGGTAGAATGTGTTGGATTAAGTTCGTTCCCCTGTGACTTCTTCAGGCAGACTATTGCAAGGATTCGCAGATATAAGTCGTATCTATTTCCCAGGTTATGAGACGCCTTCCCTTTCATCCTGAAAAGGCATGTCTTTGAAATAAATCTAAGAGAGTAGTTCCTAAACCAAGCTGATGAATAGAATCACCGGGGGAACTTTAAAAACATACCTGGATCCCATCCCAGAGTTACTGAAGCAGAGACTTCGGCAGGTGGGGGTGGCGGGGGTGGGGGCGTCAGGAAAGAAGGTCCCCAGGTGGTTCTGGCACAGTTAGCCTGTGCCAGCAATTGGAGGAGGCCTCTGGCTTCTCCCCCAGCAGAGCAGCCTGAAGGAAGTAACTGCAGGGTCACGTTCTGGCATTTTACAGCAGAAAAATTAGCCTCAGTGGCAGCAACTGACTGTTATCTCCAGGTCCACTTCAAACTCTACAAAACCCTTAGAGCATGTTCCAGTTCTTTAACTGGGAGGGATTCCAGTCGGGTGTATAACTGGATGTTCAAGTCTTCAGTTTCCTTGGGTGGCTCCCAGGTAGCTAGTGCCTGATAAGAACATTCCATTCATTCCACTCTACCCACTCTGCTCTGCTTCCCAAACCCGGAGTGTTCTTCAAACCCCAGCCAAAGACCCACCTCTTCCATGAAAACAGCAATGACTGCATTAGCGTCTCCTCCCTCTGAGAATACCCTGGGGTAGTCAGAGGCATATAATTTAACACTTAATTGTTTTCTAATTGCTTCTGATCTGTTCTGTTCCCTCGCCCTATTGTAGGCAGCTCAAGGGTGGAGACCATGGCTCTCAGTGACTTTAACAAGGCTGGTTGACTCTCTGGCTCACCTCTGTGGCCCCAGAGTCCCCGACTACCAGGAAGCTGATTCCCTGTGAACATTTGTTGAATTAATGAATTCGGTGATGGAATGATTACTGGAACATTTAGTAAGAAAACCAAGACCTGTAAGCAAATTACCCCATAACATGCTCTGTTCTGTTTCATTAAGTCAGCTTTTAATAGATACGTACCAAATGCCTCTGGTGTGCCCAGCACTGTCCTAGGTGCTGGGGATACAACAAGGAACGTCTTTTATCATGCCGTATGTGCTACCTTTTAAAAGAGGGCAAATTAAAAGCTTTTGAAAATGGAATTATTGCTCGTCCAGGTCCTGGAAGCTTCAAGAAACAGGGCTGAGATCTGTTCTGTAATAATCATAACTCAGAGAAACATAAGAGGACCATCCAGTGCCTGTAATTGGATTTTGCAATATCATAGCCCAGAGTAGCCCAAAATACTGGACAGAGCCATGGTGAAGACTAGTTTCTTCCCTTCCAGGAGCTTTCTCACCGCATTTTCAGAGTGATGGAGGCCTCTATAAGCTAGCTTTGTTACTTACCTGAAGTCTAATGNCACCGCATTTTCAGAGTGATGGAGGCCTCTATAAGCTAGCTTTGTTACTCACCTGAAGTCTAATGTCTTTTATGTGAGCTCTGTGGCAGCCTGAACGGGACATGGCCAAGTCTTGCCATTGGCCATTGGCGTCCCCTGATGTCTTCTCCTCCTGTGACAGAATTNGTCTTTTATGTGAGCTCTGTGGCAGCCTGAACGGGACATGGCCAAGTCTTGCCATTGGCCATCGGCGTCCCCTGATGTCTTCTCCTCCTGTGACAGAACTAGAGCCCAGATGTCAAGACCTCACTCTAGGCAAGTTGATCTAAAACCATCAAAGACCAGGTGATTTGGTCTAAACAAATACTGGTATTAGTTTTGCAAAAATGGATTCTCTTTTGCTAGAAATTGACCTTGGTTTTCAAACTGTGTGGAATCTGTGGTCCTTCCTGCTCCACATTTCGCCTCTCTGTTATCTTTCGGCGCACACATGAAGTCAGCAGCAGGCATCTCAGCCTGACCCGATGCCATGTTCTTCCCAGCACATGGCTTCAGCTGCTCCGGCTTGTGGTAATTATGGGCCGAACTGATTGCAGGAGAAGCAGCCCACAGAGATTTCTACTGCCAAGTAATTAGGGCCAGAGAAGTTCCACAGACCATTAGTGTCACTTTGGGGAACAGGATTTTACAAACATTGTGGCAGGCACTTGATCCAAAGTCCCATGTCTTCTCAAGTAGGAATGAATATCAAAGAAAGAGAAAAGGTGGGTGAGACATGGATGAGAAAACAAAGGTAGAGAAATTAATCCGAGCAAGGATGGGGAGGAGAGGTGGAGAGGAGCAGAGAAGCCCTTGCATCTGGGTAGTTTTCCATTTGTCAAAGAAGACAACCAATGTATGCATTCATTTAAAGAATCGCTTCATTGGCTTGACCTTGAGGATGTTCCTGAACAAAGGGGTGACTGTCACATTGGAAGGCACGTTTCGCTAGGCAAGTTGCTAGACAAATGACAGCGCTCTGTGTCACGTTGGCTTCTCTTATGCTGTCCCCGGAGTCCTCGCACGGGACGTCATAGGATGGAGCCCGTGGGGCTGCATCTGAGTCCCCTTCTTCAGGAGCCCAAGTCATTCTTCCCAGCAAAGGGTGTCTTGGTGAGTTACTTTGGTGTAACCAAATATATTTTGGTTTGGGTATTTTGGGTGTCTTGGTGGGTGTCCCGGGTAGTTATTTTGAGGCGTTGGTAAAATGGATTCAGTTTCTACAAGGGGTCTATCCTCTAGCCCCCTGGGGGAGTCATGGCTGGGTGAGGCAGGGAAATGACCTGTTCTCCACTCTCCTACTTGAAGTATTTTCAAATATATAGACTTTGTGATTTCCTTTAAACAGAGACACCAGCATATCCCACCAAGGCAAAGTCAGAGCTGTCCCTGGGTGGAGTCGAGTGTGGATTCCTGGCCGCCTGTACACCTGGTTTTTCCTGATTTCATGGCATGAAATATTTCCAGTTAAAGCAATTATTATATGACAAAATAGAAAAGACTTCATTTTATTTATTTATTTTTAAAGATTTTTATTTATTTATTTGACAGAGATACCAAGAGTAAGAGAACACAAGTAGGCAGAGAGGCAGGCAGAGCGCGAGGGAGAAGCGGGCTCCCCGATGAGCAGGGAGCCAACACGGGACTCGATCTCAGGACCCTAGGATCATGACCTGAGCCGAAGGGAGATGCTTAACCAACTGAGCTACCCAGGTGCCCCCAAAAGACTTCATTTTAATACTTTTGTAAAACAAGTTGGAAAAAAAAATGGTAGTCTGTGGTGAGACTTTTGTCTTTAGAAACTGGGTCGCTCCAAGAGACCGCAGAAATCTTGGGCCTTGTATCCTCATCTTGGCTGGCTATCTGTCTATCTATCTATCATCTACCTATATCTAATCTATCAGTGATCTGTCAATCATCTATCATCTACCCATCTTTTTATCTATCAATCTAATCTATCTACCTATCATCTATTAATCTATCAATCACTTATTTATCTTGTCTATCTAGCACCTATCTTATCGAATCTATCTTTGAGGCATTGTTTCTGCACACTGTCCTCATCTCACACCTCAGAGTCCTGCGGTGGTCTGTGATGCTTACATTATTCCTACACACTGTGGGCTTGTTCCTCGGTGTTCAGGCCTCCTGCAAATACTGAAAGCTGAGGCCCAGCCAATCAGCACCTCCTCAGGGGTCGTGCTAAGATTGACTCTGTTTGATTTGGTCAATGAAGCTTGTCTGGGGCACAACCTGTTAGTTGCCCAGCTTGAAAACAATTCTACTTGTGAAGTTCCTGGGGACAGGCTTGTTCGAGGACAGCTACCAGCTGTGATTTCCAGAGGCCGGAGGCCTGCTCTGTGAGATGACGCTGGGCCCTGGGCTCACGAGAAGTCACTGTGAATGCAAGGGGATTCCTACTCTGTATTCACCTGGAGAACGCCCAACCGTCTGCAGAGCCGCGGCACTCTTAGCCTTCTCCACAAAGCCCTGTCCAGGGCCGGAGACAGAAGGCCACTCTTCCCTGGCGCTTCCCTTGGTGCTTTGTCTTTGGGTCTCCAACCGTACTTGTGTGGTAATGACTTGTCTTCATGCCTGTCGCCTCCTCACACACACCCTGGACTTCCCCAGGACAGAGCCGTGTTGGTTCATGCTTATTTTTTAAAGACTAGAACCTCCCTTGGGTCTGGATTGCATAGCTTTTATTTCAGGTTTTTGCACAGACAAATGCAGCATAATGAGAGGACATGGGTGCTGGTGGCATGGGACAGTTGTCACATCTGATTTTCAATCTCCCTGTCTTTGACCAGTCGCCACTGAGCACGTACAGAGCCTGTCCCCAACTTTCATATCTCTCCCATGGCTCCTTAGTCCCAGGGAAAATGTGACAGGGACGGGTGACAGGACAAGCAACACACCCCACATCGGGGAGCAGAGACTAGAGGATACTGTGGTAAGCAGGTAGCCCCCCTAACTCAGTGTTTAAAACAGCAGAGTGTTTTGTCTTTAAAAAAAAAAAATTCCTCCCTCTAAATGTTTATCACCAATCGGCTGGGCCTCCCTCTGGGACCCTTGTGATGAAGAAGCTTCCATCTGATCAATGAGACAGAGGTGAAAATACCCCAGGGTATCTCTTGTTGGCTCTTGGAATTTTCTTGCAGAGGTGTGAGAAGTGCTTCATTGTTCAAATCAAGTCACACAGTACCCCGTAGTTTCTGGGAGTAGGGGGTGGCAAAGAAATGCAAATCTGTCAGGTGCCTGAGAAGAGAACCAAAAATATTTGGTGGGAGGTACTAATGACTCTCACAGCTCAGTCAAGGATGTCTGTGCGTGAGCACGCATGTGTGGGGGGCAGGGGGTGGACACCCATGGCCATGTTTTCTGCCTTGTGGAATTTCCTCTGACTATGCTGGGAGCTCCTTTCCTCCAGGTTTTCTGACCCCCTTAATACCTCCTGCTACAAAAGGAGCCCCCAAATGCAGGCGACATGTGGGGTTCTCCTTACTCTGTTCAAATACTCAGTGTAGACCTCAAGACTACCTTCTACGAGGGGACTACCCCGGACCTTACTTCATCAGTCACCTTTGTCACCCCTCACCCCCAGGTCTCTTGTGATGAGAGCGGTGGAAGGGAAGGGCTGACAGCCTCGGGGGGGACTCAGGTAGGCAGGGCTGAGCACCCCCCGCCCCCAGGCTGGGTCTTTAAGACTCAGACCGTCTTTACAAATGAGCTGCTGCTCTGTCCCATCCCAGGAGTGGAAAACCCAGTCCTGTCCCATTTGTTCCTGTCTTCTTGTGATTTCAGCCACTTGCTGGGGGTCTCCTGTGTTCTGACTCTTACTGCTTGTTCTCTCTTGGCTTTCCTCTCCCTTTCTGACGTTGGGCTGACAGCCTGACCGTTCTAGGGACAGTTCTCTGAGGTGGCTTGGAGTTTCAGCCCTCTGCCCCAATCCTCATCAGCTCTGTCCTTCACCCCCAAACCTCCCCAAAGCAAAATACAATCTAAATAAGACTCATACACCTGCTAAGTTAACACTTCAAGACAGTTCTTCCAGATCCCCCAGTTCAGCCAGGTTATCACTTTTAAGGCCTCCTCTACAAATAAATTTTGTGGCCACATCTGCTCTTGACACTTTGGTTTGATACCCCGCAGAGTTGTGACCTGACCCCAACCCACCTGGCAAGGACAAATGTGCAGGAGTCCAGGCCCCTGACAGTCGGGAGGGGTCTGTGGGAGCCTCTTGTCTTGTCAGAAAACTGGAGAAAAGTAAACATATGTGATCAATTCTTCCCGGTAAATAGAGGACTGTGGGGGGAGGGGAGTGTAGCGCTTAGAGCAAAGGTTCTCAAAGTGTGGTCCCCGGACCAGCAGTATCATTGCCATCTGGGAACTTGTTGGGAAAGGCAAATGCTGGGGTGCACCCGAGAGTTACTGAAAAATCTCTGGGGACAAGGAGGCGGACATCGGTACTTTCGCAGGCCCTTTAGGCATTTGTGATGCACGTTGCAGTTTGAGAAATGCTGTCTTCAGCTGAGGCAGGTCTGCAGCTTCCTGAGTTTGAAGCACTTGGGCCACTCATTAGAACTCAGACCCTGAGACCAACCTCAGGCCTACTGGACCAGGGTCTCTGAGCTCCACCAACATTCTCTGAAAGACCTGCGGATCCCCTTACCCAAGAATTTAACACTGCCACTGGATGCAAACA